>JAJEJO010000229.1:510243-567492 GCA_020662805.1 Glaucomys volans
ATGATCACCATCATTACCATCACCACATCACCATCACCAGCGTGATCACCATCATCACCATCACCAGCACTGACATCACCATCACTACAGGATCACCAGCATCATTACCAGCATGATCGCCGTCACCATCACTGCCATGATTGCCATCGTCACTGTCATCACACGATCTCAGTCCTGGTTCTCAGACTTTGGGCTGTCGTGTCATCAGCCCATCCCAGCTCTTTAGCGTTCTCCTGCTGTTTGAGGGGAGTGGTGATGAGGGGAGTTTGGACAGGATGATGGTAGAGACAGAACTCAAGTGGGCGAATGGTGAGATGTGATTCCTCTGAAAGTGGCTCCGTGAGAATCACTGATGGGGAAGATTCTGGGCTGGGAAGTCTCACCTACTCTTCTAGGCCTGCTCTGTGGTGCTCTCCTTTGCCCCTGCTGGTAGAACAGATGATCTGGATGGACCCACCCTTACTCCGTGGGCATCATATTTGTCCCCCTCTCCCAGGGCAGTGGCCTCTTTAGTTAGGACCCTGTGGATTTCTCCTTGATGACCCTCCATTCCTGGTACAGAGCCTGAAGCACAGTGAATGCCCAGATGTCTGGTTGAACCACCCCCCACTTTCTCAGCTCGTAGGATGGTGAGTACAGTGAATTATTTAAGATCTTGACAGTTTGCCTGAAGGGCTTGCTTTGCAGGCCTGAGTGGTCAGGGCACTAGTGGTGTTTTCTGTGCACACCGGTGATTGGTGCATGTTCTGTGCATTTGTTCAATTGCAGCGCAGTGGTCTGGAAGCCATCAAGTCTTACGGGTTGGCGGAGTAACTCCCATTCCATTATTAATGTCTCTTTTGACCTGGCATAAGGAATGCTTTCTTTCCAGATTTCAGCTTCCTCATTTGTCAAATGGGGCTTAGGGCTAGGTAACCCCTAAATCCACTGTCAGCTCTGCAATTCAGGAAAAATGTTTAAAAACGTAAACTTGCATGTATGGTACACCCAATGCGGAGAGAGAGCATCTGCATAGCTAAACTGACTCCAAAAAAACGAACTCGCAGACACTTTAGCAACTGCACATTAAGACGTGGTGTTGCAATTCAGAAGAAACTGGTGCTATTGGGGAACAAATTTGGGGAGCATAGATAGAAGGAAGGGGGCAGAAGTTAGCGTAGGGGCTCTGTGTTGCCTGTCTCACCAGTCATCCTTCTCTTCTCACCTCCTGTACAGAGGGATCTGAGATTAAGACAGTTAAAGGAGAGGCCTGGAGGGAGCGATTGCAGTAGGTTAGTCCTGGTGGGAGCAAAGTGGAGGTCAGCAGGTGAGCTGGGTCCTTCGGCTCTAGACCCAGTGCCTTATTTAGATGCTGTCCCTTGTTCCTAAGAGGATGCTCCAGCAGGAAAAGCTGCTGCGGAGCAGATTGCCCTCCTTATGATAGCAGTGTATTGTGTTCTTCCTGGAAGGTTACACCACTGATCGATCGCCCGAGAGACTGGTCAACTGTGAGCTCCTTGTTTTGACTAATTGCAAATTAAAGAAGAGTCCCATTAGGAAGTATTGTCCAGGACAAGTAATATCGTTTTCAGACAAAAATATATTTAGAAGATGGGACTGCTGAGATTTTGCCTCCAGTTGAGGTTTCTAGTGTGTTCTTAGAATCTTTTGATATTAGCATATTAGTAGTGGTAGGATAATGGGAATTAGCTAAAGGGGTTGAAAATCAGCACCAAAGCATTCCTCCTAAGTACGGGGTTGAGAAGCATGACATAAAATGATACACGCAGCTTTATTTCATTAATGTGTGCAAGAGAAAATAATCGGAGAAAACAGATGGCAAGGAAGTATACTAAATGGTTCATAGTGGTTGACTGATGGGATCATGGGTGGTTTCTCTCCTGCTTTTTCATGTTTCCATGCATTCTGAGATTTCCACTGGGCATGTGTTACTTTTGAAATTAGAAAGAAAAATGGTTTTAAACGGAACCCAAATGCCATTCCTTGTTTGCACATGTATCTGGCTTATCCTCTTAATTTGCCTAGCAGACTTCCTCTTTGTCCTCAGACTGGCTGGAACCCATAACTTCCATACTTGTGATTATTTGAATTAATGGAAATTTGTCATAATACACCATTATAATGTGTTAACTGAATCTAAATTCAATACTGAGCAAGTGCATTAACTGGATGTAAAGAAAAGCATTCTGAGTCTTCTGAGAAATTTGCCCCTGGAGTGTGGCAGGGTGCGGTAGTTTATGACCCAGCGTCTTCCTTGAATTTGGACGTCCATTTGACCTGGGAGGAGGCTTTGTGGTCCTGCTGCTTTCACCTTGGGTGTCTGATGTCCTGGTACCGCAGCCCCTGCTTCCCTGGGAAGCATCTCCTTCCTGTCTCCCTAGCTGACTAGTGTGTTCCAGCTCCCTTTCTGGAAATAACCTTTTCTGGACCTATCGCCACCCCTCCTTCATGACCCCTAGGGATCGACCTGCTGGTCTCCAGCCCTGTGAATTGGAGGGCTCCTGGTGGGGATCCTTCCTCCTCTCCCTGTGACACAGACATCGGTTGACGTTGGCTTGACAGTTTATTTGCTGGCTGGGAAGCAGGGCCATCTCAGCCCTCATCAGGGCCCTGCCCGACTCCTGTGGCCTCCCTCCAAAGGCTGTGCATTCCCCATCATTCTTTAGAGGTTTAATCTGAGTCCAGGATATTGAGTCAGCAGTGGAGAGTTATGAAGAAGAGGCCAGCCATCAGGGAAATCGCCTAATATGAAAGATTAATTTCAGGGTGAATGAGGGAGAGAGATGCTGAGGACTGAGCCACCTCCAGGCAAATAACAGTGCTTTGAAATGAGGGAAACCCGAGGTTGCATCTGCTGTGAGCTCAGTGTCTGTGTGTAGTTTCTTGGATTAGAGATTTAATAAATCACCTCTTTATAGTCCACTATCTATATTTATGATCTGGAAAAAGAAAATTGCAGTCATCAGCAAAATTCCATCATATCTGGTGCATAATTTCATGATCTTCACCATGAAGAAGCCAAATTTTTTAAAAAAATGAATGTGGATGCCGTGTTTAGAAATTGTTCTCTCGAATGCTGGGTCCTCAGGCTTTTCTAGGATCCAACACCGAGGCAGAAAGCATGCTTGCCCATCACTGGAGACAGGTAGGTTGCCATGGAGACCAGGTATGTCATTATGGTTTCCTGAGTATACCAGTTGTCCTGAAAGAGGAATAAGCATCACCGTAGGTGAGATTTCTGAAAGAGTGTGTGTGAATTAACTTTTTCTAAAGCAAAGGTCAGGCATTTTGGTTGAGACGTCTGACGTCATTTGCCCTCGGTTCTGTTTTGCTTAATTATTAATGTTGCACCCTCCCCTTTCCTACCAGAAATGCTTCAATGCATCAAGACCGTGATCCAAAACAACAGCAAACTCTTTTCATAAAACTAGGGATGCTTCTTCAGTGTGGTTGATGATCATCCTTTAGAATTCAACAAATCAGTTTGTTTTAATGTGCTTTTTCACTTCTGTGACCAAAAGACCTGACAAGAACAACTCTAAAGGAGGAAAAGTTTACTTGGCTCTCATGGTTTCAGAGGTCTCAGTCTATAGACGGCCAACTCCATTGCTCTAGGTCAGAGATGAGGAGGAACGTCCTGGCAGAAGGGTGTGGCAGAGGAAAGCAGCCCAGGACATCCCCAGGAAGCAGAGAGAGTTCTACTCACCCAGGGCAAAATATATGCCCCAAAAACGTGCCCCTGTGCCTCCCCCAGCCACACCCTGCCTGCCTCCATTCACCACCTAGTTAATCCCTTGCAGGGGATTTAGGCTCCCATAACCCAGTCATTTCATCTCTAAACTTTCTTGCATTGTCTCACACATGAGCTTTGGGGGGCACCTCATATCTAACCATAGTGTAGTTCAACAGTTATATGCTATATGCCAACCTTGATCTGGGCCCTGTGGCACCATTGAAGCTAGACTTCTGGAGCCCTGCCCTGTGAGCTTGTTAAGCGGCATGATCCCTGTGTTAGTCAGCTTTCCCTTGCTGTGTCAAAATATCTGAGACCTACAACGTAAAAGGAGGAAAGGTTTATTTTAGCTCATGGTTTCAGAGTTGTCAGTCCACATCTGCTTGGCCCTGTTGCTTTGGGTCTGAGGTGGCATAGTGCATCATGGTAGGAGCACATGGCGCCTCGTGATGGCCTGGAAACAAAGAGGAAGAATATTGGGGCTAGGGTGCCAGAATCCCCTTCAAGGGCATATCCTAAGACCTAACCCCCTTCCACTTGGGCCCATTTCCTAAATGTTCTACTACCTCCAAATAGCGCCCCAGGCTGATGACCAAGCTTTTAGCATTTGGGAGACATTTAAGATCCAAACCATAATAATCACAGACTCTGGGAAGATGAGGAGGACCTGGGCTGACCTGCTCTTGACCCAGTGCCAACCCCCGGCTGAGAACCCTGCTGAGAATCTCGGGCTGACCTGGGGTGGGTGGTCTGTGCCTGTTGGGTGGTGACCCTGGCTTGTTCGCTGTTGTTATTGGTAGCCTTTTCCCGGTCTGCCTCTGGTCATTGTGTACCCCCAAACAACCCTGTCCATGCCTCTTCCTGGGAGCCTCCCATGCCATAGTTTCTAACGGGGATCCTGGGTGGTTGGCTGGGGAAAGCTGCTGGCCCTGCTTGGTCTGCTGGATGCTGCCTGCGTCCTCTCTCCCGTCATCTGGCTGGGCTTCAGCATCCTCAGCCCCCTGAAACAGCATCCTGCCGCATCCAGCTGGACTCCCAGGCTGCGTCCTCCCCTCTGCTCCTGCTGTGGGTCCTTCGTCGTGTATTTATGGCAAGCAGGGGGCTCCAGGAGCTCCCTGCAGTGGCCTGCTTGGCACATGCTTGGAAACTCGTGGGCCACGGGGCCTTACCTGCCTGAGAAGGTTGCACGTGGTGCAGAAGGAAGTCAGTGGCAGAGCTGGACGTGGGTGACGGGAAGACCCCTCCTCTGTGTGTGGCATGGCCTGGGCTCTTGGCCTCAGGATGAAAACAGGCCTCCGCCTTGAGTGCCCAGGGTGTAGACAACCTTCGGCTCTTGGAATCTAGTTCAGAAGACCAGGTTTCTTTCTTGAGTCTGATTGACTCTCTTATGGTCCAGTGGGTAGTGACTGGACCATTCTTGGTAAAGGAAAAAGCTGCTCCTATGGGCTCTGTCCCTGTCCTCGCCCCCCTGAGGCTCACCAGCCCCCACCCTCGTGCTTGCTGCTTGCCAACCCTGGGGTCTGCAGAGCCCACTCTTGGTGTGTTTTTCCAGTGCTGGGGGTGGAGACCAGGGCCTCACTCGTGCCAGGCAGGCGCTGACCCCTGAGCTGCTCCCCATCCCCTGGTCTTCCTTTTGACCAGCACTACTTGGTAGCATCCGTTTGCTTATCTCTGAAATGGGAATAGCGCCACTTGTCTCAGGATTGTTGTGATCATCGTCCTTAAACCTCTTTCAGACCACAGAGTGCCGTAGCTGCGCCAGGCCGCCGCGCTCTGCACTCGGCCCGTGCCCCTGGCACATGACTGTCACACATCACTGGCTGCCTTGCAGGGTCCTCATGGCCCCTGTGGAAATTCAAGTGCTGAGCCTCAGGCCTTTTCCTTCCGCACTCTGGCCGGCTGTGCCTTTCATTTCCCTCCTGCAGGGTGGGAGGCCTGAGCCTCCCTGGGGACACGGGAAGACGCTTCATCTGCTCCTCCAGGATTGAGCCGAGTCTGCCAGGCCTGGAGCAACTTGCTGTGGGAACTTGCCTGGGAACTGAGCACTCAGATTAAAACCTGTGTTCAGAAGCAGCAGCCGGCCTGGCCCCCATCAGCTTGGACTTCGTATGCAGCTGCCCTTAACCTGCTCCTGGAGGGCGGCCACCTCCGGAGTCCCTGGTGTCGGGAACAAGGAGCTGAGGCTGCGGCCTCTGAGCACTTGCACCTTAAAACCCTCAGGGACTTGCTTCATAGCTGACTAAGGCCCTGTGAAGAGTAGCAGCCCTGGGCACAGGGTCCACTGGCCACAGGATTGTGGGGAAGGAGAAGCACGTGTTGGTTCTCAGCGCCAAGAGAAGAGCTGGCTTCCTGACTGCCTGCCTGGGGCCATCCTGCCACTGCGGCCCCCTGGGTCCCCTCCCAGGTGACGGCTCTGCTTTGGGCTGCCCCTTCTTGCCAGAAGCCTCGTAGGTATTTCCCGAGGCCTGCTGCTCAGGCTCCCGTGGCCTGGCCATCTGCAAGACTCTGGGTCTGACCGTTCACTTCCAAACCAGTCATCATCTTTCCACCTGGGTGGGGACCTCCCGGGGGCAGGGCCCGTGTTCAGTAGTCTCTGTGCACAAACTGGACCCGGAGAGAGGGTCCCAGGTGAGGAAGGATACCCTTTCGGCAGTGAGCGCCGCTCTGGCTCCTTGACTGAGCTGTCACCTGCTCACTGAGTGACTCACATGCCACTGCCAGACTCCGTGACAAGGATGATCAGCAGGAACGGCGCCCTCTCAGGCTCATGGTTCTCGTTGAGAGCAGAAGACAGTAGGCTAAGCGTGCAGATTGGCAGTATGAGGTGGGGACGCTGAAGTGATGAGACTGGAGAGAGTAAGTGGCCACAGGAGGGATCCTCAGTGGCAGTAGGTAGGAGAGGGCTGTTCCTTTTTGTGAAGGGAAAGCTTTACAATTAAGACGTAGTTCCCATGTCACAAAAGCCGCCATTTAAAAACGAGTGCACGCTTCGCTTGTTTTTAGCATATTGCACAGGTGAGTATCCACTGCTCCGGGCTCAAGGATCATTTTATCCTTCCCAAAAGAAATCCCGTGGCCATTGGCCGTCGTCCCTCAGTCTCTTTTGCTGTAGGCCCTTGAAGCCAGTAATTTATGTTTTATCTCTGTGGATTTGCCTGTTCTGGGCATTGCAGATAAATGGGTCATAAAATGTGTGGCCTTTGTGTCTGGCTCCTTCATTGAGCAGAATGTTCTTGCGGTTCTTCCGTGTGGCAGCATTATCAGACTTCATGCCTTGATAGGAAGGAAAATACCCCCATCAGGCTCTGCCACGGTGTCTGGTTCACTTATCTGTTGACATACGTTTGGGCTGCTGTCACTCTGGGTGATCATGAAGGATGCTGCTGGAACATTCGTGCACCAGTTTCTGTGGACACACGTTTTCACTTCCTTCAGGTATAAAGAGAGACAGTTTTACAGAGCGTGGTCAGAGTGCGAAGGGAAGGTGACCTGCAGGCAAAGTCTTGAACGACACCAGGGTGCTCACTGGGGAGGGACTGGCAAATGAAAGCCTTGACCTCCCAGCCAGGGGCAACTGGAAAGTTTTGGTGATGAGAAGTTAAGTTTAAGGCCTATTGAAAGGGCTTCCATTTCTGAATATCTTCTGAATATTTATCTTCCTGCCCGGAAAACTGATGTAATTTCTGGAAGTAGGGCAGCCCTCTCATGACCATGAGGCTGAAATCCATGTGCTCAGGACAATGAAGCAGAAGAAAACTGCCTGATGACCTCTTGGACCCTGCCTCACCCTGGACGCTTGCCCCTGTTGTTTTATTTTGTGACACAAAGAAAACTCTTTCTTGTCTAAACCACTACCTGTCAGATTTTATATTGTTTGCAGTCAAACGCGTTCCTCGTGGTCGCAGTGTTCAACACAGAATATGTCATTGCAAGTCCGCAGCTTGATCCCTGCCTGCTCAGACCCTGCCCATAGGCCTGGGAGACCTTCCAGAGCCTTCTCTGCATTACTCCCCCATCCCAGCAAGCTGGCCTCTAAGGTGGCCACCAGGGTTATGATCTCCTGAGGCCGACAACCTGGACTCATTTTTTGGCAGCCTCTGTTACCCTGTCACCCTCTGGGCTTCTGCACCTGCTGCTTCTCTGGTTCTGCTTCTCCCACCTGCACCAGCCAGCTCCCACTCATCCTTCAAGAAGCGTGCTGGGCATCTCCAGTGGCAGGTCCCGTCCCCAGGTGTCCCCTGTGCCCTTTATACCTGACAGTAGACAGAGTCTCCTGGAGAGCAGGGACCAAACCTGTCCTGTCTGTCCCTTGATTCCACTTTGGCTCTTGCCTTGGATTTCCGCTGGGCACTTGGGGCAGATGGAGCTAAGAGGAACCCAGGCTGGTGTGTTGGTGCCATGTGAGACACTCCCCCTCCACCCTTGCCCTGAGCTGGCCCTGTCTTCCACAGGCCTGGTGTGCCCACCCTGGCCGTCCTGAACCACTCCTCGTTCAGAACGAGAACAGTGGAAACCGATGCACCCCGCCCCGTCCTGAGTGCTGCATGCGCACCGACTGGAGCAATGGAATTGCGCCACATCCATTCATTCCACAAGTGACCGTTGGGGTGCCCACACATTCCAGAGTTCTTCCAGGTACTGGGGACAGTCAACTTGCATGGCGGCTACTTCACAGAGACTCTGGACATCCTCATCTTCCATTTTTAAATGTGATCCAGGAGCACACTTGAAGGAGGAGCGACAGCACCCGAAGGTCTTGTCCTCTCAGGGAAGAGAATTAAGCAAAGGGATTCTTTGCACTCACGGACATGTCAGACCTTTGAGCTGCATCCAGCTGTTTTCAGGGTCCCCGTTGACAACCAGTTGACCCTGTAGTTATTAAGGGTGAAATCCAGACGTGCTGTTATGTAAAAGCCAATTAAAATAAATTAAATGCAAATAACTGATTCATTGTAATGTTAATTTTGAGCCCTGGATCAATGAGAGGTTGTGGAAATGCCAAAGTTGTTAAGACTGGTTACCATGGCAGCCGCCCTATGCTGTCAGTGGCCTGTTGTGCAGCGATGTCCTGGGCCAGCTCTAGCGATCGCTCTGCAGGGGCACAGCCTCTGCAGTCAGGTCTGGGGGTCGGGAGACCTGGCGAACTCAGGACCAGATTTGTCCACATCTACCTGTTGGCGACCTTGGGAGGGAAGTCATTTCCTGTCTGCCTCGGTTTCCTTGCTTGAGGGACAGCGCTCACCAGCTTGGGTAGGACGTGCCTGTTGGGTGCGTGTTGGTGCCTGCCGGTTGTCAGCCCACATTTTGGAGAAGTGTGAACCGTAGAGATGAGGGCAGGTGCAGACACTGCCCTGGGCCTGCCCTGCCTGACCACTGATGTTTGGTGACAATGGCAGTCCTTCCATCCTCTTGCCCGGGAGGCAGCTGTTCCCTGGCAGGTTGGGAGGGTTGTTCTGTTGGGTTGCTGGGTTTTGAACTCTGGCTGCCTCTCGCCTTTCGCCCTCACAATCCCTCTCCATCAGGGTTTTCAGTTCAGACAGGCTCTTTCCCATTCTCACTTAGATTGACCCAGGTTTCAGCTCCAGCCTCTGAGGCCCTAAGGATGTTAGGCAGGAATGTTATACAGAGGGTGGCTTTTCCCTGACTTCCGGGCCCAGGTGGCAGTGCCAGGTGGGTGTAGGGGCCCGTGATTGGGGTGGGGGTTGTTGCTGCCCCATGCACTTGGCCTTTCCCAGCTCCTGCTTCTGCAGAGGCTTGATCAGAGTGGGCCTGGGTGGCCTCCCTGCCCAGCATCCAGCTGGCCCGGCCCTGCAGGGAATGCCGTGGGCCCAGGGCTGCCTTGATGATTCTGCAGGGTGTCCCTGCAGAGTGGCCTCCTGACACAGCCGCAAGTGTGGCTGCAGGTGCATATTACACGTCTGCTCAGGTGCCACCTGGCCTGCTCCTGCCTACGGGGGCCTGCTTCTCCAGGCTCGCTTGGGGCTAATTAGTGCCACCGTGAGCGGGCTGCCAGTCCATTTCCTCATTGCGTGAAATCTGACTGGCCTTGCCTCACTCTGGGGAGCCATTGGGAAATGGAAAAGCAGTTGGGGACTTTTAAAACTGCTTAGGAAATACATTATTTTACTGACATCTAACCTGCTGCCGATCTTCTCCGGGTGTTTGCCTGGAGTGTGGCCCTGGAGGAAGCAGAGGGTCAGGAGACTAAAGGAGGGTGTTCCTACGGGGCCTGTCCTTTGTCCTCTCTTGAGGTGCCTACACTCCACCTCAGGCGCCAGTGCCTTGAGGGTGCTCAGGTCCCAGATGGAGCACACCCAGGAGGCAGCAGCTTCCATGGGAGGACGCACTTCCTTCCAGTCTCACTGGGGGGTGTTAAAGTTAATTAGCTTGGCCATGTTTCCTTGGAGTTTCTTCTCCAAATAAGTGCAGAGCGGGGCGGGGCGGGGCTCCCTGCCTCACAGGGCCACTGGCCAAAGGGCCGTGGGTGGATACCTTCCTCTGCCCCAGCCAGGCCAGGGGAAGGTGGGGGGTGGTTGGAGTGTGTTGAGGAGCTGGCCGCCATCCTCGGGTTGTTGTGGCAGATGGTGGGAGCCCTGTGGTTGGTCCTGTTTTCAAACCCTTGACCAACCCCTCTTTGGAGGTTGGGGTGGGACAGGCGGTTGGTTGGGAAGTACCCACCTGGGTGTGTGCCCTGGCCGGCCTGCCTGCCTCATCTCTGTGCCCTGAGCGGTGCCTCCTCACCTGTGAGGTAGGCCAGGCCGCCTCCCGCCTCCACCCCACCACCTGTGAACCAGTGAGGCTGAGATCAAAGGAGAGGAAGCCCGAAGCTGCCTGCGGCCTGCTGAGGCCCAGCCTCTCTGGTGCTTGCTCTCCTCCTCAGCACATGAATAAGTAAAGGACACATGTGTGGGTTCTCCCTTTGGGCGGAGTTTGGGCGATGTCCCCCTCCCACCTCCCTGTGCATTTAGAATTGGCCAGCGCTCGCTAGCAGATGCTCGAGGCTCCCAGCCCAGGCGGCTGGCCATGGCAGCCTCCCATCCCATATCCACCCTGCATCCCAGTGAGCTGGGCCGCTGCCATTACCCAGGCACACCGCCTTTCCTTCTGTCCCCCAGCTCTCTGTCCTTGCTGACTGTTCAGCGCAGCCCCAGGCCCAGCTCCCCTGAGCAGCCCTCTGCGAGCCCAGCGAGCGCCGCTGCTGGCGGGGGTGCCCTCGTGGGGTGGCCCCCCCACTGTGGAAGGGCTGTGTCACGGGGTCTCCCTGGAATCCTGCTTCACCTTCTCCACTCTGCTGCATGTGCGGCTGTGGCTGAGTTGGAGAGTGTTTTGTGTTCCATGTTAAACAGAATTTCTAATAATGCGCTTCACAGAGAGAGTTCTGTACCCCAGAAGGTGCCCTAAGTCCTCAGGTCACTCTTAGGAGCCACCTACAGAAGGACACGCCAGTTACTTCTCTTCCGTCCTGCTCAGGGGTGAGCCTGGTGGGGTCAGACATTCTTTGCTCCCTGGCTCTGTGAACTTCAAGTGAGTCACTGAACTTCTTGGAGTCTCGGTTTCTTGGCATGTGAACCCACTGTCCCGCAAGGCTGCAGGAGGATTATGAACTGTTACTCTCAAAGTGCTGGATTCATTCATGTTGGTTCCTTTATTTCATTAGTATTGGGGAACAATTGTTTTTTTTTTTCTGATTTGATTTTTATCTTAAGGCTAGGACAGGAGCCACTTACCATAGTCATCTGTGGGTGTAAGTACTTTTACCTTCAGCCAGGACTTAATTTTGGCCAAGAGCCTTGGCTTATTCCAGTAGAGAATGGAGTTATTTAGAGCCAAACTGTAGGGGGCTTAATTCTCTGGGAAGCGTTTTCTGCAGATGGTGGGAGCGCTAATGACTTACTATATGTGTATCCATAAGTGGGTGATTTGTGGCTCACACCAGACCCATAGCTTTTCATTTCCAGAAGCTTCGTTTATAATGGCCTATTAGATTTGGTTAAGTGTGAAGGACTTAAGTTGAGGTTGTTTCCGTCCTTGAGCTGTTGATAGAGCTCGGGAGCAGGACAGCAGTAGGAAGAGCCTGGCCCCTGGACGAAGCCCTTGGCTCCGTGTGTCTCCTTTATCTCCCCAGGAACTCTCCAACAGGCAGGCGATGACCAGGATCCTGTTTTACAGAGGACAGTGAGACCCAGAGAGGTTAAGTGACTTGTCCAAGGGCTGGCAGCTCCTGGGTGGCAGGATCTGCTCTGGAACTTGGTGTGTCCGCCCCCCAGCCTGGCAGTGCTAGAGCGGAGCGGGCCTGAGCTACTTATGGACCAGTGTGGTGGTGCTCAGGGATGCCCAGGCGGCTGGTGGAGCATCATTTCTGGGTGGGTGTTTCCAGAAGTTTGCCTTGGGGTCAGTGGTGCACCGAGGGGGGCAGGCGGCATCCCATCCCTGGAGGGCCTGGAAAGGCACAATGATGGAGGGCGGGTGAACTCGTTCTCTCTTCTCTCCTGCCTCTGGACGCTGAGCTCCTGGCTCGCAGGCCTTTGGGTTTGGACTAGAATCTATTCCACTGGCTGTTCCGCTTCTGCAGCTCGCAGACATCAGATGGTGGGACTTCTCCTCAGCCGGTGTGACTGTATGAGCCAGTTCCTTGTAAGAAGTCTGTTTATCTCTGTGTCTTGCTGGCTGTGTTCGCTGGAATCCTGACTACCACAAACAAGATCCGAGCTACTCCTCCTCCTGCTGAACCATCTCTGCCCCAGATGCTTGGCTGTGCGGGGAGTTGTTGGGGAAGTTAATTATTATGCGGAGTCCTGTCCTTCCTGCATCACAGTCCCTCGAGGGGACTCTCAGAATGCCCTTAAACTGCCCTGGGGGTCTTATGCACCCAGAAGTTATGACCACTGTTCTACGTGGTGAATCTGTCTCCTGTGCCATCTTGTATCCTGAGCAGGATCCCCCACCTCCATCCAAAGATGTCCTGTCCTCACCCCAGACCCTGTGGGTATGTGGCTTACATGGTAAAGGCTTTGTGATGTGGTGCAGATCAAGGATCTTGAAATGGGGACAGTATCCTTGATTACATCGTGACATTGATTTCTACATTTAGAAGTAGAAAGCCTAGCTGGGCACATGGTGTGGCCCTGTAAACCCAGTGACTCAGGAGACCGAGGCAGGAGGATCACAAGTTCAAGGCCAGTCTGGAAAATTTAGTGAGACCCTGTCTCGAAATAAAATTAAAGGGCTGGGAAATAGTTTGGTAGAGTCCTTGCCTAGCACATGCAGGTCCTGGGTTCGGTCCTCAGTTCACACACATGTATGCATGCACGTACACACACACACGCACACGCACACACACACACAGAGAACCTGTCCGGCTGTCCGCACCCTGAAGGATGTGTGACTGTGGAAGAATGCGCACAGAGGCATAGTCCTGCCGGCTTTGTGGATGGAGGAAGGGGCCAGAAGCCAAGGAGAGCAGGTGGCCTATAGATGCTAGAAAAGGCCAGGAAACAGATTTTCCCGTAGAGCTTCCAGAATGAACGCACAGCCCTGCTGACACGTCCCCCCCAGTGAGACTGGCAGAAGTCCTCGTGACGAGCAGAGCTGTATTAAAATGGAATCGTGGTGTTTGAACACTAAGCACGGTGCCTGGTTACAGCAGCGCTGTGGACTGAGCACCAGTCTCTTCCTCAGAGCCTGGGCCTCCGGCTTCCCTCCCTGCATCTGTGGGTCTCACTCCTGTGAAGCCCGGGTTCTTGGGCTCCAGCGGGGTTCATGTTTCCTGGCTGCAGGAAGGCCATGCTAAAGTCCCCCAGAAGTGGACTTGGACTTGGACTTGGATAGCACCCCGGCTTCAGGTTTGTCAGTTTCCCCAGATGGAGTGATGGTGGCTGGCCGCTGCTAATGGTGGCCTTGGGGCACAGGCCGGGGCCCTGAAGAGCTGCCTGAGGGCCCCGGGTCTCTGCTGAGGCCCCTGTAGCTGAGCAGCGAGCCCGGGCTGTCGGTGCACGTGCACACAGGGCGCTGGCCTTCCAGACGCTTCCTGTAATTTCAATCTCGTTCCTTTTGATTCCCCCCTGCAGAGACTGCAGCGTGGGTGGCAAGTTAGGGGTTTCTTTCTCAGCGTGTCCATGGCGATCTCTGAACATGTTGAGGGGTCCTGCGTGGGCACCACGGGGGCGGGCTGCCCGCTCTGCCTGGAAGGCGCCAGCTGGGATCCTTCCGATGACGAGGGAAGATGTGGATCCTGAACTGTTGGGTGATGTTTCCAGTGTACTGAAGGCTTATTCCTGCTGGGTTCCGTAAGGACCTCCCATAGGAGACCTTGGTTAGGAGCACTAGGTCTGGAGGAGGCGTGAGGAATGCAGGCAAGTGCTGTCCCCCACACCCGCCCCTGAGCGCCCCCCGGGAGAGTGCCTGACCCCAGGCTCAGCGGCAGTCGTTGCTCAGGCTGCCATGACAAGGTGGGGGCCTTCATGACGGAAATGTGTTCACAGACCTCTAAGTAGAGGCGAGAAATGGTTGTCTAGATTAGAACCCAAGCTCAACTCCAGGTTTACCTAAAGAAACCATAATCCAAAAACAGAACAAAGCAAAAGACCAACCAACCCAAACCAAAAACCGAAAACCGAAAACCAAAATAACCCCACAATCTCAAGGTAAAATTCAATGTGAATCTAAAGACCAGCTCTTTAGAAAAAGAAAATAGCCTGAAGTAGAGACTAAAAACTGAAATTTACATAGCTGGCTGAAAAGCTGCTGTCAATTGAGGAGGAGTTCAAGGTCAGCGTTCACAAACCTTCATCTCAGCTGCTTGGCCTTGCCTCCTGGCCGCCCTGCTGGACCACTGTTTATTAATACAAGTGACCAGAAGTGGCTCTTTCCTTGCATCAGTTTCTATCAAACCAAATGATCACTGATAATTTAATAAAATAGCCTAATTAATGAAATCTCTGTTAATAAAATTGTTAGCTCAATACAGGAAAGAGGAACTCGGCAAACAAGAACCTGCGTGCTTACAATGCACCGCACGAAGCATCTGAGGCGTTATCTGCCCGTGAGGTGTTCAACAGCCAGTGTCCTGACTGTGTGAAGGTGGCACGGGCATTGGTCCCTTTGACAGGGACCTGGTGAATGGCTAAATGAGAGTTTAACTGTCTCACTTGCAGTTGGTAAAACTGACCTTCCCCCGACGAGGTAGGAATAAAATAATAAGATGAGGAGATGCTATGCAGCCTAGGTTAATTAGCCCATGTAAGCAGTGTGTTAAACCTCTACTAGAGACAGCAGCCTGCCTTCAGATTAAAATTTTCTGTTGGGTGACCTTGGAGTATAAAATAACCTCTGAATGAGGTCTGCCTAGACGAGGCAAGTCAAAGTCGACAAATCATTAATTGACTCAAACAATTGATCTTCAGGACACGTTGCCCTGGGAGCACCAATCCTATTCCAGAGTCCATATGAGCATAGGGTTTGCGACCTCAGCATTGGGTCAGGACTTCCTAATGGGGTAACCGCTATTAATGGCTTGTTTGTTCAACGATTAGGGTCCTGTGTGCTCTGAGTTCACTCAAGAGTAATCCAGGTCGGTTTCTATCTATGTAGCACTTCTCCCAGTAGGACAGGACAAGAGAAATAAGGCCAGCTCCCCAAAGCGCCCTCCAGCTAGAGAGGTGACATAACCTTAGCCTAGTCTCCCCTCCCTGCCCCAGAGCAGGGCCAGGTAATTGCGTAAGGCCGTCACCGTGTGTCTGGGGAGCTCCTCTTCCTGGCTTTGCCATCACGTTCCGTCTCAGTCTGAGATCCAGTTGTCGGTCGGCAGGGCTGGTGTCACCTGTGGCCGCTTGCTGGGTCTGGAGGTGCTGTCTTCCTCCTGTCCTCACATGGTCACCCCTCTGTTCTCATCTCCTCTTTGCATAAGGACACCAGATTAGGACCCAGCTGATGATCCAGTTTTGCCATAACTACCTCTTTTTAATGAAATTGTGTCCAAAAACAGTGACAAGGGCTTCAGCATGTGGATTTCGGGAGCCCCAATTCAGTGCATAACACGTGATAACAATGACATCGTGCTCCTAGGCAGGGCACTAAGAGGGCTGATGCTAACGTGGTGTGCAAGTGCTTGGCGCATCCGAGAGGCAGCAGCCAGTGCTGCCGAGGAAACATGATGTTCCTTGAGGTTCTTCCTATACCCAGCTCAGGGCCTGCCCCCGTCCCCTCTAAGCCAGTGCTCCTCCCGGAGTGGACCCTGTCCATCTGGGGGGGATGCAGATTCCCAGCCCTGCCCCCGCCTGGTGAGTTTGCATTTTCCACACGTGTTCTGAGCACTGTGGGGTGAGCCCCTCTGGGGCCTGAGGCTCCGTCACCCCTCCCCTCCGCTGCCCTCTTGCCCTCGTGGCTCATTCCTCTTCCCTTTTCCTGGGGACGGCTCGTCCTCGTTCTGGTTGCTCCAGAGCCATTCCTCCGTCCTGTGTGCGACTGCACCGTCCTTGCCTTTCCAGGACTTGCCAGCAGGCTGCAGAGCACAGTCTGGCTCAGGGACCGCCTGGTGTCTCTGCTGGGCTCCTGGGCTCCTGGCCTTGCTGCTGCCACACTCCCAGGAGCCCTCGGCCACCTGCCATCTGTGCAACGCAGACTCTGCCCCAGAGCCTTGCACATGCCCTGTCGTGGCCCAGCCTGAGTGCTCTCCCTCCTCATCTGTCCCCATGTGTCACCACTCCTCCTGCATTTTCTCCATCTCCCAAGGGAACCTGCATCCTCCTAGCACAGGGCTGGGTTCCTTCCCGATGGCCTTGTCGCCTGGACACCACTCCTGAACCTGGAGACGCTGGGAAATCCTTGCTGGAGAGTGATGTGCTCGGGCTTCTCTGGGTGGGGCACGTACTCTCCGGAGCTTTCCCTGGTGGCAGTGGTGGCAGGCTGGCCCTGCACAGCTGAGGTGGAAGTCTTCCCTCCCAGTACGATCAGGCCGGCTGTGCTGGCGTGGGGAGCAGGGTGACACTTTGCCTTTCTGAGCGTCCCAGGCTCTGCAGTTCACCCACCACCTCCCTGTCAGGGCTCTGCTGTGTCTTGAAGCTCTGTCCCTGACTCTGAGGACCTGATTCTAGTCTTCAGACATGAAGAAGCCACCGTTGACTGCTCTGTCCCATTGTGGGCCCTGTGTGGCCCCTGGCTGAGCTTGCCGCCCTGCTGGTGGGGTGCCCTGGGCGTGACATGGCGAGAGAGCCCATGTCACCTGCTGCCCTTTCATACCCTTAGACTTCTGGCTTTCTGCACATCTGGACTGTGGGACCCTGAGTCTCGGCTTGCACCGGGTTCGTAAGGGACTTGGGCTGAGCTGCATGCAGGGGAGCCACCTCGGGGCACAGGGGACTGGAGTAATTAAGTGGGTTGTGTGACCCTGTCCCTCCTGCCGTCTCCTGAGCTTGCATTTTATCGCTGTTTGAGGTAAGGCTTAATTCCAAAATCCTCAGCTCAAATGTTTGGAAACACCAGCCGCCCAGCTCTAACCTCCTGTTCCCGAAACAGATCCTTTCACAACTGTGGGGGTAACCAAGGGGTCGTTGGGTCAGGCCCGCAGGTCCTGGGTGTCCCTAAGAGCTCTCGTGGAAGCCCAAGAGGCTGTGAGCTGATGGAGAGGGAGGCACCTGGGGGTGGCAGGCTGGCCCCAAGTCTGTGACAGGGAGAAATAGCGTTTGTCCTGGTATTGGCCCCCACGCACCTCCACAGCTGTCTCCATGGAGGGAGGGCCTGGCAGGGGCTCTGCCCCCTGCGCCAGGTCACCAGCCAAGCCTTGGGCTGGAGCATCCCCTCCCTGCCGCCTGGTGGGTAAGGCCCCATCAAGAGGGTCGGGGTCCAGTCCCTGGCAGGTGCCGGAAGCTGGGACAGTGCCGTGCACTGTGGTCATCAGCAAGGGAACTGGGAGGAGAAGCCTGACGCTGGGAGCACAGCTGTGAAGGTGGAGGCACCCCGCTCTGTGCAGACGGCCCTTTTGTGGGTTTGTCTTGTCATGCAGGCAGATCCGACGGGTGCGCCCCAGCCCCGGGACAGGCGCAGGCGGAACTGTCTTGTGGACTGTCAGGGGCCACAGTTCCGCCACGCTGCTGGGCCTCCCTCCCTCTCTCCCTTCCAGCTTCTGGGGAAGATGACAAGACAGTGCTTCTGAGGGGAAGTGACTTGGCCCAGGGCCTGGGGGCAGGCCAGAGCAGCCACCACAGCCTCCTCTGTGCTCCCCACCTCACCGGCTTCCCTTCTCCTGCCCCGAGGGGCACTGACCTTCCCTTCCACTGACCTTCCCTTCACTAGAGTGGAATCGTGTCCTCTGACTTGTTAAGGTCCGTTCACCAAAGGTTTGTTTCCTTGGAAGTTGTCCTTCCACTCCAGCCAAGACCAAGCCAGCCCCCAGTGGTTCTCAGCAAGTCCCTGTCCCCACCCTTTCTTTGGGTCAGGTTCTGCCGAAGGTGGGAGAGGGTGGGAAGTAGCGAAGCAGTGAAGGAGGTGAGGCCCACCCTTGAGTCCTAGCCAGGCTTTGGACTTCGAAGAAAAGGTAGTCTGACACTCATTACAATGGCAAGGAAGACTACTGGGGACTCGTGCAGCAGGTGGGAGCTGTCGGAACTGAGGGCAGGGAGCCAGCTCCCAAAACCCGAGCCAGGACTAAGCCAGGAGCAGAGAGTGTGGGTGGGGCCAGGGACAGTGCCAGGGAGGAGACCTCACTAGGGGTTCTGGTTAAAGGCAGGGCAAGTCTTTGACCTCAGGTGGGATATGACGGGGGTCAGATATGAAGGGTGTGGGAGACTTGCTAAAGTGACCTGGGATTCTTGCTAGGACCCATGTAGGTGGGTCCAAGATCAGAAGGCCGGGCTGAGGCCTGGTCCACAGAGGGCTCAGAACAGCTTGCCGGAGGTGTGTCGAGCAGACGAATTGTTGTGACGAATCGTACCAAAAAGACCCGGGAGCCACCGCAGGCCTGCCAGAGCCCACCTGCCCTCCTGGTGCTCGGCTCCCCCTACTGCCCCTGGCAAGAGCTGGGTCACGTCCCCACGCGGCTGGAGTGAGACCTAGTGCTCTGTGTTGCAGGTGCCCTTGTGGGCTGCGAGACCACCGCCGACGTGGGGCTCTCCTGGGTTTTGTTGTCATTGGTTTGTTTTGGTGGTGCTGGGATGGCACCCAGGGCCTCGCACATGCCAGGCGAGCACCCTTCCATCAAGTCACACCCCGTCCCTCTGGGCCTCTCCAATCGCTTGCCCAGGAGGAAGCCAGGAGCCAGGGATCAAGGCAGCGCCATGGAAAGGGCCATGTGCGGGGCGGAGGCCTGCCCACGGCCAGGCGGGCAGCCTGGAAGCCCTGCCCACTCCCTGCCCCTGCACCCCGGCCAGGCCTGCAGCTGAGGTGATGCCCTGACAGCCCAGTCGGGACCTGGTGGGAGACCCAAGCCAGAAACACCCTGCACCCCGGTTCCCAGCCCACAGGAGCAGGGAGACGGCGAGTGTGGTTCGGCTGCTGAGCTGGGTAATGGCCACGCAGTGGCTCCGGGGCCCTTAGACTCCTGGAGCTTCGGGGGCAGGAAGCTGCCCTTGGGGGCGCTCTCACTGACACCTCACCAGTGGTCCCGAGGCTCCTGGGGCATCTTTCACCCTCCTCAAGGGTCCACAGTCCCCTCGTGCCTCCCCGCGCTCCCAGGCCAGACTTGGGCATCTGAAGTGGATGGTGTGGGCAGGGTCTGGGGCTGTCTGAAGTGCGCTCTCCTGGGCTCCAGGGGTCGGGCGTCCTGTCCCTGTGTGTGCTGTCCCTTCTGATCTGTTGTCGATTAATTGTGTATTCATTTGCTTTGCCCAGGTTTCTTTGGGCTGGATTATCTTTTTTATTGATTTGTAGATTATTTTTTATTCTAGAGACTCATCCTTTGTCACTAAATCCTATTTTATACTCAGCTTTGTTCAATTAACAGCATATGGAGGGTGTTTTCTGTGCCAGCGTAGACGTCATTTTAATGGCATTTGGGTGGATACAGAGGTTCTCCAGCTGGACGTCTGGTCTGTAGCTCTGTTGGTGGGAATGTGGCCGTGTGTCCGTCAGCCCAGGGAATCTCTGGTGGCAGTGGCCCTGCAGATCTTAACAGCTTACCAGTGGTTTCTTTCTCGCTCAGGTGACATGGCCTTCACCTGGTGATTGGTGAGCAGTCCTATGGTCCCTCTGGAAGCCGGGCTGACCGAGCAGCCCCACCTGAGGCCTCGCTGCTCACAGTGGACACAGTGGTTCTCAAGTCAATTCAGAAGGGGAAGTTGTCACGTGCCACCTGTCAGGTCCCTGACCTTCCACTGACTGAGGCCAACCGAGGCCAAGCCCAGAGTCCTTGGGACTGGGGGCAGAGTCCTTCCACAGGGAGGGACAGGGAGTGTTTTGAGCAAATACAACTTACCACCTGGCGTGATGAACTGTCCCCTACGTCCCCCTTCTTGTGACTGCACCCCATAAAACTCTTAGAAGTGGAGTTGCCAGGCTGGGGATACGCGCACGTCTGCGGGCGTTGGTGTTGATTCCATCAGCGAGGCTTCACCTGCTCCTGCCTGTCTGCTGTGAATTTAAATGATTAACAGTCCTGATGGCCATTTGTAAAGGAAAAAAAATACTATTCTCTGGAAATACTTCCTCCCCTCCGACTATGATGGTTTATCTAACTTGATTGTTTAAAAGTCACTCTATTTTTTATTTGCTTCTCCCAGACACCCCGTGAGGTTTGCAGTAGCTGGGTCATTGCTGTTCCACGGACGAGATTCCTAAGGCTCAGAGAGGGTGAGCTGTTGGCTCTGGGCTGCACATCTGGTGATGAGAGGTCTTGACCCCTGTTCAGCCCTGGGCTCTTTCTCCTCTCCTTCAGTCTTGGGAGGTGGTGAATAGACTCTTCCCCAGCCCCTGCCTTTAAATGTGTTCAGTGATTGGTTCTGTGGTCCAAGAAGCTGGCCTTCGGGAGGCCCCGTCCGTGTCCCTGCAGCACCCCAGACCTGCCTCCAGGATGAGTCCTCTGGCTGGCCGGCTTAATCTGTATTAAGGTATCGCTGACCATCATTGGATGGTGGGGATTAACTATTTTTAGCAAAAGTCAGGGGAGCGTCATAAATCCCGTTTGTTAACAGAACTGAAGTGCCGGGTGTTTATTGAGGGGAGTGACTTGTTTTAGTCCTGGCGCATTTGGAAGACCCCAGATTGGATCACCCCACTTGTAAGAAATGTCCCCAGACGACAAAAGTCAAGGTTTGAGTGGCATTGGTCCCAGTGCAGAAATCCACGTGAAGCTCACATCCAGGTCAAACGAAAGCACGTGATTCCGTCCCCAGGCCCCCGCAGGACGTCAGAAGGCTAATCTCAGCACCAGAGGAGAAACTGAGGCAGGATTAATAGAACCTCGGGCTGTGTCTTTCCCAACGAGGCGGTTTGCATTCTGTCTCATTCCTGAAGCTGTCATTCTTCCTCCTCTGGTTGCCATGGGGACTTGCAGACTCTGAGACCAGTGCAAGCTCCCTTCTTAGGTGGAAGTGGACACACCCCAGGATGGCCAGGCCCAGAAGACGCGTGGCGGCAAGGTGAAGGAGCTGGCAGAGGGGGACCTTGCGTGTCGCCGGTGGGATTGAGGAACGGTGCAGCTGTTCCGGGAGCAGGTGGCAGGCAGGCCCTCAAATGATTCCAGTGTTGCCAAGCGACCCAGCAGGGCTGCCAGGGATGTGCCCCAAAGAACAGAAGCACACTGTGTCAGTCAGCCTTCCGTCTTTGTGACAAAACACCTGAGAAAATCAGCTTAGAGGAGGAAAGGGTTATTTTTGGATGGAGGTTTCGGAGGTTTTAGTCCACAGCCGCTGGTGCCATTGTTTCTGGTGGAGGAGGCAGAACGTCGTGGCAGCAGGACGCTGGAGGGGGCTGCCCACCTCCTGGCAGCCAGGAAGGAGAGGGAGGGCTGGGGTGGGTGGGGAAGGGTTAGGGACAAAGCATGGGCTTCAGGGCACAGCCCTGGGGACCCAGCGCTTCCTGCCATTGCCACCACCTCCCAGTGGCACCACCAGCTGGGAACCAAGCCTTCAGCAAAGAGAAGTCTTTGGGGGCATTCTAGATCAAAGCCCGGCACCTGCGTTCATGCTAAACCTGGGCATGACTGTTTAAGGCAGGAAAGTCCAACGGAGGCACGGACAAGTGGAACACGGCGCAGCCATTCAACTGCAGGGGGGAGCGCTGCCCCGACGTGTGCTTCACAGGAGGGACCTGGGACATGTGCCCAGGGGAAGAAGCTGGACACAGAGGCCACGTACTTGCATCCACATGAAATGTCTAGAATAGGCAAGTCTACAGAGACTGAAAAGAGATTGCCAGGGAGAGGGAGAGGGTGGAGTGGCTGCCAGGGGGACCTGGGGTTCCTCTGGGGGTGATTTGGGGACGACTCGCTGTGATGACCTGACACCTTGTGCATCAACCAAACCCACAGAATCGTGCACCTTGAAACACAGCAGACAGACGGACGTGATTCTGGCAGATCACCGGGAGGCAGCAGGAGGGAGTGGAAGGGGAACCTCGGATCTGCTGTGCGGTGTTCAGACAGACTGCTGGCACTTGCTAAAGTGATGGTGGCCACCGCTACCAGCATGGGCTGGGGACCGCCTGCGTGTGCAGAGGGCAGACCCTGTTTCCACACGGTGGTCTTGGCAGGATCTGCCCTCTGCACACGCCCTGGCCGCGGCGTGCTGCGGGTTCTGGTCGGAGGAGCACCCGCCCTCGTGTCCCACGGAGCCTTGAGTGTGCAGCAGCCCAGCCCAGCAGCGAAGTCCACTCCACAGATCAGGAAGCAGTGGTGGAGGCCGGGGCGGCCAGAAGCAGAGACAGCAGGCCAGCCTGGAGCCTGCTGCCCGCTGGATGGCAGTGGCGCCCGGCCAGCGCTGAGAGCCCGCTGTAGGCCCGCTCCGGAGCCCCAGGGCTTCGCGTGCTCTCCTGTCATCCCGAGCAGCATGGAGACAGGACAGAGCCAGGGTGGGGTGGAGCAGTGGGGAGGGCACAGGGGGAACCAGGAGCCTGGGACCCCAAGGCTGGAAGCTGGTTGAGGGGACCTGGCATCCCGGGTATTTGAAATTCATCTGCAGTGAAAAGCTTGTACCCAACAACCCGCTGAGTGCTGTTGTCAGCGGCTTATGAAGGGGAGACTGAGGCCCAGCCAGCTGGGTGACCCGGGAGGGCTTGGACACAGCCGCCTCCTGCCCGGTGGGACTTGGCAACCTGGCTGCAGGAGTAGGTCTGGGCGTGGGGGCCTCCTGGGGTTACTCGCGTGCTGGTTTCTACTGCCAGAACTGGGGAGGGCCTGGGGCTCCTCCCTGCACGCGGTGTCTGATGCCCTCCTCGCCATGCCAGGAGCTCGGGCTCCCCAGCTGTGTGTGTGAAGGGTGGGGTTCATGCTGGAGGTGTTTCCCTCTGTCCCCAGATGAGGGCATCCTTGGTTAGTCCGGGCCTCGTGACCTTGGGATTACGTTCTTTCACTTGATTATGTTGATCTGGTAAAACCATTTCCTCATACTGAGGCCCTTCAAACACTTGGGGAGCAAGCGGAAAGGTGGTGCCTGTACCGCCCTCTTCCCCTTCTCCATCTGCTCCTCCAGTAGAACAGAAATAAGACAACTGAGGGTGCAGTTGAGTCCCTTACCAGCTGTGTGGCTTTGGAGAACCGGCTTAACCCCTCTGAGCCAAGGCTTCTCACTTGAAGAGGAAGGATTAGTGCTTCCTTCCCTGATGTCACTCCCTGAGGGGACTCTCGGTGGTCTGCCCGTGTAAGGCGTGGCCATGATGTTGTAGAGTCTGTTGCTAAAAACTGCACCACAATCTTGATAAGCATGTTTTCCAGGGACCGGCAGAGGAATGTTCTAGTTATTAATGTCTCTTTACTGCTGGGTGACTCAGAACACCCTCACCACGTGGAAGAGGCAGCTTCGGAGGTCACCTGCAGCAGGGCACAGGCAGGCCCCAGGAGTACAGCATCCCCACGGCCAACGGGGGCATGAGGGTCAGCAGGGACTGAGCTGGGGGGGCACCCTCTGTAGGGGAAAGCCAGGCCCAGACCTGGCAGGGCCCTGAACCCCCTCGTGCCCTCTCCCTTCGGATGCTGGGACAGCATCTCTCGGATTCGGTTTCATCTCTGAGCACTGAGCGGGGACTCTTCCCGCCCTGAGCCCCTGTGCGGCTCCCTGCCCTCTGTGACAGGAGCTCCTCTGATCCCGCCTCTGTGTGAAGTGAACCCCCAGACTTCTCCTTCCTGGGCTGGATCATCCCACTTTTCTTCTCCCTCGCAGAACATCTGTTTCGAGTTCTCCATTCGGGAGGGGATGAGTACTAGACTTGGAATAAGCCACGTGGGCAGCCCTCCAGGCCACGCTCCGCGTCCGCAAGGCAGGTTTCCAGTGGAGCCGAGCTGTGTACTGGCCGTCCCAGGCGTGTCTCCTATGGCCGAGGTCAATGCCCGAGGGTCTAGATTCATAATAGAGATCATGGCACGAACGACCACAGGGCACTGTGGGGATTCGCTGTGGTCAGGCCTGGCTGTGTGGGGTCTCTAGGCAGGAACTCTCCCTGACACGTGGACGCAGCCAAAGAAACCCAAGTGAGAGCTGTCAGCTCTTCTGGCAGAGAAGCGACTCCATCTCTGCTCAGGTGGGGAGAGGGCAGGGAGGCTGGTGTGGGGAGAGGGCAGGGAGGCTGGTGTGGGGTGGCCAGTGCTTCCTGAAGAACGTGACTGTCATAGAGACAGAACCTTCCTGATTACCTGGGCAAATTCTAGTCTTTGTAAAAGACCCACACGTTTGGAATTGAAGGGCCTCAATCGTTTGGGTGGGGAGTTTGTGAAATGAGCAGACTTTTCACCACTGAAGAATGACTGTTAACTTGGCATTGAAGGAGTGCCGGGCAGGCATGGGTGCCTGTGTACACACCCCCGGGGACCCAGGAGGGGGCCCCTGGTGGAATTCCCTGCTCTGCCTCAGCCCAGATCAGCAGCCCTGGCTGCTGGGACACAGCCATGACAAGATGCAGTGCAGCCCCACAGGAGGACGTGCGGAATGCGCAGGCCCAGGACTGAGGGGTGCTGCTGGGAGGGCTGGGAGAAGCTTCCCCAGGCGGGAGCTGGCGCTGGGCCTTCAGTATGCCAGAGCTCTGGCCCGGAGGGATGGGCAGGGTGTGTTCCAGGCATAAGGATGGACAGGGTGCGTTCCAGGCATAAGGATGGGCAGGGTGCGTTCCAGGCGTAAGGAACAGCGTGTGCGAAGGCGCCTGGGCTGGATGTCTGGGTTCAGTGCTGAACTCCCTGGGCCAGAGCACCTCCTCTTTGGTCCTGGTTGTTTTGCCATCCACCTGACTCCTGGGCAGGAGGGACAGTCTGTTCCTGGACAGGGCCAGCTGCCCTCTAGAAGCTGGCCCAGACATTCCTTCCGCCTGTGGACAATTCTGTCTGTCTGTCTGTCCGTCCGGTGGCTGGAATCCAAAGCTGGGGCCTCTAAGTGGCTGTGTGCCTCCCTCCCCAGGGTCCCCTGCCCTCTTGTGGGTAGGCTGTGTCATGGAAGCACAGGCTTTGGAGATGGACTGTCCAGGTTTGCAGCCTGGCCTGCTGTCCCCAGGATGGCTCCTGACCTGTGTGACCTGTGTGTTAGCCTCTGCTTCCTCCCTGTGCTCCAGGCCACTGGCCTTCCTCTCCACGGTAGAGGCCTCTGTGGTCACATGTCCAAGGAGGGCCAGCAGCACCCAGCAGCACCAGGGTGTCCCCCTGGTGTGGGGGCATGGCTGCATTGTCACATGTCCAAATAACTGCCATCTTGCTGGTAAACTGCCACGCTGCCTGTGCTCCCTCCCTGGGGACCCCAGACCTCTCCGCGACTGAGGTAGTTCAGGAAGGAGCCTGTGGGTTGTCCGTCCTGGGTTCAGTCCCCACCCCCCAGCCACACGTGTCGAGGACAGGGGCTTGGGCTAGGTCAGTTGAAGCTGGGGAACTGACCAACCTCCCAGGACGCATCTCCAGGGCGCTGGACCACAGACTGCACCATGTCACTGCAGCGGTCATGTGAGGCTGTCCCCATGAGAGCGGCCACTGTGCTGGCTGCAGGGAGCAGGGGGAGTGGCAGGGGGGCTTTCCTTTCCCTTAATTAAGGTCCGGCTCTGAGTGGCAGCTTTAAGAGAAGGGAAACCTCTGTCCCTTTCCATTCCTCCTCGGCCCCCACCTGCGGCCTGTCTGCCATGGACTTGGGTTTCCCCTGAGATCCCCACCCCAGCACCCACGGCGGGCGCCCCCTCCCCCCAAACACTCCACATCCGATTCGTGCCCCCGCTTCTCCTGCTGCTCTGCTGAGAAGCCCCTTATCGAGGGCAAGATGAGCACAGCCTGGTGGTGATTCGGCCAGGGTGGGAGGGTCTGTGTTTCAGGCTCCTGTGTGGAAGTTGGGTGTTCACATGGTGGGACAACAGGTGGCCGGGATCTGCTGGCCACCTTCCACTCCCAACTCTGCTGCTGTTCCCAGGGTCTTTGTGCTTCTGAACTTGAAGGTTTCTCAAAGTCTCAAGCATTTTCAGGGTGAACTTGGCTGTCACTGCCTTTGACGCGCTGGGTTGCACAGGTCAGTACTAGGTCAGCGTGAGTGCACTGGGGCCAGACGGGACTGAGCTTCAGACCAGAGGCAGGCTTAGGTGGGCAGCCGGTGCATCTGAAGTCTTTCTGCTGTTCTCTGTGGCCGGGGAGGCCGGGGAGAAGAGGAGAGACTGGAGCAGAGGAGCAGAGGGAGCAGTCTGCAGGCAGATCGCAGGATGGCTGCGCTCTCCCAAGTAAGCAGCTCCAGACAGGGCTGCTTCTGGGCGTGACTCTCAGAGACCCTCACTGCTCTGGTCTCTGCAGGCCAGTCCTCTGGGGGGCGGTGCCCAGCAAACTCTTCAACCCTGCAGCTTTGATCTCCCGCTCAGTGGACGAGGGGACACGGGCTTTGATGTTCACTTTCGCTTGGCTGTCATGGGACCGTCAAGCCATCTGTGCCAGTGTGTGCTGGCTCTGAGCCAAGGGTTCATTATGTGACCGAGTCCGACCCCAGGCCTTACCCGGTCAGGCCAGGCGCCAGTACGGGGAACCTGCGGTGGCCGGGTGCTTTGGGATTAGCACGAGGCCCGCTTATCTGGGAAGCAAGAGGAGCCACATCTGTGGAGTGATACATTGGGCAGTTTCTGAAGCCGGGCATTGTCCTCATGGAGTGGCAGAGTGGCTTCTTGGATGTCACTCCTCAGGTCCTGAAATGGAGCCCTGTGCAAAGAAATTGAGAAAAGCGATCAGGGTTCTGCAGCTGCTATTATACCATCTGGAGGCTCAGAAATATTTTATAATCAAATGAGTAGGACAGCTTCCCGCACTGTACACCCTCGCTCCCCACCCCCTCCCTTTCTCTGAGGCACCAGGGGAGCCTTTTCCCCAGGGGCGGAGACACCAGCCTCTCAGGGGCCTTGGCAGCTCTCTGGGGTCCGTCTCTGCTTGGCTGGTTCCTTGTGAGATGGGGTGCTGCCTCGCTGTGTGCTGATGTGGGTGCAAATGAGACTGATGTCCAGTCGTGTCCTCTGGGATACTTTTTCTCATCTGTCTTAGAAAGACTTAAAAGTTATGACTTTTGCTTTTCTGGATGTAAATGTAATATGCGTGTGTTCATCATAGAGTATTTAGAAACTGCAAAGAAACTGGAAAACCAATAATAATTCATGACATCCCCCCCGCCACCAGAGGGGCAACCACTGAGAACATTTGCCACATTCTGGAAGATTCCTAAGTAGCCTGAGCGCACAGATGGTCTGTGTGTCCAACCACAAGGAGGAATCATGGAGATGGAAGTTTGAGTCGTGGGCACGTCTGAGCGTGTGCAGGCCCCTGGGGGGCGTCTGTGTGTGTTGGTGTGGTCCCTGAGTCCTCAGACCTCCCTGGTTCCGAGCAGAGTCAGAGGCTTCCCAGGCTCTGGCCTGGCTGCATCTGTGCCCTTTGTTGGAATGTGGTCAGGTGGGAGGACCCTGGGGCAGTGCCTGGTGCTGGGCCGTCGGGGGCCAGGGGAGCTTCCCAGGTGATCTTTCTCAGCAGTGCGCCAGACAAAGTGGCCACCACAGACACCAGGCCAGGAGGCTCTGGGGATGTGGTGATCAAAATCCCTGTCCCAGAACTGGGAAGAATGGAAGGGGACAGACCAACCTGCCACTGGTCCCCAGAGCCCATCTGCTTGTCCCGGGCTGGGCTTGGAGTCCCAGGGAGGCATCCCTCTGCTCACATGTTAACTTTGCCTGCCCAGCTCACCCGTCTCCTGGAGGCAGGCTGCCTTCTCCGGCCATTTAACTGAAGCAACTCTGATAAACAGAAGCTCCTGGAAGGGAAGTACCAGGATCCAGGGAGAGTGTGGTCTCCCTGGAGATCCCCACTGAATCCAGTGGGGATAACTGGTCAACCAGGCCGAGGACCACAGACCTGGGCTGGTGTTGGTTCCGTGGGTAGGGGGTGTTCTGTCAGAGCTCCAGGCTGCACACACTGTCTCCCCTGAGAGTGTGAATGAGGCAGGGTGCTTCTCACTCCTTCCCCATCTCCCCCTTGCTCCCCTCTGGAAGGCTCAGGCCGTCCTTGAGACCTGAGAGTTAAACATCGTTCCCCCCCTGCACACCCCGCTGGCCTACCACACTGGCTTCTGAAGGGTCTCCTTGCCTGCAGAGTGAACCGAGTGCTCACAGGTGAGCCCGGGGAGTGTGTTACCGGGATCCAGAAGTCTCCAGAACACGCCACGGGTGCTGGCGGTGGTCGATGTCGTTCACTTGAGCTCCGCCTGGAGTGGGATCAGCCTCGGGTGATGTGTCCAGCTCCCTGGGCTCTGGGGCCCTGTGTGGTGGATGCCACTCTTAAGACCATTGTACTTGTGTGTCCACTGGCTTGGCCATCCGGCCACCGGGCGCCCCCTCTGAGCACCTCTGCAGGCTGGGCAGAGCCCACTCAGGGAACCACAGGGTTGGGGTGTGTGGGGAAGTTTTCTCTGGAGCTGGTGGCTGATGTGGGTCACAGGGATTTCCCTAGGGTACACAATGTGCCCTCCAAAGCCTAATGACAGTCATCAACCCCAAACTGCAGCCCCAGGCGTGGACCGAGGGCGGGAAGAAAGCAGGTTTGAAATGGCTACACCTACTCACCTTGTTGAAAGTGCCTCCTGCCCCCTGGACTCCAGGATCTGAGCAGGGTCAGTGTCCAGCAGCTGCCTGCTCTTCTTCCTTCAGGCCCTGTAGTGATCTACGGGTCCTTCTGTGGACCGTTTTGTTCCCCTCTGTATTTATTTATTCATTTTTGTGGTACTGGGGATTGGATGCAGGGAAACTACCACTGAGCCATGTCCCCAGCCCTTTTTAAAATTTTGTAAAATTTCAAGTCAGAGTCTTGCTGAGGCTGTCCTTGGGCTTGCAGTCCTCTTGCCTCAGCCTCCCAGGTTGCTGGAGTCCCAGGTGTGCACCACCTGCCCCCACCACCGCCCCTGGTGTTTAAAGCACCTGGACTTCCATCCCTTTCCTTGACACTCTGATTCTTCCCCTGGGGAGGCTGGGAATTTCCAGAGTCCTCTTTTATGTCACTGAGTTCCCATGGTGCCTGGCACAGAGCATGGGCTGAGGCGAAGTAGCCATTCAGTTCCCAGATCCTTCAGCTCTGTGTCGTTGTGGATTCAGACGGGGTCAGGGTTAGCCTACTGTGTGGTCATGAGAGGAGGCGGGGAGGGGGGTGGCGGCAGGACCATTCCAGAGCCCTGCTTAAAGAAGGACCAGTGTCGGCCTGGGGCTGTGGCTCAGGGGCACAGCATAGGCGAGGCACTGGGTCGGACCCTCAGCACCACATAAAAATAAATAAATAAAATAAAGGTACTGGGAAAAAAGAAGGACCAGTGTCCTGATGCGTCAGTGACAAGCGTGCTCTTAGTCATGCTTGAGTTCAGTTGGTAGATGCCCCCTGGAGGCCTGGCCTGGGCTGGTCTGAAGATTTTGTACACTCAGAGTAGCCACACCAAGCTTCTCTGAGCTCCCTGGACATGGCCTGCTCCCGGCACGTCCCAGCATGCTCGTGGCATGGCAGATGCCCTTTGGTGTAGCAGCCAGCTTCCTTTCCCGGGCATGGCTTGTGGCACCTGCTGCCAGCCCACAGAGATCCTCAAGGTGCCTGTCGAATTCCAGCCAATGGAAGGACCCTGCTTCCATGCTGGCCAGCTCTGGCTGACACACTCTGGACTCCCGGCCATTCTCTGTTTCCTCTTGTCCGCTGGCACATTTCCTTCTTATTTAGCTCCGTCGCGTCATGTCGCCATCCTGGCTGCAGCAACCCTGCTGCCCCGCATGGAGTGTTTCTGAATTTCTTCCCGTCATTACTAGGCAGGAATGGAATGTGAATTCTTAAAAAAGAAATTTTATATTTTTCTCTACTATAAAAATAATCCATGCTCATTAGAATGTCTCGAAAATACTAGATGGTAAAGAGGAGACCGATAAACAAAGATATTTGGTCACAGTTGCCAGTGACCTCTGTTCCATTTGCGGGTTCAGAGGAACACCACTTCGCTGGTGCCTGGAGCCCTGGCAGAGGTTGGTGGCGGAAGCATGCTATCAGGGAGGGTCACCGAGCGCTCCCGGCGCATTAGCATTTTTAACATAAAACATTTTAATATAGCATATGTGCGTCCCCATCTCCCACTGAGGGCCCGAGCCTGGGTCCCAGCCTGCTGGGCGTGCTGTGCCGTTGTCCAGCATAATCGTCCACGCGTTTTCTGAGACCCTCAGTGTCTGTCTGTGTCACCTGCAGGTGACATACCTGCAGATTCTCACACGCCTCTGTGTTATTAGGCCTCACTGAACAGCCATCTTTCCCAAACTCTCAATTCTGTCTCATAAAAAACCCAGCTGAGTCTTGGAGAGCCCCCAGCCTGGGGGTTCGGCATGCTCTGTGCCTGTCAGAGGGGCCGGATGTCCCTGAGTCCTGGGGCGGACCAGGAGGCAGCTCAGGAGAGCTTTCTTCTCTCCCCCGCCCCCACCCACTTCTGCATGCAGAGCATTCTGGGGGTCATTGCCGACTCCCTGAAGGGGTCTGTAAGTTTGCCCATTCCAGGCTGGAGCTTTTAAACTTGGACTCACAAAAGCTAATGCCATCCTTGGTGGTTGAAGACTGAACGCTTTCTGCCTAGGGTCAGGAGATGTGGATGTCCGCTCTGGCCACTCCTGTTCCACATTGCTCTGGAGGTCCTCGCTGCAGAAAAGAAAGAAGGTGCTTCCAGCCGGGGTGGCGGGGAGAAGTAAGACTGAGTGGTGGAAGTATTGACATCTATTAGCAAATCTGTATATAAATACATATATAGTAACTGTGATAAACATGAAATACAGCTACACACACACACACACACACACACACACACACACACACACAGAACAAGTGTGTTCTAATAAGTGAATTCAGTGAGGTTATGGGATATAACCAATACAGAAAAGTGAATTGCCGCGAATAATCATAATTCCATTTATGCTGACATCAGAAAGAATAAGATGCTTAGGAATAAATCTAACAAAAGAAGGGTAAAGCTGCAGTCTGCACGCTGTTTGACCTCTGCCCCCATGGCACCTGAACTCCAGGGGGTCAGGAGCGCCCTGGCCCCAGCTCGGGGCCAAGAGAGGTCAAGAGCTTGTTCCCACAGCAGGGGCGCCTCTGGGGTCTCAGTTCTCCAGAGTTCTGATCAGATGTAGGTCATTCCCACCCTCCGCACCCTCTGCCGTAGAATGAGAAGAACCCTCTAGTTCCCGGGCAGCTACCAACCTGTGAATTTTTCTTTTTCTTTTTTTAATGTTAGTTCCCAGGATTGAATCCCAGGACCTCGGACATGCGAGGCAAATGCTCTAACACTGAGCTTCATCCCAACCCTTTTAGTAATTTTTATTTTGAGGCAGGGTATTGCTAAGTCTCCCAGTCTGACCTCAAATTTATGAACCTCCTGCCTCAGACTTCCAAGCTGCCTAGGAACTTTGTGAACATGGAAAGGGTGCTTGGAGTTTTTGTTAGCCAGGTGAAGCTGAAGGCCAAGTTAGGCCCCAGGGCCCAGGCTGGTAGGTGAACAGTGAGGAGAGTCACTGTGGTCTGTGGGAGGACTTGGGAGGGCCACCTCACCCTCTGCACCTGGATTTCCTCATCTCAGTGGGAAGTATGTCTACCCTGCTGACCTCAGAGAGGCAAGAGTCTGTGCGAGTGGGTTGAGTGGGGCCTATGACCAGCATTCCTGGCACCTTGGACATCTTTTTGTTCGTTTGTTTTTATTTTTTGGTACTGGGGATTGAACCCAGGGGCACTCGGCCACTGAGCCACATCCCCAGCCCTGTTTTGTATTTTATTTAGAGACAGGGTCTCACTGAGTTGCTTAGGGCCTTGCTAAGTTGCTGAGGCTGGCTTTGAACCATGATCCTCCTGCCTCAGCCTCCCAAGTGCTAGGATTACAGGTGTGCGCCACCTCACCCGGCCACCTAGGACATCTTAACACCAACAGTAAAAAGAGAGAGTGTCATCTCAGGAGAAGGACGCTCCTCTAAGAGGTTCTTTTTGGTGGGAAGGACCTCGTACTGTCCTTTGTGAGTTCTTTTAGCTGCACTCTAGGGTCAGTGCACCCTCTGAAGCTTGGGGTGGGGACCCCAGGAGTCTCGGGCCCTGTTAGAGAAGCCGGGGCTGAAATTATCCTCTTTCCAAGCAGGCCAGATTCCGAGAAGGTTTCTTTTCTCAACTGCTTACTGTAGAAAAGTTTCAAATGTACACAGATGTGGCAGGAACTGTGAAACCAGTGGTGGAAGAAGTCAAAGAAACCAAGGGGTTGCCTGGGACCATTGAAATGGGGCCTGAGGGGAAGGTGCTGCTAGAAACCATGGTGGACTAGCAGGTGACTCACTGCTGCCCTCCAGTCAGACCACAGCTACGAACTATAGGCTCCCAGGCCAAATCTGTGCACCCACTCCACCTCCCCAGCCCTGCCCGCTGGCTCTTGCAAATAAAGTTTTATTGGCACATTCACCATTTACACCATTGTCTGGCTGTTGTTTGCATAGGCAGAGTTGAGGTGTTGGGACAGAGACCCTGTGGCCACAAGCCCAAGATGCTTACTGCCTGCCCTTTCTGGAAGGTCTGCTGACTCCTGGTCCAGAGTGTAGAAGGCTGAGACCCTGGGCGGAGTGACTTTCTGCTAAGTGCCCACTCTCATCCCTTTACTGTGGTTTGTGAAGTGACCTCTGTCCTGCTCTGGGCTTACACTCCTCCAGTGACCGGTGCTCCCCGGCCAGCTGCACTGCATTCCAACGCTGGGTGGTCCTATTGCGTAACCTCCCGAGCTTGCCCTTCCTCAGGCTGCAACTCACAGACCTTCCTTTCCAACCTCTCCAGCCCCGCCCTTCACCCCATGGCCACCCATTCCTCTCCGTCCCACAGATACTGTCCAAGGGCTCATCTGTGTCCGGCAGCTTAAGAGGCCTCTCCCCTGACTGTGGGAGACACTTCACTGTTGCCTTTCCAGTCTCTTCTGGGAGATTTTGGGCTGAAACAAGGCCACCCTGGCCAACTTCAGGCCAGGGCCAGGGTCAGGGTCAGCCACCTTCCAAGTTCACTTGCCCGAGAGACCTGGAGGGACTGTGTTTGGTTCTCCTCTTGCACAGTAGCAAATGGGGTTCCCAGCTCTTGGCACAGTTGAGGACTCAGAGCCTGTTCTCTTTGCTACAAGTTTCAAATTCTCGTCCCACGTTCCAAGGCAGGGACAGGAGTGTTAGCTCCTCAAAAACCACTTTTGCTTCTTTCTGGGTTCTTGCCTGGGCTCTGAGGCTGGGGTATGGATGGGCTTGGAGTTCAGGGGCTGCGGCTTTTCCTAGAGTACCTCGTCCTAAATGCGCATCCCCGGGGCCCACTGTGTTGGACCTTGTGGTGCATCTTCCAATTTGCAGACAATGGTCACCTCACTGACCCTTTCCTTCAACAAGCCCAGCAAGCATTAGGTGCTGCAAGACGAAGACCCGGAGGACAGGCCCCTGTGCCCAGGGAGCTCAAGGAGTGGAGGAGGACAGGAAGCACAGCTTCCCCACCTCTCAGGGCCCGAGGGACAATGGTGGGCCTTGCTGGGGCAGGAGAGAGGACATCAGAGCTAGGCTTGGAAGGGAGCAGGAGAGTTTGCCAGGCCAGTCGCAGAATTAACAGATCATTAAAAAGAAATGAGGGAAGTGGGGATCGGGAAGGACTCCTCCTGGAGGCTGGACTGCAGTGACGCCCAGCAACGGCTGGGAAGGTCAAGAACTGTCCAGTGTCCTTCGTCTTCTGCTCCCTGCAAGGGCTCAGGGAGATCGGGCAGCTGCCTCACACAGGCCTTTGAAGATCGGCCTCCGCAAACTCGGACCTGTCTCCTGTGTAGGTAAAGGATGACCTCAGTAAGGTCCCTGTGACTGGCAGAGAAGAGAGCAGTTCCTTCCCTGCTCTGCTCTCTCCTTCCTCTGTGGGAGTAAAGGCCCCTTGAGCTCCCACTCACGCGCACCTGGCCGTGAGTGCTGGCAGCAGGTTCAGTGGTAACGTGACCGACGCCTGTGAAACGCCCCCTCTGTGCCAGGCCCTTTATTCATTCATTCATCCACCTGTTCACATACCCATCCAGTAGCTCTTCGATTCCAGCACCAACCCTGGAACAGGTGCTTTGTTTTATTTGTAAACTTAGGCCCAGCAAGATTAAGCAACTTCTTTAAGGACACACAGCTCCTCAACTTTATGCACACCTGGAAGGGGAGAAAGGACCGGTCTGTGGTGACTCATGATCCCAAAGTGGGAGTGCCCAGGCCTCATGGAGGCCAGCCTCTTGGTGCCCACGGTGTCCTTGGAGGAGGCTCTGTGTGCTTGAGGGACAGGGAGATGACTGAACAGGACCTTGAAGGCCAGACCGAGGCAACAGCAATAGGGACTGCTTGAGGGGGGACAGCCTGGGTCCTTGGGAGGGCTGCTCTGAGCCAGCTGCCATCTGGGTGTCCCACACACTGTCCCCTTGTGTCTCACAGCCACTCCTTGAGGTGCTGTGTCCCTGAATTGCAGCTGAGGACACAACTGAGGTCCCCGAAGGAGGGAGGGTAGGACCCAGGTCTGGCTGACTGCATGGCCACACCCCGTGCCCCACACCACACCACACACCTAGAGTGCAATGAAGCCCCTGGGCAGAGTACTGGGAGGCCTCCCCTGGTGTTCCTGGCCTCTGCCCCCAGCCTCTGCTGCCCACCTGCCTCCAGCTGCTTGTTCTGGGCCCCTGGCCGCCCCTGGCTCTCCTCCCTATTGGACCCCATGGGAGCTGGTACCTTCATGGTCCCCACGCCCTGCTGCAGTCTGTATCTGTGAAGCCTTCTACAACAGCATGCTCCCTGCGCCCAGCTGAGTAGCCCCTGCCCCTGCCAAGAGCCCGCGCCATGTGTTCAGGGAGTGGCTGAAGGTCAAGAGCACTGAGGCAGAGCGCCAGGCCAGCAGCTGCAGGTGACAGCCCATGGCTGCGTCCACACACCCGGGCCCCACCAGGGCGTCAGCTGCTCCAGGTTCATTTCCCCACACGTTTCCCTTGCTGTCTCACAGCGGTTCCTTCCCCGGCGACAGTGTGAGCTGTGCCGTGCACCTGCACCTGGGGGGCACGGGAAGCCTGGCAGGTGCAGAGAAACCCTCCAGATGGGGCGAGGGGTGGACCCCCAGCACCATCGCTGGCAGAACCCCGCCCTGCTAGGGCTCAGACCACGGCTGAGCGTCGCCTTCTCCTCCAGGAGTCGCGAGCGGGGCTTCAGGCCTTCCTCAGGTCACTGTGAGTCCAGATCCAGCACGAGGCAGACGGGAAGAGCAAGAGGAGGTGCTCCCTGCCTTCGTCGCCCCGTCCCAATAGTAACAGCTGCAGAACTGTCTTCCTGTCATGGAGCAGCAGAGGTTGTGTCTCAGCAGGGAAGTTAGGGAGCAGTGGGGCGGTGGGCGTGCCCTCCCCCAGGGCTGCCCGAGGCCCTGCTGCCACCTGAGCCTGGCACCTGACCTCCTCAGGTGAAGGGTGTGGAAGGCCCCACCTGGAAGTCACTTGCAGGAGGGGCGGGGCCTCCCTCGTGCACCCTGAGGAGTGGCTGGAGAGGGAGGGCATGCAGCTCTGGCTGATGGCCTGGTCACTCCTTGAGCGTGAGCGTCGTCGCGTTGTAATACACAGAGGACAGGTGCTCGGTAACATCAGGTTGCTGAGACCCCCGGGCCACGCCTGTTATTTAATAGAGCGTGCCGAAGGAGACAAGAATAAGTCAGAAGTGAAACGGGCCCAGGAGCGGGCCCAGGAGCGTTTCCCTGATCTCAGGAATTCCTGGTGACCCTGATAGAGGGCAGGTGTGCGGGTGGCCAGGAGAGGTGGAGCTGGCCTCAAGGCTGTCTGGATACAAGGCCCACAGGAGTCAGAGGGTTCCTGGTTACCTGGCTCCTGTCCCCTCTCTCCCCCTGTAGTCCCCGCAGGTGAGCAGTTCCAGAGCAGAGTTTGAGGAGTTGAGACAAGACACACTGTTCCCAGGGAAGCACCTAAGGCCGCGTCTTGCCCCCTCTCTCCCCCTCTCTCTTCCCCACATACCTTGGACTGAATTAATTGCCTTCTGCTTTCCCCCCAGTGGCATCGAGTCAGATCCCTGTTGGTGCCTGCTGGATGCCTTAGTGGGTGCTGGGCAGCTGTGGGCCCTGCTGTCAGAGTTCGTCCAACCCTGTCCTGGGGACTTCACCTCTGTCCAACCAGTTGGGACTGGTGAGGCTGCCCTGGCACGTGGGCCCCCAGCGTTGCACCGTGGCTTGGCCCAGGTGTCATGCAGGGACAGCCCTGCAGGTGGTTGTTCAGGGGCCAGTCAAGGAGAGGTGGACCCCAGACCCAGCGCATGCTGGTTTTCACCGGGTCACCATCTAATGAGGAAAATGGAGGAATGAGCCACAGCTGGCTCGGTCTCTGTCATCTCGGTCAGTTGTCCTGATTGCCTCCGTGTTATTGGGAGGAGGAAATCTCGGTGAAGGATCCTGAAGACTCTGGGCTGTCTGGGGTGAAGCCCATCACTAGGGGTGATGGCTTCCGGGAGTCAGTCTCCAGGGCCAGCCGGGGCAGGAGGGTGGTGGGTGCACGGATGGAGGGGAGCGGGATGTGACAACAAGCAGGACCCTGAACGCTCCCAGTCCTGACTGAGGCCAGCCCCGAGTTCCTCAGCGTCCTGCTTCTGTGGACACACGTCCCAGGGAGCATGAGGGGCCAGGCTGCGAGGAGGACACGGGGAAGAGTTCTCTGCCTTGCCCTTGACGTCTGTATTTATTTATTTAGCATAATATTTTATTTATTTTTCTTTCATGGCAATCTTTAATATTCTTTTTTTATAATTGATTTTATTTTTACAAACTGCCTTTTGATTCATTGTACACAAATGGGGTTCATCTTTTTGTTTCTGTGGTTGTGCACCATGTAGATTCCCACCATTTGTGTGATCGCACATGTACACAGGGTAACGATGACTGTCTCATGCCACCGTTTTTCCTACCCCATTGACGTCTTCTGTATTTAGACGCATCTTCCTCTGTCGTACCTCAGGAGGGGTGAGCTGGAGGCCTTATGTGTTCTGATGTCAGCTTCTGCCCGTCGGCAGCCCACTGGGGACCTATCAGTCCCAGGCACTAATCTGCAGATAGGGGACCCTTTTCTGCTGCCCCTGGAGAGAAGGGAGGGGAGGGCGGGCAGGACCTGAGTCTGTGGGAGGGGCCAGTCTGTTTCTGGAGGAACACACCTTGGTCCCTTCCTAGCCTGGACTCTTGAGGAGGGACCTGGTCCTGCATCATAGGTGCTGGGTGGTGACATGGTTTGAGTGGCGGCTTCAGCACACTGTCACCTGTATTATTACGGAGAGTCAATGAGGTCAGATAACGACTTCATACCAGTGTGATTGGGGAATCTCAAGCCCAGAGAGGGAAAGTGGTTTTCCCCGAGCCACACAGGTACCCTGTTGGATTTATAACATGTCCTCTCTGTAATCCAGACAGTGTCTGAGTTTTCGTTTTGTTTTGTTTCTGAAATGTGCTTTGAGGTGGGAGCACTTTTATTTTTATAAATAGAGCAGCGGAGAGTCTCCTGGAGCCTCTTCTGAGGTCACTGTGGCGCCATGGCAAGGAAAGTATCTCTGACTCTGGAGAGGCCAGCAGGGTCCCTGGGGTGGTGGATGGAGCCCACCCCCCAGCACCCTGCTTCTGTTGCCCCAGTGCCTTTTGTGGCTGTTGGTGGAGCTTCTAGAATGAACCGTTCTGGGCGTGCCTAGCGCTTTCTGCCTGGTGCCCTGCCTGTGGCGTTGCAGGGCCCTAGGAGGTGGCCGACTGGCTTCTCCTGACAGACAGGCCATGGCCGCCCCCCGGGACCTGGTGGCTCAGGTCTGATTCCCCCGTCTTCCCCCAGGGCGGGGCTGGGGGGTCCGAGTGGGAACCAGCCCCGCGGGCAGCTCTGCATCAGCCACATTCGGCCCCTCTGCGGGCGGGAAGGGAAAGGCTGTGGAGCCAGGCCTCCTGGGATCTTGCGTCTGCCCCTTCCGACGGTGACGGGACACGCTGTTTCTTGTCCCCAAGTCGTGGTCTGCAGGCAGAGCTGCCGCCCTTCGCCTGTGCAGGCCGTCGGGGTCACTGGGATGTGGGGTGCCTAGTGCTTTCAGCCTGGCTCCAGAGCGTTCCCAGTGTCGTCTTCACTGGACTTGTCCAGTGCCCGGGGTGTAGGACAGCCCTGCTGGAAAGGAAGCCTGGCTAGGACCATGGGGCAGGGCATGGCCTCCAGTGGGGCGAGGCCTCTGTTTGGGAGCAGCTTGTGGAGACCCCCCCCCCCCCCCGGGGCAGCACAGGCTCCATCAGAGGAGGCTAGAGGGTCCCAGATGGGTGTCCCGTGGGGCGCTAGTGTGGAAGCTGGGCCTGGAGCCCACGGGCTCGCCCTCCAGCCAGGGCTCCCCACAGGAGCCCACAGCAACTTTTCTGAGTAGAAAGGAGTGGCCCAGGGCCCTGAATCTGGGGACAAGGGTGACAGCCTTCTGCTCCCTGGGTGTAGCCTCAGATGCTGGGAAAGGGAGGAGCTGGTGTGGGCCAGTGGCCTGGGGAACACTATGACCAGGGGACAGAGGCGGTAGGGCATGTGGCCTGCTCCAGGAGGGCCCATCTGATGAGTCTCCTGGGGCCCCCAGACTCCTGTCCTCCCCTCCCTGACTTCTGCCTTGCCCACGTGTCCCCTTCCTCCTTCCATGCCCTGTCCTCCCTCTGAGAGTGCGAGCTCCCCCCACCAAGCCCTGCCCACAGCTGGCTCCCTGGTGTCTGTGACACCACCCAGGGGCCACCAGATGTGCAATGTGTAGGTCCTGATCCCTCTGACCCACAGGCTGAAGATGACCCAGAATCCACACCTGCACACCTGCCCCACCTCCTAAGTTCTGGAACTGTCACCCTCTTTGTGGGAGAAGATGGTGAGATCTAGGTCCCTGGTCCTGATCTGCCCCTCCTGGTCATCTCAGTGGGGCCCCCCAGTGCACCTGCCTGGAGGGGGGGCCTGCAGGAACCGAGCCCCTCCTCTGGGCACGTTCTTGGAAATGAATGAGCTTACACGGCAGAGGTGGAGGGCAGGGTGTGCCCAGAGTCTTCCTGGGAGGTTCAGGTGGAGCCGGCGGAGGCCTGTGGGGCAGGGTGGGTCGGGAGGGTGCAGTCGGTGCTGTCCGCTGTTCTCCTCCAGGGGACCCAGGGGGCCTCTCCTCCGCTTTACGAGCCCCCTCCCAGCCCCACAGCGCTCGCCCCTCCCCCCTTAGCTGATGCAAAGCAGAAATCTTGAGGACAGCTGGTAGGGGCCACCAGGCAGCCCTGCCATCCTCAGCTGGGCTCCCCACACGTGTCCAAGGGCCTTTTGGTGCTCACTTCCTGCAGGCAGCTCAGGGAGGCGGGCCAAGTGCCAGGCAGCACAGCCCAGCCTTGGCATTCTGCCAGGTCCCCTCACCATCCTCTGTGCGCGCCCTCACCTTCTGGACACCACGTCCACACCTTCTGTGTCCTCCTGCCTCCCTTCAAGCTCAAGCCAGATGTGTGTGGAGATCAGGGGTGGATGTGTCATGCACCAGAGACACTCTCTCCTGGGGTCCCAGAAAGACCAAAATCTCATAAATCACTTGAAAGGGAGATCTGGTTTTCCCAGGCCTGGCTCACAGGTGGCTGTCCCAGTGGCCCTGTGCCTGGCATCAGGAGAACCCGCTACACCTGAGCTCAAGGCACCAGCCCTTCAGGATCAACTCTGCCCCCTCCCAGCCCATCATGTGTCCCAGCCCCTCTCTCAGTAGCTCAGGCTTGTCCCTGGAAGCCTCAGGGGCTACCTTCAGGCCCCCACAATCCAGCGCCCTGCAGCTGTGCTGCCCTGGCTCCTTCAGGCTATGCTGGGGGTGACCTCCTGCCACACCCATCTCTGAGCCTCCGACCCCAAGCCCAGGAGGAAACTCTCACACGAGGGCTGCTGGACCTGGGGATGTTGGCTGGGCAGCCCGAGGTTGCCACATCCTTGCTGGGGGCTGTGTGGGCCTGGGGTTTCCCTGGGGTAGGGGCAGCCAGCTGCTGGGTGATGGCTGCTCCCTCAGAATGTGAGGATGGGGACATCCCATGGGTTAGGAGGGCGCCTGGAGCTGTGCAGTGACTGACACCGTAAGGATGATGTGACAGAAAGGACCTGGTGAAGACCCTGGACATGGCCCTGAGGCCCTCTGTGCACAGTCTGAAGAAGATCTTTTCACAGGATATTTCCAGTTATTTTTCCAGTGTATTGTCGTGTGAGGATAACTGCCTCTGACAGATGTTCAACATGTGGGTGGTGAGCAGATGGTGGTGATGTTCTGGGGTGGGGTTGTTGACATTGTGTGTGTGGCACTGGGATGGAGCCCAGGCTTTGTGCATGCCAGGCGAGTGCCCTACCATGGAGCTACCCCCTGGCCCTTTTTATTTTGAGACAAGGTCTCGCTAAGTTCCTGAGTCTGGCCTCAAACTTGTGATCCTCCTGTCTCAGCCTCCCAAGTGGCTGGGATTATGTGTTGCCATGGCGTCCAGCTTTGTTGATATTTTTAAAACTAAAATTTAAATATTTTTATTGTGGATACTTTACAACTATCAGAAAGTAACCTGTAAAGTGACATCATAATAACAATGGCCATAATCCGTGTGTTGGTCTAGATGTAAATTTTAGGCTTCCTGCAAAACTTGATCACAAGTGCCGGAAATGCCCTTCTCCCACACCACGGTGCCCTGACTCAGGCTCCCAAGAAAACCTTGGAACCAATGTCACAGCAAGCCCTGTGCTGGATGGAAGGGGCCGACAATGCCTCAGGGGAGGCTGGGAGGACGCCCGCTCTGGTCCAGGGCAGCATGGTGTCCCCATTCCTCCTGTGATCTTCACCCTCCCTGCCCGGGCCTGGTGCCTGGGTGCATGACACCTGTGTGCATGATGCTCGTGTGTGTGTGCTCCACAGGTAGGGGTTGTGCTCCAGACTGGGCTCCCTGAGGACAGGCACTTCCCTCGTGTCCTAGCACCCAGGGCTGCTGGGCTTTGAATGGAGTCGCAGGCCAAGCTTGGCAAAGCCCCTGCCTCCCGAGCACCAGCGCTCCTCAGGGCTGCCCGCATTTCCCCGGCAGCGCTCTGCCTGAGGTGCCCTCCTCTCTATCTCCCTCCTGGCCGCTGGTTCCTGGGGGGCCTGCCCGCCCTGATCGTCCATGGGCAGCCGGCCGGGCTCAAGGTCAGTGCGTGCGTGGAGCCAGACGGGTGAATGTGTTTCCTGAGCTCTCTCACTGCCTGCCCCAGCAGCTCCGAAATGACATTTCAGGAATTGAATTACTGACATTGCAGTACTTGCGGAATCCAGGAATAGATGATTTGATTATGTCGTTGGAAGTCATCATCGCAACTGGCTGGGTTTTCTTAGCCAACAGCTAAGCCGAGTGGGGAGAGACGCAGGGGACGCTGTGGTGACTGGTTTCCCAGCCATCTCCGAGCTGGCGGCAGCCCGTGCTCTTCCCTGGACGGGGAAACCCCCGGGCTCACTGCCGCTCCTGGTGGGGCCCAGACTGGCCCTGCCTCCTGCCAGGCGCAGCGTGGCCCTGCCCATGCCCGTCCCATGTGGACTCTCTCAGACTGGAGGTGCCCTTTTGCCAGCAGTGGCTGCAGCTGTCAGAGGCCCCTCCCTCCAGCTCCAGGTGCTGGGGAAGGTAAAGCCATTTGGTTCTGCCATGAAGTCACACAGGCCTGTGGCCCAGTTTCTGTGCCCGTCTTGCTTTCGAGGGGTTGTGAACCGTGGGACTCACACATCCAGCCGAGCCTCAGCAGCCCTCGAGGAAACCTCTCTGGATTTTCACTGGCCTAATTCTGTGGAATCTGCAGGGGCGTCAGGGGGCTCCTCCAGATCCTGCAGGGTCGTCATCCTTTCAAGCCCACTGCCGTCATCCGGATGGGAGGCAGGCCAAGGTGTGCAGACCCCCGGTGCTGCTGAGCAGGCTCCCTGGCTTCCTGGCTGCTTCGTGGCTCAGGCCCCCCTTCCACGAGCAAGCTCAAGAGCAGCACACACCACTGCCCCCGGGGACTCTCCCCGTCCAGGCTGGTTCTCACAGGGCTCAGTGGTGGCCCAGGTACAGTGGGAGGCCTGGGAGGGGTCCCTGGGGCCTTCTTAAGCTGGCCACCTTTGTCCTTTGGAAACCGTCACCAATTCCCTGTTAATCAATGATAATGAACATGCCGTTTGGATTCTCTAGAGGAAGCTGCCAGGGAGCTGAAAGGAGGCCTAGACCAGACCAGAGCTAGTTATCCTTCAAGAAGTTCAACTGGTAATTTTGAAAAAGGAAACGGCTCTGGCCTCATTAGGCAGCGTGTCCTTGAAACCTCCTCCCTCCTTGAAATGTGCCTCTCCACATCCTGGGAAGCGCAGCCTGCCCTTCTCCATCAGCCTTATCTCAGCCTGCAGGCGCCCACCTGGCCACTCACCTTCCAGGAGGGCACAGGGTTAGGCCCCGGGTGGGGCCTCAGAGGCGGTGCTTGGCGTCCTGCCTGTGTGGAGGCCCCGTGTCCTTGCATGGTGGCCAGTGGGGATACCTTGGTCCAGGAGCCCTTTTTCTGCTTCCATTCCTGAATTCCCCCTTCCACTCAGTGGTGAGCGGCTGCCTTGCCCCTCCCAAGTCCCTCTGGTTTTATTGTCTTCTGACCTGAGTCCTTTCAGTCCTGGAGGTGGTGGGCCTGCATTTGGTGGGGTTGAGGGCAGAGAAGCGCCTCCTGTGTTCACCTACCTGTGCCTCCAGGTGCCTAAAGGGGTGTGCACATCACATGACACGGCGGGAGAGACTTTGGGCTTAGGTGTCCAGTCTGGCTTGACCTGGCCTGTTTTGTGAATTTGTTCCCATCTGCAAGAGCCCTTGATCTTGTCCAGACTGACTGCCTCTGCACGGAGTCCTTAGCTGGACGCTGGTAGGGAAGGAACTGTGCACAGCCGAGGTGCTGGTGTCAGGTGAGCGCTGTCCGCTGGTGCCACAGCACACCCAGCCTCTTAAAGGACACAGGACACAGTGACTGCTTCAGGGGCACCCTGGAAAGGTGCACTAAGCCCTCCACTTTGAAGGATCCCAAGGCTGCCTTCACTGGTTGAGTGGAGCTAGCTTCTGGCCGGCCTTCATCTTTGGCCCCAGTTTCCTCTTCTGCCTTTGCTTGTGGGGTTCAAGGCAATGCTGGCACCTGAGGCCATAGGGCCAAGCTGGGGCTGGCAAGCAGAGGACACAGGGAAGGATACTGGCTAGACTGCGGTGTTTCCAAGAGCCCTGGAGTGGCAGAGGCAAAGCTGTGGGAATGGGGAGGGGGCTTAGGGGTTCAGGGGATGGCCCATGGTTGCTGTGGGCTTACCACTTGTGCTTGGTTTGTGAGTTTGGCTGGCCCTGGAGTTAGAGGGGAGGTCAATCCGAATAGACCTTAGCTTCTTGGAAGTGACCAGCCTTAGAGCCAACTGGATAGGCCAGCTGTGTCCACTTCTGCCGCCTGTCCTTGACCTGTCCTGTTTCTCCTGAGAAGAGCTTTTCTTAGCAAGTCGTCCACCCCGTCACCCTGAGGTTCTCCGTGTCCTCTGACAGCAGTTGCACCTGGGCTCTGAAGCCCCAGGAAGCTTCTTCAGTTCTGGTGCGGGTGAAGGTGGCCTCCATGCTGGGTGGCCCTGCGTGGGGAGTATCCCGGTGCGGGTTCCCACGGGAGTCCTGAGGGCTGTGCGGCTTGCTGCAGCGGGGCCCCAGTGCCGAGAGCCCTGCTTGGAGCCATCACCTCTCCCCACACTGCAGCCCCTTTCCAGGGCAGCGTCCCCTCGGCCTTCGGTCTGTCTCCCTCCAGGCCTCCTCTTCCTCTTCTGGAGGGGACCACCAAGCAGAACCTACAGGCAGGCCTGCACAGAGGCTGCCCCCAGGTCGCATGTCCTTGGGCGGGGCGGGGCACGGCCCTTGGTGGTCTGGCTCTCTGACTCTGCACCGGCTCTGGGTCGAGGTTTGGTTCTGTGACTTCAGGACCCTCGGGGTTGCAGGCTGGCCCCCGCTCCGGGTCGGGGGCCATGTGCACATTTCTCCCATTCTTGGAAGGCGATTTAGTCCTTGGTTTTCTCTGCCCTGTCATTTTGAATGTGAGGGACACACAGGGCTGCCTGGCGTGTTTAGAAGTCTGGGAACTGCGCTGCTGGGTGGCGATGAGCAGCGGGTGGACGTCAGATCTCCTTTCAGCTGCCTGTTTTAGTTTCATCCCTGTGTCTGCTCGTTCTTCAACTGGGACTCCAGATCAGAAAAATCCCGTTTCCGTGGCCTCTCGCTCCACAGGGAAGCCGTGTAGCGCTCTGTGCCGTGTGGGCTGAGGTCAGGGAGGAGGCCTTGAGAAACTCATCCCCGCGGTCCAGCAGAGTCCAGTGCGCTCCGTGCCGCCTATCAATTACCAGGCACTGGTCGTGTCCTGGCTGCTGTGTCCAGGGCCGTAGGTACAGCAGAGTAGGGCTTGGGGCCCCCTGGAGTTCCCTGGGCGGGGAGCTGACAAGCGCAAGGTTAGGACACAGCGGGACAGTGCTGTCACCAAGGCAGGGCACAGGCAGGCTTAGCCCTGCACCCAGCCGTCTCCCTCCCTACCTGCCTGTCCCTCCCTCTGCCCCCCAAGCAGCTGCCCCCTGTGGACACGGTGATTGCCACCTCTGATTCCTACCCCAAGGGTAGAACCGGGAGTCTGTGAATGTATCAGGGGCCAGTTGTCCTAACTCCCTGGCCCGGGAACCATGGCCAGCTCTGGAGAAGATACCCTCTCCTGGCCCCCGACTCAGTGCCCCCAGGAGGAGCAGCCCAGCTCTGCAGGGGTCCGAAGGAAGGAGCCTCCTCACAGGGCCCTGCCTGCTCTCCTCCGAGCTGGCCTGTGTTGTGAGCCTCAGAGTGACAGGGGTGACAGACAGGTGAGGGCCAGACCCACAGCTGTGACTTGGCCCAGAGCTTCCTGGAGCAGCAGGCAGGCTGAGCTCGTGTGCACGCCTGTGGCAGATAGGCCGGGAGGAGGGAGAGGAAGGAGAAGGCCTGAGGGCCATGTGTGGGCAGGTGGGAGGTCGAGGCCCTGCCTGGAGGAGAGGTTGATGGGGAAACTGAGGCCTGGAGGGGAGGGATTGGCGGAACAGGGCTCAGGTCCCAGGGGCTCTCTGCTCACGATGCTGTGCCACGGCTCCATGAATAAGATATGAGGGGGACGGAGGGCCCCACGGGGTCATCATTACCGTCTGACTTGATAATAGAAAAATTAAAATTTAAAGTGATCCAAAATGACAAGTGACACAAATGTTCCTGGAACCGGAGATGGGGTGCTGAGCGGCTCTCGGTGGAGATTTCAGTGACAAAATCCCCGGAGCGGGCTCCTTAGCGACTCAGTGTTCTGATCCGGGCACAGAAGGACCCTTTGTTTCTGGGGCTGCTGGGGCTCTCAGGCCTCACCCAGAGCCCGAGAGGCAGCCTGCTCTCAGCGGCCCTCAGCCTCTAGAACCAGATAGGCCTCCCAGCAGGGCCACATGGCCTCACGCAGTGGAAAGCCCAGGCCCTCACTTGGGGCCTTGCCATTTGTCTCCAAGCGTCTTTCCTGTGTCCATTGCTGACCTTGGGACCCTTGGGAACTCCAGACCCACCCTCCCCAGGCTGCTGCAGGCTTGACCTGGGATGCCTTGTGGCCACAGGTCTGTTCCTCCCCTCATGCCCCAGGGAAGCCCTGTCTGGCTGAGCCCTCAGTCCCTGAGTCCTAGGAGCTCAGAGCAGCCTGGCCAGGGGCTCGGTTCCCCAAGACAACCAGTGTCCTCTGCTCACCTGCCGGGCTGTGAATGCCAGGGCCCCTTCCTTCCTTTAGAGTATTCTAGATCCTCCTCTGAGTCCTGACCGAGTCCTTGAGGTCAGTGGGCAGAGTGCCAGAGCCCCAGATCAACAGGCTACGTAGAGCACTAATTTAATTATAAGAGTTACATAATGACAGACCAGAAAGTTGGCAAAATGTAGGGCAGAAGAAGTTGTCTGGGTTGGTTTCGTGACCCAGCTCTGCGTTTTGCCTGTGGCCTTTGGGCTGTCTCGGTCTTTCTCCCTGCAGCGCGGGCACTCACAGTGCAAGGCTGGGCGTTGACGTCTGCAGATGGTGGCTTCTAGGGGGCAGCCAGAGCCCACTTCAGGGGGTGCGGGGTCCCATGGGCAGGGTTTGCTGGAAGGGAGCGGCCTCCTGACAGCAGGATTCTGTGCGGGTGAAGGTGTCCTGAACCAGACGGTGCCCTCTGAAGGCCGCAGGGGACACTCATGGGTGTATTCTGTTCAGTTACAAAACGTGGCAAGTGTTAGATTGGGGAAGCAGAGTGGCGGATGGGAAGGGGGAGAACAGCTGGACCAAGTGTGGTTCTCAGAAGGGGCCCAAGCTGGCTGTAGGGGGGAAGGTGTAGAGAGGAGGTGGGCAGACACCTGGGCTCCTGGCTTTGAGGCAGGCCCCGGGTGCTTCCTGGCTGGGCTGATTCCCGTCGCTGTCGTCTTGTCTGTTCACTGCTGTCGGTTGTGGTCCTTCTCCTCCACCAGACTCAGCTCTACCAGCCAGGGCTTCAGGCCTTCTCCACACCGAACAGCCTGCTGATGCCGAACAGACCTGGGGAGGGGAGAGTCCAGCTCGGGGCCGTGGGGGATGAGTTCCACGGCTGGCCACAGGAGGGCCATCATTGTGGGGGTGCTGGCCTGGGGGGCCTAAGCTGTGCTTGGGGGAGAAATACTAGAAAATCGTACAAGAGAAAAGAGGTGGGAGGGGAGAAAAGAGAGGCTGTGGATGTGAGATCAAGCCTCGTCTTCTCTTTAAAACCTGCTTTCTTCACCCCGCAGCACTGCACCCCTCCCCAGACTTTGCAGGCAGGACGAGATGGCCAAGGTTCCCCGTTCCTGGACACTGTGTTCCCCTCCGAGGCTGGGGCTGGGGGCGTTGGGAGGCTCAGGGGCTGCTCTCAGACTGTGCGTGTCAGAGCATCGAGGTGGGCAGAGGGCCTGGGTATGACCATGACTCCCTTCAGGAAGCTCAGGGGACACCAGTTATAACAAAGATGTCACGTGTGGTGCGGCTGCTGGGACAAACGTGACCTTCAAAGTCGGCATTGACCTGGATGGAAGCCCCAGATTCCCCCTTGGCAGCTGTGTGACCTTGGGCTAGTTACAGTTTCCGGACTCTAGTGTCCTCGCTGTGGGACGGGCAGGGAAGACACCCGCCTGGGAGAGCCTGAGGAGCCGATGCACCAGACACCCCTGTGAAGCTCCTCCGCTCGCAGGGCCTCCGGGTCTGGCTGCGCCCTGGCCTTCCTGTATCTGCGAAAATACAAAGGAACCGACTGGAAGACCAGCCATTGATAGAATAATGCAGGAGGGCGGGCGGGAGACCAGCATTCCTACAGCCACGACCGCCTCGTCAACGTGCCTTTTTAAGGCCTTTCACTCCTGTGCTGAGATTGTTTTTGGTGACTGCACAACTGTGTGTGTTTGTCAAGACCCTCGCTGCACACCTAGAAGCAGTGGATTCTATTGTATGTACATTTTGTCTTAGTAAACATGACCTTGCAAAAAAAAAAAAAAATATATATATATATACACAGATATCCCGTTCTTAATGCCAACAAAGCACATGGAAATAAATAGGTCTAATACCAAGGAGACATGCGCCTGACCCAGAGGTAGAAGACGACGACATTAAATATGTTGTTAATTTTTTCCTTATGGTAAAAGTCACACACATTGATTCGTCCCTTCACCAGGCATTTATTGAGTGCCTGCTGTGTGCCAGGCCCAGTTTTAGGCCCTGGGGGTGCACCTGAAAATAAAAGAATACCCCTGCTCTCATGGGGGGATCTCCTTAATAGGGGGATCCCGATGCTGGAAGTGACAGACCAGCTCTTGTCACCACAGGTGGGGTGAAAGGTGCCAGAGGAAGCAGTGGGACCTGGCGGGGATCTGGGGGGTCAGAGGAGGGCCTTGAAATGAGTGGGTCACGCACACCTCCCTGAGAGGGCCATGTCAGAGCCAAGTACAGGGACCCCTCGCTATGAGGGCGGCCAAGGTGGAGGGGGCCTGTGGGCTCAAGGGCCAGCGATTACCAAAGCGTGGGTGGGGACCGAGCCCTCCCATCAGGAGGACAGCCCCAGGCCACGTGGTCTTGTGTGAGGGCTGGGCGTTGCTGTTACCCACGTTCACTGTTCTGGGGGTTCCCACGCACCTCGTGGCCACCGGCTTCACATAACCAGTCCCCAAGTATGAGCGTCTGTCTTACTAAAATCACCCTTAGTACCGACTTGAAGGCTTCGGCTGTCCTTTTACGTGCTGTTCGCCCAGCCCTTCTGCCTATCGCAGGGACCCCATCACCCTCAGAAGACCACTGCCGTCCCTCCTCTCCGAAGCCTCCTCCTTCCCCCGGCTGGCCATGTTGCTGCCACCCGGCTAACGGCACGTCACACTTCTCGTGTACACCTGGCAGAGCATCAGCTTGGGGACGGGGAATCCTGGCTGACTTCTTGTGCCCCCTCCCAGCCAGCCTGCCTCTCTCCTCTCCCATCCCCAGGGCCAAGCGCTGGGTTATGTTAAGCATACAGAAGTGGTCATTGGGGTGCTCTGGTCTGAGCACCTGTCAGCCTGGTGAAAAATAAACCCGTGAACTTGTGTGAACAACTCAGGTGGCTGCCAGAGGTGGCCAAGAGAGGGCACAGGAGTGGGGGGAGGAAGGGCAGCCCAAAGATGTGGGGCAGGGGCCAGGGGCCCGCAGCTCCTAGCTGAGTGCCTTGTCTCTGCAGGGTGGTAATTGCCAGGCCCGGGTGACCTTGTGACAGCTCAGATGTTGGAGGGCAGGATGGCACTGGCCCCTCTGGGGTGACTTGTTTAGATTCAGGGCTCTTGATGGAGTTTGTGACACAGGATTCTGCGGCTGGACGGAGCTCTTCGTGTTCTCTGGCATTTTCCGGTGTGGATAGTTGCAGCCGCCTTGTCCGAGGCAAAGAGGAGAAACCATCCCTTCCTCCTGGAGAGGGTCTGCAAGGCTGTGCTGAAGAGAGGTGTGGGGCCTCTTTGCGTGAATGGTTAACATTTTCAAGACATGTGGGGCAGAGAGACTTGGTTGCAGCCTTAGTTTCTCCTCCTGTGCTCCCAAAGGAGGTGCTTGTCCTAGACTGCTTGGGCTGCCGTAGTGAAATGCCACAGAACGGAGGCTTGAGCAGCAGGCATGGATTTCTCACGGTTCTGGAGGCCAGGAGTCCAAGATGAGCGTTTCAGCGTGGTCGGGTTCCGGTGAGGGCACTTTCTGGTTTGCAGATGGCTGTCTTCCTGCCTCATCCTCACATGGAACAGAGAGCAATCCCTACTGGCCTCCTTGCCTTGGACACTGATTTCATCACGGGGGCTCCACCCTCATAACCTCATCTAGACTCAATTCTCCCCAAAGTCCTCCCCCTAATACTATTGCGTTAGGTTTTAGGGCTTCATCCTATAAATTTGGGCTGGGGACACAGCCATTCTGTCCCTACAGTGCAGCCTGGTCTCGGCTGGGGGAAGAGGGAAGTTGCTGTCCCCTGAGTACCTGTGGTTATATGGTTAAATGCTCATCACAGAAAATATGGAGAATACAGAAAACACCAAATAGAATCTGAAATCCTGCAGCCCAGGTAATCGCAGTGCATAATCTTGTCCTTGTTCGTCGACAGTGTTCGTGTCAGCAGAGTGAAGAGGAGCTTGGTATGATTGATGGCACGATACATATTCATTTCAGGTCCTGATTTTTTCATTTAATGCCATATCATTCCAGTTTCTATGTCATTAAAAATTATTTGTGAACATGACTTTAAGTCACAGAAGTTCTTGGACTTGGTCACGATGCAGCTCAGCCTTGGCATTCCATGAAATGCCATCCCTTACGCCCCTGCACCCTCCCCGTAGACATTGGGGCAGAGTGGGGAGCTGGGACTCTATAGCCTGTGTCCTCCCTGTGAGACCTCCCTGCCTCCCTCAGCTGGAAGTGTCATGGAGTCTGCAGCATGCAGGGCCACCAGTGTCCTCTGGGTCCAGTGTGTGATTCTAAAGACAAGATGGGAAGGGCAGCCCATGCCTCCCTCTTTCTGTTGGTAAAATGTCCTCCACTGCTTGCTTCTCAGAACAGTTGTAGAGATGAACTTCTCTGTTCCCCTCCCTCCCCTCCCTTGTTATGGGTTGGCATCAGATGACCCAAGCATGACTTGTGGAAGTTGCTTTGAAGGGAAGGTGTTTGCCACACACTGTCCATAGTGCCAGGTAGGGGTTACAAGGGCCACCAAACTCATGGGTACCAGAGCTGGCTCCCTCCCTTGAGCTGTGGACCAAGAACTTCAAATTACGACCAAGTTCAAAACCAGGGAGGAGGCTGAGCAGTGGTGCAGTTGGATGGCCCCACAGATACCCGGTGCCCCCCCGAAGGCCTTGAGGAGTGGGGTGACCGTCGCCACTGGACATCTCTCTGACAGTGCCCCGTGGCTTTGCCTTGACCGCATCAGCAGTTTCACCTGCCACTTAGCAAGATGTGGCCTGTGCATCGCTGGCTGAGGAGGCAGCCCCGAAGAGCTGTCCAGATGGTTGAAAAGAGGTGCTGGAAGGTGAACTTCAGTGGCTGAAGGCAGCTCCCCACTCGGCTTCAGCACCACCCGCGCCTTCACACGGGGTCTGGCAGACCCTCAGACCTGGGAGGCTCGTGTGCACACTCCTCGGCTTACAGGGTGGTGCCCCAGCCAGACTCAGAAGGGAGCTGACCGTGGTGCTGTGGGCCACGCTTCCCCAGGGAGGGGCCTCTGGCCTGGGTCCACCTGAGGTCCAGGAAGGAGTGATGACCACCTTGACAAAGCCCTGCGCGTTGTAACTGCACAGGTGCGCTCGGCCCTGAAGGGTGCGATCGGCGATTGCGTGGCCATCAGTGTTTTGCCCTTTGCCATGGTAACCGCAGTTTAAAAATCCAGGGGCTGGGGTTGTGGCTCAGTGGTAGAGCGCGTGCCTAGCACGTGTGAGGCACTGGCTTTGATCGTCAGCATCACATAAAAATAAGTAAATAAAATAAAGACATTGTGTCCATCTACAATTTAAAAAGAAATTCAGCTGTCACTCACCCATGCACCAGTTGACTTGATCTGGAGACCCCAGTGCCCACACTTTCAGGTGGGGCGAGTGGGTGTTGGGAGGGGCGTGGAGAAGTCATGTGTGTGTCCCTGGGGCTCACCTCGCCTGTGAGATCCGGAGCACACCTCTCCAGGGTGGGCTGGGCACCTGGAGTGACAGTGCTCTGTCTTTTCGTTTTCCAGCCCCTGGGCTTTTCCTGCCAGCCCAGGGCCCCCAGAAGCAGGCTGTAGGCACCAGGCCAAGGGGGCTCCAGGCTGTGATCTCTCCAGGCCATGGAACTGGGATGCTGCCCACAGCTGTCCACTGATCTCCTGGGTGTCAGCAAAGTGCCCACCTCCCAGGAGGCGAGGTGCCTCCTGTCTGAGTGGAGGAGCTGTTTAGAAAGCCTCTGGCAGGCTGCTCCCCACAACGCCCCGTCACCTCCCCCTTTCTCTCTGCATGGTTCTTATTCACCCTTCAGGTCTTTGTTTAAATGTCACCTCTTCCAGGAAGTCCTCCTTGATCCCAGGTTGAGCTAGAGGCCCCTCCATGGGCTCCCCTAGTATCCTTCATTCACCTGCTTGTGGCACGTGCTACCTGGCCCCACAATTTCCTGGGGTCACTCATCACACAGGGAGGTGCTTGGATTCTGGAATTGCTCTGGTCACTGTTGCATCCCTAGAACGTGGGATGGTGCTTGGTGCAGAGTTGGGGCCAATCAGATACGTCTGGACTGCGGGGAAGAGCGCTGGCATGGGACTGAGCCCAGCCCAGACAGGACCCCCACCCTGCTGGACGTTCAAATGTGGAGCACTGGGTTTGGTTGGCCTGGGTGCCCTGCGTCCCTGCTGGTCCAGGGCAGAGGCAGGCCCAAGTCCTCATGGGAGCCAATGAGCCGAACGGGTCCCTCAGTGCCCCTGCTGCAGTCAACCGTGTGTGACACCTGGAAAAGGCACCGCTGTGAAGGTGGTCGGCAGGGTTTGGGGGAGGGTGGAAGAGGTGCCGCGCTGCGGGCTTAGTGCCTGGGGCTGCTCTGGGAGCTGCTGCACTGGTGGACTGGGCCAAACCCATAGAATACGCAGTACGAAGAGTGAGCCAAGGTGCAGGTGCCTTGGGTGACGATGGGACAGTGTGGATTCTTCAGTCGTCACATGCCCCTCTGGTGCTGAGTGTTGATGGTTGGGGGTATGTGGGAACTTGCTGTTCCATTTTGCTCTGAACCTAAACTGCTCTAAAAAATAAAAAGTTTATTAATTAAAGAAATGAAAGTTACTTGCAAATGCTGTGCTGAGGGCCGGGCCCCCAGCATGCATCTGGAGTGGAGACCGGGGTAGAACTGCTCTGCTGGTTCTGCCAGGAAGCCACTCGCGAGGGCCCTCCCTGTGTCTGCGTGGAGCTGGGCGTGGACCATGGTGGGCCTGGCTCCAGCGGCCGAGTGTGATTTCACGGCAAACCAGCCACAGAGGCTGCGCATCTTCCTGCTTCTGCCAGGCCACACCGCGGGGCGCTTAGCATTCTTCCTGAGCACTCGAAGCCCAGTTTCCTAGAGCCATTTCCTGTTCAGGAGAAGTCTGGGAGGGGCGGGCTTTCCTGTGCGGGGCTCTGGAGAGCAACGGTGGGTGCAGGGGCGCTGCACCCCGCAGAGCTTTGCCCCTTCCTCGGGAAGTGAGCGTGTCCTGCCGTCCTCTGGATCTTGACCAACCCCCAAAGGCCCTGTGCTTGGTCCCAGCCTGTGGGCTGTCGGGAGGAGGTGGAGCCTTTGGGAGGTGGGGCCTAGAGGAAGGAGGTTATGTCACTGGGGACATGCCTTTGGAGGGGATTTGGGGACCCTGGCCTCGTCCTCTCCCTTTGCTTCCTGGGCAGCACAAGGAGACAGACCTGTCCTGCCCTGTACTCCTGCCATGATGCAGCACGCTGCTCAGGCCAAGTGACCCTGGACTGAAACCAGGAGCCATAGCAAACCTGCCTCCCCTAAGCCGGTTGCCCCAGCTGTTCCCTCACAGTGTGGAACGCCCACCATCCCTGGCCACCAGCGCCTGCAGACGGTTTAAGAGGCAGCCAGCCGTGGGCTGTGTGTGTTGGGGCCCCTCAGCCTCAGCACTGTCTGCCTTAGGCTGTCATTGTCTGTGGCAGCTGCGGTGGCCGACTGGGTCCCGTGGCGTGTTCCACGGCATCCTTGCCCTCTCCCCACTGGCTGCTGGTGGACACCCCCCACACCCACTGCAAGGACAAAAACCTCTCCAGACAGTACCAAATGTCTCCCAGGGTGCAAAATCGTTCCTGTTGAGAGCCACTAAACCAAAGCGTGTGTGCGTTTACGCGTGTGTGTTTACGTGTGTGTGCGTGTGCACCTGTGTGTGCACACACACGTTCCTTCATGTGGTGGCTCTGGATCGGCGCTTTCCCTGAGGCCAGAACCAGCCCTGAAATTTGCTGCGCCCTTTCAGCAACATTCCCCAGTCATAGCCGGGTCACGGTCAGAGCAACTGGAGGCTCTGCTCATGGGGTGGGAGGACGGATGGTCACCTCTCCAGTCCTGTCAGATAAGCCACTTCCTGCACGTGGGGTGGGCAGGAGGCTGGTCACTGCAGATGTGCCACAAGGACCCCTTGTGGAAGCACAGGGACAGAGACACTCACACGGGACCCGGGTGCAGGGAGAAGGGTGGAAGCACCCAGCCTGGCCAGATGACGTGCCCGAGCTCCCTGCAGGGCATCCTTGCACACGCAGCCGCTTCACCTGGGAGTGTGCTGGGCGCCAGGCAGGGCTAGGCCTCCTGCAGCGCCTCCCTGCAGGGCCACAGATGCTCACCAGCAAATCCCCGGAAAGCTGCAAAATGACCCTGTGGGGGGGGAGCGGTGCCGAGCTCCCCAGGCCAGGGGCCTCCCCGAGCAGGATCCAAGGCGGGAGGTCAGCTAGGGACTTGGGGCGAGCTCTCTAGGTGGGGAAAGTGAGCTGAGCAGACAGGAATTGAGGATGGGGACACAGGCGATGGGAGACCCACAGTAAGTGGACGTCGCTCTGCACATGTTCCTTCCTGTTGTCTTCCCAACACCCACTGGAGCCCCTGGGTTGGGAGAAGCCCTGGGGCTGCCCAGCCGTACGAGGCTGGCCAGCTGGGGCTGCGTCCCCTGGTGACTTCCTGCTGGTGGTCCCTGCTCGGGGTCTCGGAGACCAGGCTGAGCTGGGTGTGCAGGGTGGGAGCCGCGGAGGCGGAGCCCCAGCCGCCTGCATGGCGATGGCGGAGTCCGCTTCTGCCTGCGGAGCCCTGTCACTAGCAGGATCGTCGGCCCCTTCCAGGCGTGTGTGGCGCGGCTGCTGCGGGAGCCCGCGGCTGCTCACTTGTGGGGATGAATAATTCATTCCTGTTCCGCATGGCTCGGTCCTTCATGGCAGGCGCTGCACCGGCTCCTGCGGTTTTGCAGGCTCCTAGGAGGTGACTTCGGCAGAGGAACTTGGCCTAATGCCCCACCATCCAGGGTGCCCGTTTCTAGGCTGCTCGGGTGCAGGCCGGGTTTCAGGGGGTCCTGAGCTTCTCCGCTGTGGCTGCTCTCCCTCCCATCTGTCTCTGTGAGGATCTGTTCTTCCCTCCCACTTCACCTGTTCAGGAAGCCTGGCACCAGCGGCCTGGGCTTGAGGGGATCCAGGTATTAGAACATTGGTACCAATAACACAGGTGGGCCCCCTTTCCGATTTCAGTGTGCGACCTGCTGAAAGCTTCCTGTGGTTACAATCAGCCTGGAAAATCTGATTATCACTTGTGCAGCCTGACAGCCTCTTCGGCTGCTCACCCGCCTCCTCAGTGGTTCCCCTGCCATGGGCCCTACCCAGGCTGCCTAGCTGGTCCTCCTCCAAGTCCATAGCTCAAGAGTCCACCATGGCTCCCTATTGCAGAAGGCAATCTGAACACCAGTATTCAAAGCTCTGGTTGAACTGGCTTTGTCCTTCCTCCCCAGACATCTTGCATGGTGGCTTGCTCTGAGCTACCCATCCATTGGGTCATTCATTTAATGCTCATGGAGGGTCTTTCCAACCCAAGTGAAGTACAGGAAGCCTGGATGCTTCTCTCCTCCATCTTCGTGAGAGGCCGAGGGCTAGGTCCCCTCAGCCTCACAACATCTAGAGCTTGTTCTCTGGCCTAGACTGGCCACTGACCCCAGGCCTGTTTCTGAGCAGAAAGTGTTGTCGGGCGGGAGGTGATGGGGTCCTCCTCCCCTGGCCCATCGGTGCTTCCCCTGCCTTCCTCATTGTCCTGATGTTGGCAAAGCTTCCTTCTATCCTCCTCCTCTGGACCAGGAGGTGCCTGAGACACTGCCTGAGAAGAACACCAGAGCAGCTTTCTATGGCCCCTGGTCCAGGAGGGGTGGCATCGGGCAGCCATGGTGGAAGGTAGCAGTGCCTGAGGCTCAGGAGTTTGCAAGGACTCTGCTCATGAGCAACGAGCTGCCCACCGAGGGTCATGAGTGAACAGCTTGAGGTTTTAGTCTCAAGACAATGCAGCCTTGTGTTGAATGAAAGGAGAGGAGGTTAGCACTGCCCCTGACAAGGATGGAAGAGGCCCTTGGGCCTGACATTCAGTTAAGGCATTGCCACCTCCTTTGTGGCATCTAACCACCGTTTTTACATGTGTGATTACACGAATGGTGTGAATCTACATCGTGCACAACCATAGAATGAAAGGTTGTACCCCATTTGTGTACAGTGAATCAAAATGCAGTCTGTAAAAATAAATGATAAAAAAAAGAAAACCGGGTGCGGTGGCACACGCCTGTAATCCCAATGACTCAGGAGGCTGAGGCAGGAGGATCTCGAGTTCAAAGCCAGCCTCAGCAACTTAGCAAGGCTCTAAGCAACTCAGTGAGACCCTGTCTCTAAATAAAATACAAAATAGGGCTGGGGATGTGGCTCTGTGGCCGAGTGTCCCTGAGTTCAATGCCCAGTTCCAAAAAAAAAAAAAAAAGAAAGAAAGAAAAAGAAAATGCAGCCTTCTCTTGCCCCCCGACCCCCACACACTGAGAGGGTGAAAAGGTCTCGGGGTCTCACTGCTCTGCTGCTTGGAGGTCCAGGGATCCTAAAATCTCTTCCCCTGGTGCCTGGTATTTTTGTAGTACTCTTTAGTTTTCAAAGTTCTTTTATAACAGTTGCATTTAAATAAAACATAGATTCCCCACCCAGGCCCCCAAGCCCTGCCCACCACCGATTGTGTCTTTTGAAGAAGGAAGTTTGCCTCCCCACAGCAGAAAGGAAAGCCTCACAATGTCTGAGTCCATCCTCCAAATCATCGTGTTCCTCCAAATTCATATGCTGAAACCCTAACCCCAATAGGATGGTATTAGAGGGGGAGGCTTTGGTAGATCAGTTAGGTCATGAGGGTGAAGCACCCAGATGGGATCAGTGGCCTTTAAGAGGAGAAAGAGCTGGGTGCAGTGGCACACCCTGTAGTCCCCGAAGCTCAGGAGGCTGAGGCAGGAGCCTTTCAAGTCAGAGGTCAACCTGGGCAACTGAGCAAGACCCTGTCTCTGAATGAATGAATGAATGAATGAATGAATGAATGAATGAATAAATAAATAAATAAGTAAATAAATAAATAAATAAAATCAAAAGGGCTGGGGATGTAGCTCAGAGGTAGAGCACCCCAATTCAACATCAGTACCACACACACTCGTAGAGGAGGAGGAGGAGGAGGAGGAGGAGGAAGAGGAGAAGGGAAGGAGAAGAGGAGAAGGAGGAGGGAAGAGGAAGAGGAGAAGAGGAGGAAGGAGGAGGAGGAGGAAGAAGAGGAGGAGGAGGAGGAGGAGGA
>JAJEJO010000229.1:567502-636985 GCA_020662805.1 Glaucomys volans
AGGAAGGAGGAGGAGGAGGAAGAAGAGGAGGAGGAGGAGGAGGAGGAGGAGGAGGAGGAGGAGGAGGGTGAGCCCTGCTGCCTCCCACATGAGGATGCGAGGAGAAGGCGGCCATGTGTGCGTCAGGAAGAGAGCCCTCCCAAGAACCCAGCCATGCCGGCGCCTTGGACTTGGCCTCCGGAGCTGAGAATCATCATCCTTTGGAAGCCCCTCAGTCTGTGGTTCTCTGTCCCATCAGCCCAATCCGAGCACCGAGTCTCTGAGCCTTTGTGCCCGGCCTCCTTGCGGACTCGCCTGTGTTGCAGGCACTGAGGCTCCCCTGGCTGCTCCGCCACTCCACTGTGAACTTGCTGCCATGCAGTACCCACCTAATGTGGATGGACACTGGACGGTTTCCAGGTCGGTGCTGGCACAGCTGTGCCTTTGGGTGGAGCGCGCCCGTCTTTCTGTCGGGCAGACATCAGGAAGCCGTCCCTGGTTCCCGGACAGCTGGGTCCCCTTGAGTACAGGTGCCGAACAGTTTTCAAAGTGGCCACAGGCGGTGGGTTCCTTTGAGCCTGTGACAAGAGCCCGCCTGCAGTGACAGGGGGTGGCAACAGGAGCCACAGTGACATGTTGCATGCTCTCTGGAAGTCGGAACCTTGGTGGCCGGTGCTGGGGCCGGAGGCCTGGAGGAGGACGCTGTCGTGGCCAGGTCTGGCTCAGGGTCCCGTCCCTGGGCCAGGGCCAGCTTTCCAGCCTCCCCCTTTGGTGAGGCAGGCAGCCTGGGTGGCCTCAGCCGGATGTCTTGATTTCACTGTGTGCTGGGGAGCCAGCTGCCATGGCATCTGGGGCCTGGCACTGTCTCCACTGTAACTCAATTTCTTGAATTGAGCTATGAAGGGAAATGCCTCTGCAAAGAGGGACGGTCTGCGAAACGCCTGCGTGGTGGCCTTCTGTGAGCGCCACGCTGACCGCCTGGGGCTGCAAAGAATTAGTCATTTTAAAACCACAGTCATCTCAGAAAGAGTCATAATCCAAAAACCATCCATCCTTGGCTTCAGATGCCATTATATATATTTTTTCTCCCTAAGGGACTTAGCTTCCTAATTAAGTTGGATTCCAGAATATATTAAAATTATCCGTCATCTGCAGAGCGCACACCCAGCGCAGAGTGAGGGCAGAAAAGACTTCTGGTTTCCTGCAGGCCTCTGAGTGGCCCGGGAAGCCCGAGCCTGGGTGCAAGGTGGTGTCATGTCCTGAAGAGAGGAAGTTTGCTTGCTGCTTCCCCGAGGGCTGGCCAGCCAGGAAGATGGAGCCTGGCCCAGAGACAGCCCTGGCACCATGATTTCCTAGGGCCACAGCCTGCAACCTGGGGCGGCAGTCTGGGCTATTCAGGAACGGAGCTGAGAGTTCCTTCCATGGAGCCTCCTTCGGACCCTGTGGGTCCTGAGATCTGGGCTCCTGCACCACCCGAGAGTCCAGATTCCCCCAGAAAGCTTGTGTCTGGCAGCCTGCCAGACCGCGGGCACACCGCTGTGAGCTCACGGGGCCCTGTGCTTCCCAAGGGGACTGTTCCACACCTGTCCCACGGGCAGCCCTCGGCGTGGTGCAGAGCTGGGGCTGGGAGCCCCGAGGTGGCTCTGAAGCCCTGCCGCAGGCTCACTCCTCGGGGCCTTGCCAGGTTGTGGGGGCCAAGCCAAGCTGGCACCTGCCCTCCCATCTGCCGAGGCCCGCGTGTGCCTGGGTGCAGGGCTGGAAGGCCAGCTCCGTGATCCTGCTCTTCCCCCCGTCCTCTGCTGTAGAGAGGCAGGACAATGACTTAGATTCCTTCTTGTTAACAGCTGTGTGGAAGTGTAATCACACACCTACAGTTCACCCAGCTCTCTAGTGTCCTATCTACAACTCGGTTTTTTGATGTATTCACAAGTCAAGTGCTTGGAACCATCACCCTGATCAACTTCAGAATGTTCTCATCATCCCAAAAGGAAACCTCCTACCCTTTACTGTGCCCTTGTTCCCTCCCCCTCTTCCTGCAGCCCTGAAAAGCTACGGATTTACTTTCTGTCACTGCAGATTTCCTGACCTGGACATTTTATGTACATGAATTCGTCCTTTGGTATCTGGATACTTAGCCCAGCACCATGTTTTCAACACTCATCTCTGGCAGCACATATCAGTATTTTTCTACGTTTTGTGGATGAGTAATATTCCATTATATGGCTATACCAAATTTTGTTTATCCGTTTATCCACAGGTGGACATTTGGGTTCTTTCCACCGTTTTTGGCTATTATGCATTGTGTTGCTATAAACATTTATTTATGAGTTTTGGGGTGGGCTTCGGGTTTCATTTCTCTTGGGTGCATACCTATGTGGAGAATTTCTGGATTATATAATAACTGTATGTTTAACCAAACTGTTTTACAAATCGATGCATGATTTTACCTTTCCACCAGTAGTATATGTGGGCTCTGGTTTTCCCAAATCCTTGCCAATATGTGCATTGATCAGACTTTTTAATTTAAGAAATTTTAGTGGATGTGAAGTGGTATTTCACTGTGCTTTTGATGAGTCCTTGTCTAATAATCAATGGTGCTGAGCATCTTTTCATGTGCTTATTGTCCCCTTGCATATCTTTTGAGAAATGTCTAGCAAATCTTTTGCCCTTTGTAATCAGGCATTTGTCTGTCTTTATTGAGTTGTAAGAGTTCCCGCCGCCCTGTACTGGGAACCGAATCCATGACCTTGTGCAAGCCAGGCAGGGGCACTGTCATTGAGCTACGTCCCCAGCCTTATGCAAGAGTTCTTCGTATCTCCTAGGTAAAAGTCCTTTATAGATAAATGATCTAAACATATTTTCTCCCAGAGCCAGGCTTGGTGGTCCACGCCTGTAATCCCAGCAACTCAAGAAGCTGAGGCAGGAGGATCACAAGTTTGAGGCCACCCTCAGCAACTTAAACCCAGTCTCAGAATTTAAAAAAATAAAAAGGGCTGGGAATGCAGCTAAATGGTTAGGGATCCTGGATTCAATCCCTGGTACCAATATATATATATATTTTTTTTCCCACTCTGTAAATTTTCCTTTCACTGTCTTTGTGGTGTCCTTTGAAGCACAAGTTTTTAATTTTGATGAAGAATTTAATCTATCTTTTCTCTTGTGGTTTGGGCTTTGGTGTTCGGTCTGAGTCCATTGTCAAACCCAAGACCATGAAGATGTAATCTGTTCTCTTGCACATCCTTTAGTTTGAGCTCTTGTGTTTAGATCTCTGATGATTCATTTTGAGTTAGCTTTTGTGCATGGTGTGGGGCGAAGGTCCAGCTTCACTCCTGTGGCAGGTGGCTATTCAGTTGTCCCAGTGCCCTTTGTTGAAAGGCATTCCTTTCCACCGGATGGTCGTGCAACCCTTGCTGAAGATCAGTAGCCCTGGGTGTGGGTTTAGTTCTGGACTCCTGCTTGTTTCATTTTTCTTCTTCTCCATCCTTGTGCCAGTACCACACTGTTGGATTATTACTGCTTGTAGTAAATTTGGAAACTAAGAGGGGTGAGTCCTTGATTCTTCTTTCTCAGGGTTGTTTTAGCAATGTTGGGTCTTTTCTAATTCCACATGAATTTTATTTTTTCCACTTTTTAAAAGTTAATCTATTTGTTTTTTATTTTTACAGACTGCATTTTGATTCATTGTACACAAATGGGGTACAACCTTTCATTTCTATGGTGGTGCACAATGTAGATTCACACCATTCGTGTCATCACACATGTACATAGGGTAATGATGTCTGCTCATTCCACCATCTTTCATGCCCCTGCCGCCTCCTCCCTATCATTTCCCTCTGTGTAATCTAAAACTCCTCCATTCTTCTTACAACCCCTCACCCCCACCCCCCATTATGCATCATCATCCACTTATCAGGGAAAACATTCGACCTTTGGTTTTTTGGGCTTGGCTTATTTCACTTAGCATGATATTTTCCAATTCCATCCATTTATTGGCAAATGCCATATTATTATTCTTTATGACTGAATAATATTCCATTGTGTATATATATCACAATTTCTTTATCCATTCATCTGTTGAAGGGCGTCTAGGTTGATTCCACAATCTAGCTATTGTGAATTGAGCTGCTATAAACATTGATGTGGCTGTGTTACTGTAGTATGCTAATTTTAAGTCCTTTGGGTATAAACTGAGGAGTGGGATAACTGGATCAAAAGGTGGATCCATTCCAAATTTTCTGAGGAATCTCCATACTGCTTTCTAGAGTGTCTGCACCAATTTACAACTCCACCAGCAATGTACAAGCGTGCCTTTTTCCCCACATCCACACCAGCATCTATTATTGTTTGTGTTCTTGATAAGAGACCCTTCACCAAACAGAAGAAAAAATAGGCCCGAGTCTTCATCATGTTGGCTTAGGACTAGACTTCCTTAACAAGACCCCCAAAGCACAAGAAATCAAAGTCAGAATCAACAAATGGGATGGATTCAAACTAAAAAGCTTTTTCTCAGCAAAGGATACAATCAATAATGTGAAAAGAGAGCCTACAGAGTGGAAGAAAATCTTTTCCACATGCACTTCAGATAGAGCACTAATTTCCAAAATTTATAAAGAACTCACAAAACTTTACACCAAAAATACAAAGAACCCAATCAATAAATGGGCCAAGGAACTGGACAGGCACTTTACAAAAGAAGATATACAGGTGATTAATAAATATATGAAAACGTGTTCAACATCTCTAGCAATTAGAGAAATGCAAATTAAAACAACTCTAAAATTTCCTCTTACTCCAATTAGAATAGCTATTATCAAGAACACTTTTTTTTAAATTGGTGCACTATAGTTGTGAATAATGATGGGATTTGTTGTTATATATTCTTATATGCACACAATGTAACAAGATAATTTGGCCAATAACACTACCCAGCACCACACCCCCCATGTGAATTTTTCAATTTCTGCAAAGAGGTGAGCTAGGATCATGGTGGGAGTGGCCTTGAATCTGTAGATCCGTTTGGGAAGTGTTACCAATGTAACAATATTGAGTCTTCTGATTTATAAACATGGAATGTTTTTCTAGTTATTTAGATCTTCTTTAATTCCTTTCAACAATGTTTTATAGTTTCCAGAGTAGGAGTTTTGCACTTATTTTGTTAAATTTGTTCCCAAGTATTTAGTTGGGTTTTTTTTTTAATGCTATTGTTTTGGAATCATTTTCTTAATTTCACTTTTGAATTGCAAGTGTATGGGAATACAGTTTTTTAGGACCACATAGGGACTTGCTGTGTTGCCCAGGCTGGCCTCAAACTCCTGTATTGAAGCCATCCTCTACCTTGGCCTCCTGAGTGGCTGTGACTACAGGTGCATGTCACCACACCCAGCTCAACTGATTTTTTTTTTTGTATAATTATCTTATATCCAGCAACTTTGCTGAACTTGTTTATTATTCTAATGTTTTTTAGTGGATTTCTGAACATTTACTATATATAAAATCATGTCATCAGAAAATGGAGATATTTTACTTCTTCCTTTTCAGTCTGAATGTCTTTTTTTTCTTTCTTTGCTTAATCATTCTGGTTAGAAATATGGTATAATTTCAGATAGAAGTGGCAAGAGTAAGCATCCTCGTCTAATTCCTAATCTTAGGGGGAATGTAGCCAGTATTTCACTATTAAATGATGTTAACTATTCCCTTCGTGAGATTGAGGAACTTGCCTTCTGTGCTAGTTTTCTTCAGCGTTTTTTAACATGCAAAGGTGTTGGATATTGTCACCACCTTTCTCCTTCTATTGAGATGAGTGTGTGACTTTGTTTTCTTAATTAATTGACTTTGTGTATATTTTCAGATGGCAAACCAACCTTGCATTCCTGAGATAAGTCCTGCTTGATCGTGGTATAGGATCCTTTTTGCATGTTGACACCCTTGGTCTGCTACTATTTTGTGAAGGATTTTACATCTATATTCATAAAGAATATTAGTAAGTTTGTCCTCTGGTGACACATTTCTGTGATTTTATATCCTGGTAATACTGACCTCTTCTACTGAGTTGGGAAATGTACCCCCCTTTTCTATTCTCTGGAGGAGTTTGTGAGGAGTTCGTATTCTTTAAATGTTTATAGAGAATTCAGCAGTGTGACCATCTGGGCTGGGCTTTCCTTTGTGGGTAGTTTTCTATTTGCTTATTCACTTGTTGCAGGTCTTTCAAATTTTCTGTTTCTTGAGTGAGTCTGGGTAGTTGGTCTTTCTAGCTGACAGATTCTTCCAAGCCTCTCCTGTCCTCTCATACTTGGTGTCATTGAGTGCTCCCTAATTGCCAAGCATTTTTTGGTGCATTAACTCATTTAATCATTACAAAACCTTGATGAGCTACGTAGCATTACAGATGTGGAAAGGGAAGCAGGGAGAAGTGAAGTAACAGGTCAAGGTCACACAGAAGGAACCAGGGATTGGAGCCCCACAGTGGGCGTGTCCTTCTCTGTCGCCTCTCCCTCCAGCTCTCCTGCAGCTCAGCTCTGGGCCAACCTGTGCCAAGCCCTGGGAGAGCACAGTGGGTGGGGCCTGGCCACAAGCTGCACTGTTTCCCAGAGAACCCAAGCCTAAGGCAGGGCGGAGCCTCGGGCCTACGGGAACTCAGGGCTGGGGCTCTGAGGCTGGGGCACAGAGGAAGTGAGGTGTGGAGAGGGCCTCGAAGGAGGCCCCAGCGCAGGGCCCAGTGGGTGAGTCTGATGAACTCCACCCCAGGGGCTGTGTCTTCTACACCTCTGTCTCCCAGGTGCTCAGCCAGAGGGCACGGGAACAGCACCCACTCGCAGGTGCCACGCGCAGTGTGCAGGAGGAGTTTGGAGCCACAGCCGGTCTCAGCTGTGCTGTGTGAGTCACCCAGGCCTCTGCGTTTCGCTCTTCTAGAGAGGAGGAGGCCTGACAATTTGTAAGACAATCACTAGACAGAAATCAGGAGCAACCAGACATAACTCCGCATCATTATTTCTGCATAATGCCTTCTGTTCCTTGATGCCGTCTCCAGCAAGAACTGTAATCCTTATCTGTCACTGGAAAGCTAGTGGCTAGGGAGCCCCCGTGGCTCAGCGATAGAGCCGGGAGGAACTCTGCAGTTCCAGCTAATGGAGTGCTCCTGGGCCGCCCGGGGGCCAGGGCCTCGAGGCCTCTGGAGCCACGACTCTACGCTAGGAAGCCTGGGTCGGAGCTGGCCCTGGCCTCCTCCTCTAGGATCCGGCCCACCTGCCTGGTCATAGGTGGGGACACTGACAGTGGCAGAGGTCACGAGACATGCCCAAGGTCACTGGGCAGCAGAGGAGGGTGTGGAACCCCTTGCACCTCCCCGCCCAGAGCTTCCCCCTTGGAGCCAGCTGTCCTTCCTGAGGGACAGGGCGGCTGTGATAGAATGCACCTCGAGGATGAGAAGTGGCTGCCTGGGTCAGCAGGCCCTGGGCATGTCACACAGGGCTGTCCCCAAAAGGTGGGTGATGGTGGAGTCTTTGCACCTAGACGGCTGAGGGAATGCAAGCAGGCGGAGCCACTGGGCTTCATGGTGCAACGTAACAGGATAGTGTCCACCCGCTCCAGCTCGGGAATCGGAGACCCCCCGACCCCACCCTGACCTGAAAGGGGGTGCTCCTCACTGCCTGCCCCTGGCCTCTTAGGAGGAGTTTAATTGACAAGAATTGCTGAGAGAGTGGGGCCTGGAGTGGGGGACTTGTGTTTGGGGCGTCCCACGTCCCGCTTAACAGAGTGCGATGGCGCCTGTCCCTGTCACTGAGAAGGGTGAGGACGACTCTGCCTGCCTGGCAGGGAGGCGGGTGATGAAGAGGTGACAGACACAGCCCCCCTGCCTTCGGCTGCTGCTCCTTGCCGTTTCCTCAGGCCCTGGCCTGGGCCTTGATTTCCCTGAGCGTCCAAGCCTGGCTCAGGGAGCAAACCTGGGACAAGGCAGGGCACAGGGCACGTTCAGGGCAGGGCCTCTGGCCCAGGTGACACTCATGGTGGATACAGGTCAGGGTTCAGGTTCATGTTCTGAAAACCCACAGAACATGCAACACCCCGAGTGAACCCAACGGCAGGCCATAGGCTTGGGTGACAGCGATGTCCTCTGTTGTAACAATGTCCCACTGTGGTGTGAGGTGTCCGCAGCCGCAGAGGCTGTGTGCGGGACAGGTCTGTGGGGTAGCTCTGCACCTTCCTCTCAGCGTCGCTGTGACCCTACAGCCACCCTGAGGATAAAGTCTGCTAAAATGTGCCTCACGGACCCGAGGTGTTTGCGCTCAGCTGGAGTGTGAGAGCCGGGTGCTCGGTGCCCACGCCAGCCTTGGGACAGCCGTGGCTTCTGTCAGTGCAGGGCTCCCGAGAGCTGTGGACCCACAGCAGGTATACAGAGCCAACTGGAAGGAGAGGCGGTGGGCTTGCCAGGCGCTCTGTGTCCCCCCTGAGCCCGGTCCTCTCTTGCAGGGGCATGGTCTAGCAGCCCGCTGAAGCCCGTGGATCGAGCCCCTGGAGCTTCCGACCCCCACTCCATCTCAGCCTCCACTTGGCCTCAGGTGAGTCGCCCCTGTGGCCCCACGGCCCTGGGGCTGGGTCAGACCAAGGGTGGAAAGGGTGGCTCCTGCCAACGGTGGGTCCTGCCCCCATGGAGGGACCTGACACAGCTCAGCGTAAAGACCAGGGAAGACCCGAGGTCAGGTGCTCAGGGGTCTAGTGGGGTCCTGCTGGGAAGGGTAGCTGGCATCAGGAAGCTCAGGCAGGCGAAGAGATCAGAGGCCTGTGGGGTCCCTGCCGTCCTGGGGCCCTGGCACTTCAGTGCTCACACAGCTAGTACTCACCCCCGAGAGGGTCAGAGGGCGCTTTCTTTCTTTTTTTTTTTGGAACCAGGGATTGAACCCAGGGACACTCGGCCACTGAACCACATCCCCAGCCCTATTTTGTATTTTATTTACAGACAGGGTCTCACTGAGTTGCTAAGGGCCTCGCTAAATTGCTGAAGCTGGCTTTGAACTCTCGATCCTCCTGACTCAGCCTCCCAGGTTGCTTGGATTACAGGTGTGTGCCACCACGCCCGGCCAGACGGCACTTTCTGACACGAGCCTCCTAAGCCATGGGAAGCCAGGGTCAAGCGATGCTCAGGGACAGCAGGTCCTGTGCACACCTGCGTGCGGAGGCCGGGGCCCAGCCTCCCCCACAGGCCCGCGGCGTTCACTCAGGGTGTGTTTACTGAGCACGTACCGAGTGCCAGGCAAGCCTGCAGGCACTGGGCTTCCAGTGGTAGAGAAGCCACAATAAGGCCTGCCCCAGAGACCTTGTGTCAAGCAGGGGGAGGTGACACTGGACTCAATGTAGAGAAAAACAGTAGAGAAAAAGGAAGGTTGGGAACAGGAACGGGGATGCTGCCAGGACTCCCATTTGGGGTCGAGTCCTCCCAGAAATGGTGACGCGAAGACCCGAGGAAGGCTCGGGGGCGACGCGGCAGCCGTGCACAGGGCCTCTGGCAGACGCACTGCCTGTGGTGTCGGGGCAGTCCAAGGTCGGTGTGACCCAAGGATCAGCAAGGAGGGGACGAGAAGAGGGGTCAGACAGGTGGGGCACGACGCTGTCAGCACAGGACAACAGGGGCAGGCGGCGTCGGTGCCGCCCAGCTCTGCGTGGACGCTCCGGCTCCATCAGGTGGGCAGCTCCGCTCAGGTTGCTGTCGCACTAGAGGCTTCGGTCAGCCAGCGCTCTTCTAGACGAGGCCAGGCCGGCAGCGGCTGCAGAGGTGGTCTCCGCAGGAGAGCCTGACCCGGCTCACCTCCTCTGCATCAGGCTGTGGCCCCCACGGCGCTGGCCAGGCCGAGGTCCCAGGCAGCATCTCGGACAGGCGCCCACACTGGCTTCCCAACAGCCTCCTGCATGGACACTTGTGGTCACAGGGCAGGGCACCAGGGGAGGGAAGCCCTTCCTCTGTTGAAAGTGGAGGCTTATCTTTAGGGTGATGTGGGTGACTTTGCAGTATCACTTCCTGTGGACACCCTCCACCCTCGACTGGGTCCAGCCCGCCCGGCAGGCGCTGTGGCAGCGCACACGCACCCTGTGCTTTTGTGCACTGGTCAGTGGGGGACGGGAGCCATCGTCCTGCTCCTCTGCTGGACCACAGGCACTGACTGGGGACTGCTGCCTGCCCGCCATCCGCAGCACCTGCTCTGTGTCAGCTTCGGTGTGAGTGCCAGGCCGATCCCGAGGGAGCCTGGGTAGGAGGAAGGGCAGAGAGAAGGAAGGGCAGCTGGCCTCAGCCAGGCTGTCCACTGTGCCCTGGGCAGGCCGGGCAGCAGCTCAGATGAATACTCACAGGCCGCGGGGCTCCCCAGACATGTGGGCGCTGGACCAGGGCCTGCAGGCCAGCTCTGAGCCCACTCCAGCACTGCCCCTCCTGCTGCCCAGCCTCTCCAGGTGGCATCCACACCAATCCTTCCTTCCCTTCTAGAGGAATCCAGCCTCCCTGGGCTCAGGGCCCAGAGTTCCCGGACAGCCAAGGTTTCACATTTTTCTCTTGACGTGACCTGTGAATAGTCTTTTCAGACCTCATGTGCAAATTTTTAACCTAGAAATAATCACTGAGAGCATGGGAGGTACTTAACAAATATTTGCCTTGTTAATCTCTGGGGCCTCCGAGGGGCTCCAAGAAACTGGCTCTTGGACTGCAGTTAGACTCTGGGCAAGAAGGCTCTGCTGGAAAAGTCAGAGGTGGATGGGGCAAGGAAGGAGTCTCCAGAGGGCACGGGACAGTGTGTGGGCTGAAAAGCCACCGTGGCAGGTGGGTCTGCGGGATTTGGAGGTTCTGGAAGGAGTGCCAGGCAGCTGGGCTCTCTCCTCCCTCCCTGCCTCCCTGCCTCCCTGACTTCCTTCCTTCCTCTCATCAAACAATCACTGTGCACTTCCTGTGTTTCAGGGCTTGTGCTAAGTGGTTATGGGATTGCTCCTCGCGCGCCCTGGGTCAGTGGAATGTAGCTCTTTGTCCATGGGGGAGAACGGTCAGGGAGGGACCAGCCGTGAGTCTGCGGGTCCGTCTTGGAATGGCTGCCTCCCTCTCTCACTCCCTGCCCCCTGGCACCCAGACAGCACCTGGCAGAGGAGGAGATGAATTGGGGCTCCAGGAGAGAGGAGACCGGGCCTCATTGTCCTCACCAGAGCAGGAGTACCTCAAAGGCACCTTGTACGTCTGTGTACCCCCAAACTTAGCTCCGTGGTTGCACATAGTAGGTGTTCCGTTAAACACGTTCATCAGCACCTTCTTCTGCATGTAGCTCTGTGTTGCCCCTGCCCCTGAACAACCTGTGGCTTCTGGTGGTGTGAGTGCAAGAGTAACAGTGGCATGGGGAGGCCTTCCTGAGCCGCCGCCACTCCTGACCCTGAACACATTCACTAGTGAAACTCGAGACCATGGCCACCGGGGCCACTGAGGGGCCGCTGGCACGTTCCCACTTGTGCCTAGCATTTCCCTGGCTGATGCCATTTGAATGAGAATGACTGTATTTCTTCCCAAAGACGATGGACGTGAGTCAATCGGACATGAGACGATCCCCGGGAGGTTTTCTTCCAAGTTTTAAACAACAAAGTTTCTGGACTGGTGAGTGAGAGCCAGAAGTGGACACCAGGGTCTTGTGCTGGGGCCCCCACTGCACGAGCTCAGCAGACAGCACATCCCGGGGACTGACCTGAGGACACAGCCATCTGTCAGAACACCCACAACCTCCCGGGGTTGCACGGGTCTTAAAGACCCCACTTAGGTCTCGGCTTGGTGACATTTGTGCTCACAGACACATGAGGATGTGGCCAAACCTCATTCATCTGGGGCATGTGATTTAGAAATTTGGAACGAGTTCCTTTGGGGCCCATCAGCCGAGAATTTAGTCATCACTCAAGCAGGGACCAGGCAGAAACAGCTTTCTGCCATCGCTGGGGAAGAGCTGCACAGCCGCCTGCCACCAAGACCCCGAGCGAGGACACAGGTTCCTTGCGAAGTCGGCGCGCCCTGCTGGGGTAGCCTCCGTGCTTTGGAGCTGGGCTGTGCTTCAGGGACTCTGCGTCCAAACCCTGTTAAACAGAGGAGGAAAGAAAGTGTCAGCACGTGTGGTTCAGCCCGTCAGCCAGGCCTCCAGCCCACTCTGAAGCTGAGGTCAGTGGAGTTCTCATCTGTTCACCCAACGCACACCCAGCCCAGCCCTTACCTTTATTAATTTGATTTTTTTAAGTGAATCTTTATAAATTTGAGCTTCCCTTCAAGTAATTAGCCTGAGTTCCTGGAGTTCAAAGGTGTCTTTCTCCTTTTCCCCAGCTGCATGTCTTGACCTTTGTTGATCTATTCTTATGTTCCATGTTGTTCTAGACTATTCTACATTGTTCTATGTTGTTCCATACTCTTTAATATTAGTCTATATTCTGAGTCTGTTCTTGGCCCATGAAGGTGCCTGTGGAGGTAAGAGGCCCAGAGCTGTGTAGCAGGAACAAGGGACTTGTGGTGTGGTCTCCCCAGGGGCCTGAGGCCCTGCAACCTGGCTGCTGGGGGGGCTCCTGTACCCAGGACCAAGTCCAGCAACCGGCCCTGCCCCTCTCCAGCCGCAGCCCCCAGCCCACCTTCTCAGCCACTGCCCACTCTCCGCCTCTCCTTTGCACGCTCTTGCCTCTGAGCACTGGGATCCCCCCCGGAGCCCCCGTCCCACCCCTCTTCCCCAGGGAGTGCTTCGCAGCCCAGCCCCGCTCAGGTGCCAGGCCTCCCGGGGGCGCCAGCCTCACGCCTGCCCTTCTTCCGCCAGGCCCATCTTTGGTCCTGTGGAGCCTAGCACATCCCCCGTGGGGGAGTGAGCGAAGGGAAGCCCGGCCCCCGTTGCTCTGAGACTAGGGACCCCCGAGCGGAGTCCTGGCCGTGCAGGCCTGCGTGTTAGGAGGGCCTCGGTGCTGACCGCAGCCCTCTGCGACTGGGGCTGAGGCCTTTGGATGGTGAATGGTGGGAACACACGCAGCACATGGGTGGGCGCACGTGTGTGCACGTCTGCGTTCCCGCGTGGCTGGGGTGTGGGCGTGTGTGCCGGCTGTGGTGTGCAGGTGTGCCTGGGCAGGGCGGGAGGCGCCCGCCAGACGCAGCTCTGACTCCCCGTCCCTCCTCGGATGCTGGGTTTCTCTGGGCAAGCGCAGAAGGCTCCCCTGGCCTTGGGGTTCCCTTTGAAAGAGGTCCAAACCAGTCACACGGTCCAAACCCCGGACACATCCTGCCACGAGAGAGGAGACCTTCGTCCCCCTGAGGCACCCCGCTCCTAGTCCGGCCAGCCCAGAGCAGTGCCGGGCCCAGATGCCAGGGCCCAGATACCGGGGCCCCTGTGCCAGACGGGTGCCTCCAGAGCGTGGCAGCTGCAGCTCCGCCCGCTGTCCCTGACTCTTTCTTCTGTGCTTTCTCCTCGTGTCTCTGTGAAGCACGGGAGTTAGGGTTTCACTGACCCGCCCCACTGGATGTGTCTGGGCACTGTGACCCCAGCTCTCTCCCTCCCCAGGCCTTGAGGACTGGTTTTTAGTACCTCTGTGCTGGGCATGCCAAGCAAGAGGGTCTGCCCAGCGTGGGAAACACCGTGAGCCCCCCTGCTGCCTGCCGCGCCCGCTTGGCTCCGCTTCACGTGGTGGTGAAGCTCATTAGGTGCCTGCGTTTCTTTCCATGTCCTCATCTGAAGCTTTCGGGTCGTCAGTGCCTCTGCAGCCCACGGCCCTTCATCCTCTCAGCCGCACGTGAATCCACAGGCAGGGAACCTTATTCCCATTTTGCAGTCGAGAAAACTGGAGCCCAGAGAGGTTGAGAGAGCTGGGAGCATACAACTGGACAGGGGAGCCTGGGGGAGACCATGCTGGCACGGACTCTGGATGGGACGTCCACTGTGGACCTGCCAGCCGGCACTCCCTCCTAGACAGCCAGCTCCTGACCGCAAGCCCATTTTACAGAGGAGCACACTGAGGTGTGGTCTGGAGCACTGAGACTCAGGCACAGCCCTGCCAGACTCCAGGGCCCAGCTCAGCACCCCTGTGTGTTGGGTGCTGGCCACCAGCCAGATGAGTCACTGGATGAGCAGAACCAGCCCTGGAGGGCAGTTGCGCTGTCTGTCCTCTGGGGAAGGGCCATTGCTCACATCCTGGCCCAGAACATGGCGAAGGCCTGGAGAGTTGACTCCGTGCAATCTCCCCACCCAGCCGTGCCCACCACGTGAGTCCTTCTGCAGCCTGGAGGAGTCACTCCTGTGTGCCTGGAGTGGGCGTGCCAGACCACACTCGGGGTGAGCACAGCTGAGTGGGGCGAGGCCTCAGACAGGGACCAGCAGCTGTGCTGGCTCTGTCCCTCCAGGGCTAATGGCCCTAGAGTCCGTCCACAGGGGGACTGGTGTGGGGCAACTGGGGTCTCAGGCCATGGTCTCCAGCTCGCTGTGGCTTCTTACTTATCCTTCCAGAGTGGCCAGCGGTGCGTGCTTCAGTCCTGAGAGTTAGAGGCTGAGCGAGTCAGGGTCTGTCTGAGTCAGCCATGAGTGATCACTGGACAATCCTACAGCAGCAAGGTCCCCGAGCCCTGGATGAGTTCATTCCCTCCGAGTGTTTCTATGGAGTGTGGCCACTGGGTGGGGAGGCCAGGGGCTCGGGGGACAGGGCAGGCCCTGCCTTCCAGTGTCTTCTGAGCTCTCCTGGCCCATTCTTCTCCACCATGCCCCAGGTGAATGGGGCTGGCCTCTGTCCTCGTGGCCACACAGTTGAGAGCTGCAGGACACCACACTTTCCTGCCTCCATTCCCTGTGTCTGAGAACTCCAGGTTCTCGCCTGGACCTCACCTCTGTCACATTATGTCGGGCCCCACGAGAGGCAGAGGCTGGCTTCACTTGGCACCCAAACTCAGGGCCCAAGGATGTCTCTTTAGGAGCATCAACCCTTCTACTGGGTGTGCCCGGGTGAGGGGTGAAGCAGGCACAGGAGGAGCTCTGGGTCATCTTCACCCAGCACTGACCCAGCACCGGGCACAGCTGGGTGTGAGGGGCAGATCCGAGGCTCCATCCCCCTCCAGGCTGGGGTTCCTGGGCTCTGCCACCAAAAGCCCCAAACTCACCTTTAAAGCAAGGCTGTGTCCAGGACTCTGCACTTGGACTCCCGCCTGCTCCCCCAGGCCTGACCCTTCCCCAGGGGCACTGCCACCCACTCCTGGCCTGGCGTCTGTGGGAGCAGAGAGCTTGCACATGGTGGATTCTTAAGGGCTTTTACATTGAGTCTCGGTTCCTGTCCCCTTAGCAGGCTCTGTGAGGGAAGGATCGTCCTGGCGGGCACCTCCTCTCCCCCTCCTCATTATTCCCAGAGGCTTGAGCGTGGCCTTCACTAACCTGCCCCCTCCCTGCAGGGCGTCAGCTCAGAGTCCTTCATGGAAGGCTCTGTAAAGAGGCTCAGTGATCTCTGGAGAGTAGCAGGAGGACCCCCACCCTGGGAGGTGGAGAGGACACAGTTGGAGAGCAGCCCCCCATTCTGGCACCCTAGAAATTCAGTTACATTTTTATGTAAATTTTTTTATATATTAAGGGCTCAATCCAGTGTGTATTTGAGGTTGAGGACAGTGTGGGCTGGCCACATTTTGCTCCATAGCCACCTGTGACTGGTGGTTACCGCGCTGGACGAGGCAGCCCCAGGTTATAGATGGGAACTGAGGTACCTGCAGGTGGCAGCAAAGTGAGGTGGGGGAACCTCAAGTGCCAGGGGCCCGAGTCTGGGTGCTGAGGTCCTGGGGAGCACGCCCGGCTCCGCCCTCTAGTGTCTGCCTCCCTGCACTGCAGCCCGCATGACCCCCCTGCACCAGCACCTGGCCAACACACAACCCCCAAGGACAGGACTGTCCCTCCTCTGGGAACTGTGTTGGAAGCCAACACTGCAGGTGGTTTGATTCTCACCTGCTTATTTGAAAGAAAGAAGGACACAGGTCAGAGTTGTTTAGAAAACTGCGATCCATCCCAGGACTGTGACTCAGCCCCAGGAGGAATTTTTATCCAGGGGTCACAGGGCAAAGGAGCTAGAATGGGGGCTGTTTTCTGCCTGCTCCTTCTGCCCCCCACCTTCTGTTCTACTCCAGGCTCTCATCTCCAACCCAGCCCTCAGAATCCCTTGAAGTTCAAATTCACTGTGAGCACTGCTCCAGCCTCTTCCTGAGCCCTGGCCCTTCACGGGGACCTGGTGTCCCCACCTGCCCATCATCTTCCCTCCAAGTGTCTGAGTCTGGCTGGCCCAGCAGGCTTTGGAGACCTGAGTGACGGGCACATTTTGAGTGATGGGGTGAAATGCCACCTGTGCCTTGGCGGGTGCTGAGCTGTGGTTAATGGGCCTTTGGAGCCCCCAGTCCCTGGGGCCTCACTGCACTGATGGAACTACGCCGTCGAAGAGGCTTTCGTTTGCCAGCAATGCCAGCTTTGGGTTAAACATTGTCATAGGGCTCCCCAGCTACACGCTCACTCTTTTTCCTTTACAATTTAGCACATTGAGAACAATAACAGAGTAACTGAGACCTGGAGAGATGGGCGGAAGTGCTGCGTTAACTCCCTCCTCCAGGTTCCATTACGGAGAATTCAGATGTCACCTCTGATGCTCTCAGAGGCTGCTGCCTGTCTGATCTGAGTCCTGCTTGAATATAAAGTGTTTTAAGCCGAGCAGAGAAGGCTGTGCCCCCAAATAGGTTGCCCTCCCCTGGGACCCCCATTCCTCACCACCCCATCTTCCTTGGACATGAAAGCAAGGCTTTCTGATGAGCGGCGCCTGGGTTTGCCTAACGACCAGAGCCGGTGGCCATTTCTGCTGGGCAGCGTGAGCAGCGGCTTCTGACTCTTGCTGTTTGTCTGCCATTTCCCAGGCAGCCAAGCATCAAGGAGCCCGGCTCTGTGTCACCCTGCACAGAGCCACTGTGCATCCCCTGTTCCTTGCCCGAGAGCCTCCAGGAGAACTAAAGTGAGGTCCTAGGTGTTACACATTCCATCAGGGCCTTTGCTGAGCACACACGAGCTACCGGGGAGTGGCTGAGGGTGCGGGCAGCCGGCAGCTTTATTGGACATTCACGGGTTCCATTAATGGCTTTGTAAAAGTGAAGCTGTCCCGACAGCAAGTTTACCAGGGAGGAGCAGCGGTGGACACCAGCTGAGAGCAGCTGGGGCCTCCTTGGCTGCTGAGGATCTTGGCAGAGAAAGAACCCTGGGAGAACACAGGACTCGGGAGGAGGCCCGCCCTCACCTCAGACACCCCTGCAAGAGACACAGGCCTCACCTGAGCCTCCGCCCTTCACCCTACCATGGAGACAACGGGGCCCCCTCCCAGCTGAGCAAAGCAAGGACCCACTTCTCAGTCCTGAATCTCTGCCGTGTCTTCCCAGGATGTGGCTGTGGGAACTGAGCCTTCTGCAGCCTTCAAAATCCTCTTTGTCCTTCAGTTTTGATTCCAGTTGCATCTTCCTAGCCAGACTACCTAGTCCCCCCATCCTGCCCAGGACTGAACAATACCTCCCGGGAGCTTCACTTCATGTCACTTTTTAGGGTCCATCCTGTCGATACTTGTGCCATAAGCAGCCTGGGGATCCAGAGAGCAGGGCCCTGCGCCTTGGCCTCGACCCGGGGCTCGGCTCTCCCAGGACCCAGCTAACTGGAAAATGCTGGGCACCAGGCTCTGGCCACATAGCGGGTTTCTCTGGAGAGCACCCTCCCGGCCTGTTGGGGCTGATTCTGGCTGGCCCTCCTCCGCGTGCTGGACGGGGAGGAGGCTGGGGGCTCTCTGTTGGAGACTTTCCCCTGACTTATCCCTTTTCTGTTGCTCGTTTAGTCTGTTCCCTCTGGCCCTGTTCCCCTGCCCTGAGTCTCTCCAGAAACCATTCCTCCTTTTGGAGATGGGGGACCTTGGTACTGGTCAGGGTGTGACAGCCCTGACTCTCAGCACATAACAGTGCAAAGATGTATTATTATTATTATTATTATTATTATTATTATTTTGGTACTGGGGATTGAACCCCAGGGGCACTTGACCACTGAGCCACATCCCCAGCCCTATTTTGTATTTTATTTAGAGACAGGGTCTCACTGAGTTGCTTAGGGCCTCACTAAGTTGCTGAGGCTGGCTTTGAACTCGCGATCCTCCTGTCTCAGCCTCCCAAGTGCTGGGATTACAGGCATGCACCACTGCGCCCGGCTGCAAAGATGTATTTCCTGATGACAGTGGGTGTGCCTGGGGAGAGAGGAGTGGGCTCTAGTCCACACGCTCCCTTGAGGACTTTCGCATCTTCCTTTTAGTAAGTCTTCCTTCCCAGCTGGGGTGTTAGGGAGGAGTTAAGTCTCCGTCCCTGAGGAACCCATGATAAGCAGAGGGTGACTCCGCACCCAAGCACCAGAACATGGTGCTCATGCACCCTCTGAGGGGGGACTGAGGAGACGGCACTCCAGTTGTTCTCTGTGGGCTGTACCTCAGAGGAGGTGGCTGGGCTGAGAAAGGCCGAAGGGTCTGCGCCCCATGGAGCCTCCAAGTCCTTCCCTGGATGCCTTGCAGCATGAGCCTCTTTCGGGGGGGCCAGGCAGTGGCAGCAGCCGCAGCCCCAGCCACCCTGCGATAGCGAAGGGAGCAACACGGAGACTCCCAGGCCTGTGCCAAGCGGTGGTGTCGGCAGGTTGGGAAGGCTGGGTGACTTCCAACCCCTGGGGTCTGGTCGTCACCTGTGCTTTCCAGCTGTGGCCCCGGGCTCCCTGAGGCACTGAGGGCCTCCAGCCCTAACCTTTGGGAGCAGCCTCCGCCTGGCCGTTATCTCCTCCTTTACCTGCTGCTTGTCCCTCTCTGCAGGCACCCAGGGCCGGCCCCTTGGCTCTGCTTGGCCTTTGCCTTTCCCTGCCCACTTTCCGCTAGGCACAGGCATCGCCTTGTGGACATGGTCAAGGCCATCGGCATGGCCGTCGTTTTGTTTGTTGTTCTCCTTGTTCTTGGGGGAGGTTTCGAAGAAAGGGGCAAACACAGTCCATCATCCAGAGCCTCCACTCTTCCTGTGTCCATGCCGCTGGTCCCAGGCCTTCAACAGGTTGGCCTCTGTCTCAGTCTTGTCGCCAGCAGAACCCTTTCTCCGCTGAGATCAGATGCAGAAGCAGAACTAAGCATCGCTGCTCTGGTCAGAGACAGGCCCAGGGCCCAGAGGCCTTCCTCTCCCCGTTCCATGGACCACATCTCTGCCCCCGCCACCCCAAGCCTTAGGAAGACCTCTGGGGCTCCTGGGACACAGTTTGAAGGTCCCACAGCAATCTCCCTCTCCCTCTTCTCTCTGGCACTTGAGCCCTCTCCCTTGCATCCCCAGAGGGTCACCCCAGCCCTACTGGACTGCCAGCTTTGTCAGAACCTCCCTAGCCCCAGGGAATGAATCTGAAGGCTGGTGTGTGTGTGTGTGTGTGTGTGTGTGTGTGTGTGTGTGCGCGCGTGCACAACTGTAGGAGTGCCCTCAGCCACACCTGCTCAGTACTAGGCCCAGCCGGATGCCAGGAGAAAGAAAGCAGGGCAGGAGGCAAGGTCCTGGAGTCCTGGTCAGCTTCTGGGACACACATGGAAGGAGCTGGGAAAGCAGGCGGCGTCCCCAGCAGACCGAGGACCCTGCCCACTGCCTTTAGCGCTTTGCTTACGGCTGGGCCAGCCCTGTGACCTGGAGCCTTCCTGTCCCCAAACATCTGCACTTCAGGCAGAGGGGAGCCACAAGTTTGCCACTTCAATGTCATATGTAGGAACACAAATCACAGACACATTCTGAGACAAATCCAAGCCTTCAGTCTAGACAGAGAGCTGGTGTACAGTGAGGTGAGTGGATTCCAAATGCAGCGACTCTGGGCTCCAAGGGTGTCACAGAAGGGCTTGTTCTGAGGATGAAGAGAGCAGGGATGCTAACCAGGGAATGTGGTGAGCCCTTAGCTGACTAGGGCAGCAGCAATGGCCACGTGGCCCTTACTCTTGCCCTCCCTGGGCCCTCCTCCGCCCTGGCCACACTCAGCCAGGCAGACCAGGGCCCAAGTCCTGGCCTCCCTTCAGAGAGGCTCCAGGGCTCTCCAAGGATTTGTTTGCTGGTTGGTAAAGTGTGACTAATAAGTGAAGTTTCTGGAAAGTAGGCTTCACTGTCCAGGGACGATGCTTGTGGTTGTCCCCCTCTGAGATGTTCATCTGTGTTTCATTACTGTCACCAAGATCCCCAACCAGAACAACTTAGAGGAGGAAAAGTTTATTTGGGGCTTATGGTTTCAGAGATTCAGTCCACGGTTGGCTGACTCCATTGCTCTGGGCCTGAGGCGAGGCGGAACGTCATGGTGGAAGGGCATGGTGGGGGAAAGCTGCTCAGCCCTCATGGCAGCTAAGAGGGGGTGGCGGGGGAGAGATGTGCCAGGGACAGAATAGAAACCCCAGTGCATGCCCCAGTGAGCGGCTTTCTCCAGCCACGTGCTTCCTGCCCACAGTTACCACCCAGGATACTCGTACTTTCAAATTACTAATCCAGTAAAATGGGTGAGCCCCCTGATCAGGTTGTAGCTCTCATATGCTGATCTTTTTGCCTGAGTGCTCCCACATTGCCTCACACCTGAGCTTTCAGGAACACCTTATGTAGAACCAGTAGAGGCAGGTCAGGCGGAGAGAGGAACACCTGGGGACGTCACTCCCTCTCCTGCGCCTTGGCTTGGCAGCAGCCACAGCCCCACCTGCCACTCTGTGGGATCTTATGTCATGAGTGTCCCTTCCCAGAGCTGGGGCCTCCTGAGCACTCTCCTACTCGGACCTCCTTGCTCAGCTTGGCAGCCTCCCCCTGCACGCCTCCACTTCTGTCCCCAGGCACAGCTACTTTCCCAGTCCTTGCCCCAGAGCTCCCTGGACAGCACTCTCAAGACAACTCGTCCTGCTCTGCCAGTTTGGGGGTTTTCATAGACCAGCCACCCCCAGGCCCAGCCTCGTCTCCATGCTCCCAGTGTGACTTCAACCGTGTTGCTTATCTTGTCAATAAACTACGCTTCTGGAGTGAACTGTCCATGCTAAAACCCAGGACACCTGCAGCCAGGCCCCACGTGGGTCAGAGAGCTGAGTTGTGGGGCCAGTGGGGAGCGGTCTCCCCTCTGCACATTTGTTAACTCCATGTGTTAGGCGCCACCTGTGTCCTCAGTTTAGGGCAGACTCTGACGCTGGGGAGGTTGCTCCTGGGCTGTGTGTTCAGAGCTGGACCTGGCTGGCTGCCCACTCCCAGGCCCAGGCTGCCCCACCAGACCACACTCAGGCCTCACCAGGAAACTGAGAATCGGGTTGTGTGGAGTGACTGGCTTCACATTTAGGATCAACCTGAAGGTAAAGCAGAATGTAGAGTTTGCAAACCTTGATGAGCAAGAGGGGCTCCACGATGGAGAAGGAGGAGAGAGGAACTGCAGCTCGTCCTCACGGGGAGGGAATCGGGAGATTCTGTGTCTGGCTGCATGGCTATTGTTGTTTTTGTATCTTTGTTCTTGGAATAGAAAATATGGGCACAGAGCTCAACATTCTAAAGTTGCAAAAAGGCTTACAGCAAACCCCGCCCCCGGCCCCTGTCCATCAAGCCATCGTTCTTCCCTGGCCCAGGGTGTCACTCCTAGTCAGTCCTTCCGGAGACAGAACACACAAGCACGAGTGTTTCTTTTTCACAAATGGCAGCGAGCTCTGTGTCCTGCTGCACCACGCCCTTACACTTGAAGGTCCATCTTGAAGATCGTCTCTCCCCAGGACGTAACGGGGCCTCCGGGCTCCGTGTCCTTACAGACAGCGGTGCAGGCCGTGGCTCGGGCGCTGTGGTCTCCCAGGTGGGAGTGTGTAGATGGGTTTCTAGAAGCAGGACTGCTGGGTCAAAGAGAATGCATGTGTGTGGTTTTGAAAGATAATGTCGAACGGCCCTATGAGCGGCTGGAAAAGGAACGTCAAAGTCATAAAGATGAGAGCAAAAGCATGTCTATGTAAGCTAATAAAACCTGGGAAAGAGGCAGGGCAGAAAGAGGAAGTGGTGACAATGTGGGTGAAGTGCATTTCTTATCTTTCATACCAGGGATCCAGGGCCTGCTGTTTGGAATTCATAAATGTACCCACAGTTCAGAGTGCTTTCCTCTGAGCCTTGGGTAGAAGTCACTCCCCCACCGCCCCCGCCATTCTTCTGTGTGCTTCAGAAATTACTGAGCCACAGTCACGTGCTCATGGAAAGTTAGGAAACAGAACGGGTGGGGACGTGGAAGCTACATCAGTGTCTCCCGGAAACATCACTCGGGCCTCCTGCAGAGCCGCCCGCGGGTTGTGCTTTCGAGAGCAGCGCAGGCCCAGGTCCCGTGGGTGCCTCGTTTTTGCTCTTACCATTCAGAACAGCATTTCCTGCCTCATGCTCATTCTAGAACCTCTCCCACCAGGGCAGCATCTCAAAGGCAAAGTAAGGAGAAGGGGCTCCCTAAAGTTTTCTGGACACCTCTTCTAAGGATGAAAACGGGCACTGTTGATCTTAGTACCCCAAAAGAAAATAACACCCTAGAACAAAGTGTCAGGCACGGGCCCAGGTGACCACTTTGCCCTGAACGGATGACGATGCGAGCGAGGAATTGCTTTAATCCCCAGCACTGGGGGCATTGGAAGGTGCTCCTTCCATGGATGTCAAGTTGCCTTTCCCCTCCCGTTTCCACATTCGCAAGGTTAGACTCTCCCTGTGCGTGTGGTCCGTCCTGACTTTCCTGGAGGGTCCTGGCGCTCTCCCTGGGACACAGGACCCTGGAGCGCCCTGTGATCTGGGAGGGGCTGACACTGGTGCTTGTAGGATGATGGCCCTGTGTGGTCCAGCCTGTGGCACGGGAGGCAGAGGACGTTCTCAGCCAGCCGCGTGGGGCAGGTGGGGAGCCTCCCGGGCCGGTGACTGCAGCCCCATGTCCTGCAGGTGTCGCCGCTGCCATGGGCAAGCAGAACAGCAAGCTGCGGCCCGAGGTGCTGCAGGACCTGCGGGAGAACACGGAGTTCACCGACCACGAGCTGCAGGAGTGGTACAAGGGCTTCCTCAAGGACTGCCCCACCGGCCACCTGACCGTGGATGAGTTCAAGAAGATCTACGCCAACTTCTTCCCCTACGGCGACGCCTCCAAGTTTGCAGAGCACGTGTTCCGCACCTTCGACACCAACGGCGATGGCACCATCGACTTCCGGGAGTTCATCATCGCACTGAGCGTGACCTCGCGGGGCAAGCTGGAGCAGAAGCTCAAGTGGGCCTTCAGCATGTACGACCTGGACGGCAACGGCTACATCAGCCGCAGCGAGATGCTGGAGATCGTGCAGGTACTGCCCCGGGCCAGGCTGGGCCGGGTCCCCCACCGTGTCCAGTCCTCCCGCAGGTCCCTACCTGGTCCCCCCACCTGAGGGTGATCAGCTGTCACCTGACTGGGCAGGTCCTTACAGAGAGCCATGATAGAAGCCGTTTATTAATCTCCTGCTATAAACATCAGGCCCCGTGCAAACCCCAGGATGTGAGCCGTTTTCAACATTGCACAATTTCCACGGTTCAGAGGCGATTTCATGAATTAACAGAGCTAGGGATCACCTTCGTCCCTTGGCGTCTGTTGGGGGTTAGTCCCAGGACAGGCACACATACCAAAGTGGCACAGTAATAGATACAATGGTGGAGTTTTGCATAGAACCTCCATGATTCCTCCCTGTGCTTTCCATCATCTCTCGATTACTTATCGTACCTAATACGGTGTCAGCGCTGTGCGAATAGTTGTTAGACTGTATTGCTTAGGAAGTAATGGCAGAGGAGTCTACGTCTGTACAGATGCGATTTGCTTGTCAATATTTTCTGTCTGCAATTGGTTGAGTCATGAATTCAGATCCTGCAGACATGGAGGGCCAACTGTGACCACCCGACTCAGCGTTCCCAGCCCCAGAAGGTCCCACAAGCACCTTCCTGGCACTGTCCCAACCCTGATCCTCAGCTAGCAATGCCTTCCCACCTTCCCCCATCACAATGAGGTGACTCTGTGGGCTCTTGAACTTCGCTTAGGTGGGTCTGGCTTTTTCTCCACATCCTGTCTGTGAGATCCATCCAAGTTGTACCAGGTGGCAGGGACCCTTGTCATCAGGGAAGGTCCTGCTGCCAGGGAGCACCCAGTCTGTCTGTGCCTGGCTGGCAGGGGCTGTTGGGAAGCTGTCATCGTGCCCCGAATGCCCAGAGATGTCCCCTGAGCATCCCCTGTACCCTTCTTGCAGGCCATCTATAAGATGGTGTCCTCTGTGATGAAGATGCCGGAAGATGAGTCCACTCCAGAGAAGCGGACGGACAAGATCTTCAGACAGATGGACACCAACAATGACGGTAGGGCAGGCTGGGACACTGTCCACACGGTGCTGTCAGGTCACAGATGTGTCTGAGTCACTCCTCCCTCTGTGGCTTCTCGGCCTCTGAGCCCACCCCACCCTCCTGCCACCGTACAGCTGTGCTGAGGGACACACGGGGTTCAGTAGGATGCCCTGCTTTGTTCTGGCTCCCTCCCTTGGTTTCATGACTCTGGGCACGTTCCTGGTCCCTCTGAGCCACAGTCTCACTTGCAAAATGGAGGTAGCCCTGCTCCCATGGGTGTGTTTGGAAAGGAGGACATGCATCCTGACGGCTCCTGGGCCTGAGGTGTTAAGCCCAAGGGTCCCAGTTCATGGGATCCTGGGAAGCTGGCCAGACCTGGTTTGCCATCACCAAGACCCGAGGCTCCCCAGATGCCCTGCGGGCCCTCAGGGAGCTCTGTCAGGATGCACATGGTGGCCCTGTCTACCTACACCCACTGAGCCTGGGCTCTGGGGTTGTGCCATTGCGGCAGGGAGACCAGTCTGGGAGGAGGGAGCACTGACCATGAAGATGTGCCCGCTTCCTCCTCTGCATCACTCTGAGGTTCTAGGACTCCAGCAAGGGTGAGCCAGCCTTGAGACAGTCCATCCTGCTCATGTGCTGACTTTGCCATGCGCGGCCCCAGAGGCACTTTGCTTGGCTCTTGGACCACAAAGGGAAGCAACACTAAGAAAAGAAAGTGCACCCTGGGTTGTCAGAGGTTAAAAATAAGTTAATGCATGAGAAAGTGCTTTGACGAGCCTTAAGTGCACCGAGAGGTGAGTCAGGCACTGAGCCCAGCAGGGAGACGCAGGGGCAGAAAGCATTCCAGACAGCAAGGGGACAGTCTCCAAACACGCTGACACACAAAGAGAGATGCCTAGCGTTGTCTGCAGGCTGGTTTAAAATGTGTTCTCTACTTCGTGGTGTGCAAGAGGCACAGTGTGGATTCCTGCAGACCGGTGCTTGGTCTTGGCCTTCCTGAGCCTTGGTTTACTCCTCTGTAAAGTGGGGATGATAAATCCAGTCTCACATGGTTGCCAGGCTTCGGTGGGATGATGCCTGTACAACTCTTAGCATGGGCTAGGCCACTCCACAAATCATGGCCACTGTCTTTGATTTCACAGTGAGTGTCCCACGCCCAGCTGTCCTGCCCCACTTGCCAGCCTTCCCCCTCCTCTTTGGAAGGCTAGCTGGGCCTTGCTGGGCCCTCCCAGCTAGTCTGTGAACTTGGAAGGCATGTGCCGCCCACGTGCCCACCGACAGAGTGCCTCCCCGTGAGCCCAGCAGCCTGCCCCTCAGGCCCTGGAGTTTGGGGAGAGGGGATACTGCAGCCAGGGCCTGGCTCATCCCTTGGGCTTGGCAGGGGAGGGGATACTAGAGAGGCTGGGTGCAGCTGGGGCCCCGGGTGGGCAGGGTGGCCCTCGTCCTTGGGCTTCTCAGGGTCTTCTCAGGAACAGGCGACACCCACAGCTTGCCCCACCTCCCCCAACCACCCAGAAGATAACTCTCTGGACCTCTGGCCTGGGGTTTGCCCCGGGCAGGGGTCCTCATTCTCTCCTGCTGACTTATTCAGGCTGTACATGGGGGAACAAACGGTGTTCAGGACCCCAGTGCTATGCCCACCCTGTTCCCTGCCAGGAGGACTGGAACTTTCAGGTTTCCCCAGCATCTCCTCCAGCCCCAGAGCCTTCCTGGGTAGGCCCAGGGCCCTCCATCTGGAGTCCAGGCTGGGCTGACCCAGTCATTCCTGGGCCTCTGGCCTGGAGGCCTAGGTGCAGGGAGGGGCCTGGTTGTCCCCCTGAGGCCTTTACACACAGCCGAGGAGTTGCACCTGCTGCCTGCCACCAGTCATAAGAATCACGCCCTGGGAGAAGCCAGAGTGTCACACCGCTCAGCAGCGGGTAGGAGGAAGGTCCCCGTTACTGACTGCATAACAGTGGCCACTGGTTGAGTCCCCCAGGCCTAGTGCCGGCTGGCCTCTTGAATGCACCTTCTCTTAGCCCTTGGGATGGTGTTGCCTTCATCCCCAGTTGGAGAGGAATCCCTGAAACAGGAAGCGGTCCAGGCGGGCCTCTGGCATGGAGCCAAGAGCCCCAGGGCACTTCCACCATGCACTTGGCCCGGGCTGCTGGCAGCTGTCACCTGGGCCACTGCCTGGTGGAGTGTGCTCACCATCCCATCCCACAGCCAGGGATCCCTGAGCACAGAGCCCACTGCAAGCTGGGGTCCTTCCCCTGTCCTCCACAGCCCTACCTCCTCCCCCTGGTGGCCAGCTTGTGGAGTTGCAGAACAGTGGAGAACGATGCAGTCATTAGGTGTGATTAGGGGAAAGGTGGGCTGCTGGCGGCTGCGGGGCTGTCAGGTGGAGCCCACCCGGCAGGGGATTGTCAGGGCTGCCTCAGGAGCACCCGGCAGTGTGGCCTTCGTGGCCTGAGTTATCCATGAGTTAGGAACAGAGCCTGGGTTTGCCTGGCTAAGGCACGTGTTTCTTAATAAGTGAAGCGTGGGGTGATTTCAAAGAGGACTTGAAATCCCTGAGCCGCCCTCATCTCCCAAGGCATGCTGCCCTCCCTGGTAGGAACTTGGAGTTGCCAGATGCTTTGCAAGGAGTAGTGAAAGCAAAGTTTTTTGCTTTTAGTTTTTTTCCAGAAATGCCCTAGAAAGTGAATGGAGACCGGACGCTGTCCAGTTTCCAGAAGGCTTGCGACTTGGCGGAGAGGAGGTCTCCCTGCCCTCGAGTTGTCCCAGCCCCTTGGGAAGTGCAGAGGATGCGTCTGACCCAGTTTCTCCCCTCCGTCCACAGGCAAACTGTCCCTGGAGGAGTTCATCAAAGGCGCCAAGAGCGACCCTTCCATCGTGCGGCTGCTGCAGTGCGACCCTAGCAGCGCCAGTCAGTTCTGAGGGACGGGCCCCGGACAGTCGCAGAGAAACAGGCTTGTCTTGCCGTTTCAGCTTTGCTTGCAAAAGTGGATGCCTCCACATCCAGGCCTGCCTTCTCGGACCGGAGCCAGGCGCCGCGCTGCACCTGCCTGGCCAGCCGGCTGCACCCCTCCTCTGCCTGACCAGTGTGACATCCTTCCCCTCCTGCCCAGCCCGGGCCCTTCCCAGGCAACTCCCAGGGACGTGATTCCGGAGGGTTCGAGTGTTCTCAGCTCCCGGCACCTCCGTGCCTGCAGAGCCCAGAGACCGACACCAAGGATACTAGGCAGGACTTCCCAGGACCGTGCTGAGGCAGGCTGACTTACTTTGTGATCCCAGGTGACTTTGTGGGATAGGTGGGGACAGAGACCAATGGAGAGCGACAGGCAAGCCCTTCCCGTGCATGGCTCCACGTCCCTCGTCCATTTTCTCTGACCAAAGCCGCTTGCACGTATACACACTGTGGTCTCCTTTCTTTTAATATATAAATTATGTGTATGGTGAAGTGAAGCGTGACGTGTAGCTCCCGTATTTAATGCCTCTGATTGCCTTTGAAGCATGGTCCCCTCGTGGCCTGTGACCCCCGAGCCTGGTTGTTTTGTGGTATTTATGCATCTCCATCTGCCCCATCCAAAGGAAGTGCACGCGCCTAGGGCTGGGGACACCTGCCGTTCTCGGGAATGCAGGCGTCCTGTGATCCGTCCTCCCTGGTGATCGGTCTGGCATTTCCAATATTAAACTGATCAAATCAATGGAGTTCTCTGAGTTTCATCACTTGGTGGGGGAGCCCACCTCTGGGTGCCAGACCCCACTCTCCAGGAATGGTGGATCCCAGGAGTCCAGCTGTTGTTGGTGAACTTGGCCCCTCTCCTGCCCTCTGGCTGTACCATGTCTGTAAATTTTGTGCGGCCTGTTTTTCAACATCTGCCTAACGCCAAGAGAGATTTGTGGAAATAAAATATGATTGTTCTTGGCAGGTCTGGCTGACATGCTTCTGCCCCCATCCCTGTCCCCTCCCTGGCTTGATCAGCAAGGTGGCAGGAAGCCACAGTCAGGAGGCGAGGCATGGCCCAGGGGCATTGGCATGGTGGCAAGCTGGGCAGACCTGGTTCTCCTCCTCCCTCCTCTGTCACCGTCTGAATGTCAGGTCCCCTCACCTCCATGAAGGTGCTACAGCCATGGGATGTTTGTCTCTCGTGCCCAGAAGTCCACAGGCCACATGCCACAGGCTTGGCAGATTCAAGAAGACCCCTCCCCGACCCACAGCCTCAGAGCCAGCTTTTTGACCCTGAGGTCCCCAGGACTGCTTGGGCCTGGAGCATCCAGAGGCTCTCTGCTCTTCCTCTGAGGAGGGAGACATTCCAGAAATCTCCCTGCAGCTTTACATGTCCTTGGCTGAAACCATCGTGCCTGTCCACACCAAGGCCAGTGCCAGGCCAGATGACAGTGACATGGCCTTGCCTGGCTTGGGCCAGTCAGCACGAGCCCTTGGCTGCAGGGCCGCCCAGCTCCCCAAAAAGGCAGGCACTCTGAAGATAGAATTGAAGTTCTGTTACAAAGAAGGGCACCTGCAGTGTCACACGCCCGTGTCACAGGCGCCCACTGGCCCCCGGCGTCCCTGTGCCTCAGTGCTCCCTCTGCACAGGACAGCTCAAGGTCATGTGTGTGGAGTGCGGGTGGGCACTGGGCTTCCTCTCTGCAGGCTCCCGTGACAGCTTGTTGGGTTTAGTCATTTTGACACCGCTTAAGGCCCCATGCCTCTAACAGAAAGGGTGAGCGCATCTGCCAACTGCCTTCTGAGCCAGCGGGACGGGGAGACTACTTCCTGGTGGAATTTCCCACTCGCCCAAGGCTCTGAGCCTTATTGGTAACCAGGCAGGGTGCAGAGGGCATGGTCAGGGGACCTGGGGTAGAGTCAACTCGCTACTAAGAGCAAGACGGTGCCTTTGGCAACTCTGCCAGGCCAGCTGAGTGAGGGGCTCAAGTTTTACAAAACATAACTCGGACTGGCAAAGTCAAATCAGAAGGGCTTGTTCTGGGGAGGGCTAGTTACCATGGGAACAGTCTGGCGGATGTCAACAGGAAAGAGTGCTAGGTGGACCAGGTGTCTCCAGAGGAACACAGGCAACAGGAGAGATGGCATCCGATAAAGTGAAGGCAATTCGGAAAGCTGGAGGATCCCAAGATCTAGCAGGCTGGAGCCCAGGGGAGCTGACGGTCTGAAGGCAGGAGATCAGTGTCAAGCGGAAGATTATTGTACGAAGGTCAAGTTCTCTTGCTCAGCCTTTTGTTCTCTGCAGGCCTTCAATGGGTTGGAAGAGGCCCATCCTCCCTGGGGAGGGTACTCTGCTTTGTTTGATCTGCAGATTTCAATGTCGATCTTACCCAGCAACACCCTCACAGACACGCCCAGAATATAGCTTGACCAGAAGTCTGGCACCTGAAACAGTCAAGTCGACAACTGAAATTGACTGTCACATTTGATTCTATTCAAATGTGGAGGACATGGGTCTGGGGGTCCCAGTGTATCCTGCGCCAGAGGAGCTCACTGAAGTCAGTGTGGCTCCTCAGGGAGTCTACTGCGGCCTGGGAAAGAGGGCAAGTTGCCACGGTGGCCATAGGTCAAGAAGCCCAGCTCAGCTGGTCTGGTGGCACATGCCTGTAAACCTAGCAACTCAGGAGGCCGAAGCAGGAGGATCCCAAGTTTGGGGCCAGCCTCATCAACTTAGTGAGGCCTTAAGCAACTTAGACCCTGTCTCAAAATAAACAAGGAAAAAATGGCTGGGGACGTAGCTCAGTGGTAAAGTGCCTACTATCAAAAGTGATAAAGGATGGAAGGGAAGGAGGGAGGGATGAAGAGGAAGGAAGGATGGGAGGGAGGGAGGAAGAAAAGAGAAGGGAAGGGAAGGAAGGAGGGAGGGGGAAGGAAGGAAGGTCCCAGCCTCTCTCTCCTGCTTCCTCCTTGCCCCTGGGACCCCACCATTCTGTGCAGGCACCTCAGGTTGGTTATAGTCCCTTGGGAGTTGCGTGTGCATGCCTCCTGCACCCGGGAAGCCTTGTACATGCCCAAGTGAGGACTCAGGGGTGTGGACTCAACAGGACCTCAGGAACGTGGCTCTGGGTCTAGCCTGCTCATCACACAGCTGCCCCAGGAACCCCGCAGTCCTTCCCTGGAAACAAGATCTGCTTGTGACCCAGGCGGCTGACTTAACCTTCCTTCTCTGATTCCACCTTCCCCCACCCTGCCTCACTGCAGGGTCTGTTGACAGCTGGCCTTGCTGGAGCCCATGGGACCCAGGTGCAAGTCCCCACTTGGCTGTGAATGAGCCACATGACCCTGGACAAGTCCTCTGTCCTTGCCTGTGAGCTGTGTGTCCTGAGAGCTGGGATGCCGACCATGACCTTATATGCTGGCTATCAGAGGGTAGGGCCTCAGCCCCCTGGGGAGGTAAGGATCCTGAGGGGCAAGGCCTAATCCCGGGCTCGAAGGCTCAGGACTGAGGGCTAGCAAGTGGGTGATTAGCCTGGCTCCACCAGATCCCTGTGAGCCGGCATGGGGCCCAGGGCCAGCAGCAGGCCGGGAGTAGGAAGAGCACGGATTGGGGACCATTCAAAGATGGGAAGGGGACCACATGGGCAGCCTTAAGTGGATTCTCCTCTGGTCGATGATAGGTACCAGGGACAGATGCTCTAAGACACGTGGCCCTGGACCCCATCCTCAGGCTTCTGGGTGGGGTGGGGGCAGGGAGGTCAGATCTGTGGGTGCTGACTATGAGTATGCACCAGAGTGGCCATCAGGTGCTGCATGGACACGGGAGGGTCTGAGGACACCCCAGGAAGCCATGGCTAAGGACATTACCCACTGCAGGGACAACAGGGACACAAGCACGAGGCTAAGGAGGACCTGTCAGCTAATCTTACGGATGAAGTGGGGGTGAGGGTGGGCGTAGGGAAAGGGGCCTGGTCAGGGGACATAGTTACCTAGAGCCCCTTCCTCAAAGTCCCGGATACCTGGCGGGAGCTGGGATCTCTGGGTCAGAGCCACACTGCATTTCCACAACCCGAAGGCTACAAGGGGCCTCCTGTCATGGTGGGGCTCTGCACACAGTAGGGCTTCATCAACATATGCTGGTGGCTGACTTGGAACCACCAGCATGACTCCTTAAACATGAGGTGCTGCTGCCCTCTGGTGGCCATGACTGGGGTGGCCCTCCAGGGCTTAGGAGTGCTACTTCTAAAGGTCTCCCGGAGCGGATAGAAGCATTCTGTCCTCTGTCCCATTTGACAGATGAGGATCCTGAGGCCCACAGGTGCACCTGACCCGCAGTAGGCCTCATGGCACATAAGCTGGAGCCAGGCTCCTGGTCCCCAGGACTCAAGAATCCTTGTGGACAGGACAATAAATCTACGTACCCAGTTAGATACAAATTTTAGGCAAAACAGCAAATAATTTTTTCAGTTTATATATGTCCCATGCACCATATTATATGTTGATGTGCTAGAACTGGCCACCCAGCTTGTCAAGCCACAGAGCTGGCCTTCACAGCCCCCAGGGCAGGTCAGAAGTTGGAGGGGCCTGGCCATGCCACAGGCTGCCCCAGGGCCAGGCATATGAGCCTTCTGGTGTGGCCACGCTCCCATCTGGAGACTCTGAGCCTTAGCTTGGTCCTGACTCCCTAGACCTTCTCTTGGGCAGAGAAGCAGCAACACGGCAGGGCCTGCCCCTCAGGAACCCCTTGGCCAGAGGCCAAGCTCATCTGTCGCCAGCCCTCCCCTTCCTAACGCCAGCAGTGAGGAGACTTCTCAGACGTTCCCTCCAGTGCACTGAACTCTGGACTCAGCAATCCTCCCTTGTGAAAGTGGGCTCTGGCTGGCCCTGTGGCTAGTGAGGGTGGAGACCAGGTTCCACTGGGTCTGCCCAGCACCTGGCTCAGTCCAGAACAGGAATGGCTCCAGGTGTCAACCTCGGAGGAGCTTCAGGGCCGGCGGCGCTCTGGCTGCCCTGCCTGCTGCCCGCTGGGTGTGGAAGCTGGAAGCCAGGGAGAGCAATCCGGCCGTGGCCGTGGTTCTTCAGGGATGAGGGACCTGCTTGCTCTCAGGTCCTTCCCTTAACTCACTGGCTGGAAGAGTCCCTTGGCCTTGCTGGGTGTCAGTCATCTGTAAAAGAGAAGGCACCTTGTCTTGAAGCCCAATGTGCCAAACTGGGTGAGGCAGGAGAGGGCAGAGCCCCCCCCCACTTGACCTCCGCCCCACACCCCAATGCACTCAGAACCCAGTGGCTGGCAGAGAGCTGGGTTTGGAAAGGATTGACTCACCTCTAGGGGGTAGTTCTCCAATTGGGCCCAGACAGGGTTCAAAGAAATCCCCAGACCCAGCATGGGTGCAGGCCCTTGCCAGAAAAGGTCCAGGGGGAGGGGCAGAAAAGCCCCAATGGAAGAAGTGGCAGTCAGCCATCTAGGTAACTTCAGGGAACCGGGAACCTGGTAAGGGTGGAATCTGTGAAGAGGTGGTTGGATTGTGGCGGTTACCACGTGGCGTGAGAGGAGCACCTGGCTACCGAGGACACCCCAGTGTGTCCCCCACAGGAGGCACAAAGGCCTGGTCAGCCAGGTGCTAAAGGGCTGCTGAAGGCGGTGGCTCTGTGACCTGCCCCTTGGCTGCTGCAGGCCGGCCACGGGGGTGGGGCCTCAGCCAGGAGCCCTGCGCTGCAGGGTGGGACCCTCTGACCGGGCAGCCAGCCCTCTCTCGGGGCTGACCACCTGCAGCCCTCCCAGTCTGAGCATTCTGTCCCCATGGGTTTGTTGCTTCTGTTGGCTTCATGAGCTGGACAGTCATGAGCCAGCCCCTGGTACCTCAAAGGCGAGGACAGGGTCTTGGCCAATTCCACCCAGTCCCCCGAGCCAGGCTGCCACCCTAACGCCATCTCTAGCTATTCAGCAGCCCATTTGCAGGGTGGGGAAGTGCTGGCTGGAGGCTGGAGTGGAGTCAGACACTTGAGCTAGTGTCTGAGCCTGTCCCTCACCCGCGAAGCCCATTTGCAATCTCTGTGACGTAGCACATCCGCCTGTCAAAAGGACAGTTTGGAGTTAGGCCCTCTCTTCTCTCAGGCCTCCAATTCTGCCAAGAAGCAACACACACACACACGCTCACACACACACACACGCTCACACACACACACACACACACACAGAGTTTAGTGGGTTCTGATCTTTGTTTTGCTTTTCACATGGACAGTGCCATGCTAGTGTGCCTCTCCTGCTGTCACCAGGAGTCTAGCTGGGTGGCTGCTCCCCATGGGCACCGGCAGACCTGCTCGCTCCTCTGCAGCAGTGTCCCAGTCCACTGGTGCTCTCATCGGCACCCTCTGGTGTTACAGCGCCACAGTGAGCCGTCTTGTGAGAGCATCTCAACAGAGAAGTTCTTAGACCGCCAGGTGGAGGACAGTGGGAGTCACTGAGGCTGACACATTTCCCCGGAACCGTTTCTCTGATTTTGCAGCTATGGCGTGTCAGCAGGCCTGTCCACACCATGTGCTGAGAACTCTGATTTCTGCCAGTCTGATAGGAGGAAAAATTAGCATTTCATTCTCACATATGAAATGCTCATATATGAACATGTTCTTCATGCTCATGCCCCGCCCACTTTCCACTGGACTCTCCTTTATGCATTTTTTGGGAGTTCTTCTAATATAAAAATCAGCCCTTTTCCTGTATGTTGCCATTTTCCGTCTGCCCCTTACTTTTTGACTTCAAATGTTTCCAGTTCTGTAGTTTGTTACATTTGAAACTTTCATCTATCAATAATTATGGGCGAGGCCATGGAACAAACCTAGAATCCCAGAAATTTGGGAGGCTGAGACAGGAGATCTCAAACACACACACACACGGCTAGGGATATAGCCCGATGGTTCAGTGTCCCTCGACAGTATCAAAAACAGATGAAAATAATTTTGGTGTAATGAGTTGGGGATACTTAATTTTTCCCAAATGATTACTCAGTTCCCCCAACAGTCTGGGGCTAGATGCCACTTTTTCTTTCTGCTACTTGGAATTGAACCCAGGGAATGTTTTCCCAACGAGCTACACCCCCAGTTCCTTTTAATTTTTTATTTTGACACAGGGTATTACAAATTGCTGAGGCTGGTCTTGAACTTGACAATCAGCCTGCCTCAGCCTCCCAAAACTGCTGGAATGACAGGCGTGCACCAACATACCCAGCATTAATCTCTTTTTAAGCTCCAAGTGATCCTACTTCCATTTATGGTTTGGATACAGGTGCTCCGTTTCCCTGGCTCCTCCCCCACGGTGGCTGACTCTAGCACCCCAGGTACAAATGGTCACCAGTGGCCTTGGGTGGAGCTACACTTGCTTCAAACCTCAGGTCTATGCCACCCAATATCTGTACACGAGCAGACAATACCATCTTCGATAATATTTTGTAGAAAACTACAAACTTAAGGGCTTCACAGAGAATAGCACCTGGTGTTCACTCTAGGCCACAGGATGGCTGCCTGCAGCCTCCATTCTCTTGCCAAGCTCACTTACCTACTTCCACATTCAAGGGCCAGGGAAGGACCGACCCCATCAAGGCTGGCCTTGGCACCGTTTGAGACATGCAGGGCCAGTGGCTGTGCCAGGCTGCAGTCAAAAACAGGGTAGAAGAGGCTGAAGAACGAGGGGACGGGTTCACCTGGGACTCCTTATGCCCTCACTGGCCCTAGCCAGTGTTGGACTACATTTTACCTAAGTGGCTGTATATACCTTTCAAACACCTAGTATGCACTTTTTTTTTTAAATGAAATGTCTCTCCCCTCTGTTTTAATTGCAAGCTCAGTGCTGCCAGGGTGATCTATGGGTCTGAATTTTTTAAAATAGACTTTAGACTGGGCATCTAGCTCAATTCCTTGGAGTATGGTACCTTCACACTGATTCCACTTTTAAAAGGTAGTGAGTTCCAGATCCTGGGCACTCACCCTTGTGGGGAGCTGTTACCCTCATACACCTGAACCCTATTTCCAAGACTTAGCCAGCAGGATAGATCGTCACTAAGGTATTTCTTCTGCCCCCCCCCCAACTCCAGGCACGATCTGTCTTCTTCACTGGCTCCCAAGGAAATTTCTCTTTTGGTAGACTAAAACCATTATTGTGGGTCCAGGAAGGGACCTGAGGGCTGGTGACAAACCAAGCTTTAGTTTAGCTGAGCAGGTCTTTGGGGAAGGTGGCTTGTTAAAGGCAGGAAGTCCCTCTCCTTATCTGGGTAAATGCTGCACCAGCTAGAGGGTTTCTGCACCTAGGCAGCTAGTAATTCACCCCAGGAGAGCAGGAGCTGCAGTTTTCCTGTCCTTCAATGATCCTTAAATTGCCTGGTGGCCTTTTGAGGGAAACATCTTAACTTCCATGATGTCCCCTCCCACAGCTAGAGCAGGGAATTCCAACTTCCATTCTGAAGGTTAAGTATGAGACTGCCACCCTTCTCGAGGGAGTAAGGGTGTTGAGAACACAAAGGAGAATGTAAAAGGCCAGTGACCAAGGTCAGACAAGAAGGTAAAGATCTACTACCTCAAGTAACTGAGTTGCCGAATTTAGTTTGGTAAGTTGACTGCCAGCGCTAGGCCTTGTAACTAAGTCACATGCAGTAAGTGTGAAATCAAGGTGGCAGGGGAACACCTGTAATTTCCGCAGGCAAGGCTTGAAGGACTGTTGTCCTTCCCTGGACACTTTTAGGACAGGGCAGGCAGGCATCTGGCATCCCTCCAAGGGCCCTGGGCACCCAAGTCTCAGCCAGCTATAGACACTGAGGGTGGACAGACATGCAGTGTGCAGAGGACATGGGTCTTGGCCCATCCATGCACTATTCTCTGCCCGGTGTAGGTTAGATCCACTGTTTGTGAAAACCCACCATACAGGACCCACAAGCCACCTGGAACAGACACAATGCACAAGTTCCCAATACCTAATTATTTCAAGATACTTTATTTTCAAAACAGGTCACAACATTAAGCTTTGGCCCATCTGCCACTGTGCAAGCTACAAATGCTTGCGGGGCAGCTAAGGGGGCACTCTTTAGTAGCTTGTTTGAAAGTGAATAAAAATCCATATAAAACAAATATTCAAATAGTTTCCATAGGAACACAGATAAGTGTGACCCCGTCCTCTTGGTCTTCCATATGCTGCATCTGTGCCAATCCTACTCGTACGACTTTTCAAAACTAGCAGTAATTAAGTTAAATGGTCCCCCCAGATCCCTTAACTTAAGCTAAACTCGCAGTGAACAGCTACACAGTGGCATCTACACATTTTACACATTGATACTAGTGGAGGCGCATGCTGCCGAGGGACGTTTCATGCTGCTTTCCTGAGCACAAGACACAGGCAGCGTGCCGACGTCCTGCTCCTCCACCTCGGGTGGGTAGCCGTGGTTCTGGATTTGCTGCATGCATTGCCTGAGAGACAAAGAAGAGGCATACTCAAACCCCAGTCACTTCTAACTGGGCAGGCCCAAGAGAATAACGCATCCATGAGAACACTTCCTTGGTCTCTCACACTAGCAGTAAATAATTCAATGTTCCTTCTCTGTCATTTATCTCAGTATTGCGGATGGTACCCAGGGCCTTGCAAATGCCAGAGAAGTACTCCACCACCCTCTACCAGGGTTTGAACTCAGGGGTACTCTACCGCTGAGTTACATCTCAGCCCTTTTAATTTTGAGACAGGGCCTCACTAAGTTGCTGAGACTGGCCTTAAATTTGTGATCATTCTGCTTTGCCTCCCAAGGGGTGTGAGCCACAGTGCCAAGACAGTGTATCTCCAAAGCAAGCATTTCCTCAAAATTATCTAAAAACCTAAAGAAATACACGGTGATATTGGATTTTCTTTTTCTCCATCTGTCTTTAATTCAAGGCAAAATAACATTGTACTCAATTTGAGCAAGCACACATCCAATCCAAGGTGCCTATTGTGGGGGGTAGGGGTGCTAATGACTGAACCATGTGCATGCTAGGAAAACTCTTAACACCAAGATACATACGCAGCCGGATGCCTAGTCTTGTTAAAACAACAAACACGATTTCCACTCACCATGTTGGTCCTGACATCACATAATAGATCGTTGGCCTCTGGAATCCATTGAAAGTAGAAGCAGCGGCAACAGTGTATGCACCCATGTTTTCAAAAAGCATCCAATCGCCCACATGCATTTCAGGCAGGTCACAGCGCTCAACAATCCGATCAAGGCCATCACATGTTGGTCCCCAGATGCTGGATGAATAATACTTCTCATCTGGTTTTGGTCTCTATGTGATGGGGAAATAAATGACTACTTAATTACACTTGTTGACCGTTATCTTCACTGCTCTAGGCAGCATGCTCACAAGTTACCTTCTGCAGCAGGGGCTTCACATGCGCATGATCATAAAGGATGCAATTAAATGATCCGTACACTCCATCATTCACATAATACATAAAGGTCTGTTCACTTGACTCATCTTCGTCTAGAAAAACAGATTAGCCTTACTTATTACTTTTTCTATCAACTTTCAGTTATATATGCAATAATTCACTGACCATCATACATACCATCAGAGCCTGTCTGCTCCTTTAATACGATTTTTTTGGCAATGATATTAACTGCAAGTGTGAAAGCTGAGGCAACATAGTATCTGCCAGGCTCAGCAATGATCCTCACTCCAGAGTCTGATGGAAAGTATTTGTCCAGCGCTGGGTTAATCACACTGGTGATCTGAGAGAATGACACAGAGCAGCCATTTATTATGGAGAATTCACATGGAGGAGAAAGATCACAGTGCCTTGTGAGTAACAGGACATGACAAGAGAACGCACCAGCAGAAGGAAAAATAAATAAAACATCTCCCTGAAAATTGGTCCATGCATCTCCGTTATTTCACTCTGACTCTCCTCTGTCACCATCTCTACCCTTTGAGGATGTTAAGGGACACACACAGTGGCGCATACCTGGAACTCCAGGAACTTGGGAGGCTAAGGCAGGAGGAGCACCAAGTTAGCTCAAGGCCGGCCTGGCAACATAGCAAGGCCCAGTCTCAAAAAGACTGGGGACAGAGCTGAGTGCTACAACACTAACCAAGTAGGCGCAACCTGAGTGAGATGACCCCACCAAAATAAGCCGTGGGTATGACTTTATCAAATAGTACAAAACAAATTACGATGCAGTGAGGTGTGGAAAGTGCCAAAACAGAATTCGTAAACATATGCCTAAGGTTAAAATCCTTCCTTCTGCCTACCTCACCCAACTTCTATAACAATGCACACTTATTTTATAAAATTTAAGCCCCATATTACAGCTTAACTTCCTAATGGCCTGAACATTTAGAATTGTTATGGGAAGAAGTGCCATGTCAGCAGAACACACGTGGGATACTGACACGCTCCCCCACTCTAATGGTACCTACGCAGCCGCACCTCTGCGGCTCTTCTGCTGTCATGGTGACTAGACGCAAAGGCACTCTGAGGTGTACTGGAGTCCTTGACCTGAAAAGGGTCTAAGTTTCCCAAGTTGGCCTTGAATTTGCAATTATCCTGCCTCAGACTCCTAAGTCATTGGGATTACAGGCACGTGCCACCCTGACCAGCCACAGGAGCACTTCTTTCTTTCTCCCCGCCACACTGCCCAAGGACTGGGAATTAAACCCAGGGACACTCTTTATATCCCCAGCCTTTTATATTATTTTTTGTTTTGAGACAGGGTCTTCCTAAACTGCAGAGGCTGGCCTCAAACTTGTGATCTTCCTGCCTCAGCCTCCCAAGTTCCTGAGTTTCCAGGCATGTGCCACTACAGCAGCATTTCTCAGTGATCATAACCACCTCAAAATTCTGGGAAAACTGACTCATTTTAATTTAAAAAACAAAATGGTATTTAGTACAATTTTAAATAACAGAAGTCACTCAAAGTATTAATCAAAATATTGATTTTTCACATTTGTTTAGTCCCTCTGGTATTGGTTAAAACATTAAGACTTTGAATTATTTCAAAAAGGAGCTTGCTGGGGGCTGGGGTTGTGGGTCAGTGGTATAGCACTTCCCTAGCATGTGTGAGGAACTGGGTTTGATTCTCAGCAACACATATACATAAATAAAATAAAGGTCCATGGACAACTAAAAAAAATTTTTAAAAATTTAAAAAACAAAGACAAAAAAAAGAAGCTTGCTAAAACAGTTACTGTGGAATTTGTTAGAAATTACCTCTTCAAATTTAAGCTTCACATCCTCAGATCCAGGAAAGCCACCACCAATATCAAGTAGATACATGCTGAAACCAACCTCAGCCTAGAACCAAGAAAATGCAAGAAGTCAAACAGGCAGATCTGTTAACAAGCCCTGCCCACACATTACTAGGAGACTCCGTATACTCACTCCCATGTCAAACACACAGCGGGCATCAGAGATGGCCTGCACGAAGGTCTCAGGATCAGTGCAGCCACTCCCCACGTGAAAGCTGTGATGAAAAGGAAATGACATGCTCTTTCCATTTCTCAAAATAATAGGCAAAAGCCTGTAAAACCGACACTACTTAACGTCTCAGCTTCTCACTGACACCAAGATCTCACCTGACACCAATGACATCAATATTCAATTCTTTAGCTCGTTCCAAAAGAAGTCTGCTGGTTTTGAGTGTGGCACCAAATTTAACACTGAGGCGACAGACTGCTTTGGAGTCATCAGTGGCAATCCGCAGAACCAACCTAGAACAAGGGAAGTTATCAAATCTCATGACAGATCACTTAGAGCCATGGTCAAATTACAGAAAAAACTGCCCTAAATACTGGCTGACACTTTGTGGATGTACTTAACAGTTATACTAATCATCTGAGGGTTCAACCTATTTTTTACTACCACACAAAAACAGAATAATTGGAAATTTAAGTTTGCTTGACAAGAACTACAATGCTTGCCCTTCTGAAATGCCTCCATGGAGGGTAACTCACTTTGCCTTTGGATGAGCTCTGGCAACTTTCATCAACTCGACTTCACTGTCGAAAGTCATCATTTGGACTCCAATACTGGCAGCATATTTAATTTGAGACACTTGTTTACAAGGATTTGCATAGATAATCCTCTCTGGAGGCACTCCGAGACTCTGCACCAATTGTATTTCAGTCTGAAAAAGAAGATTCATATCATGCTATACATATATAGCTAATATGTACAATAAGCAAAACGGCATGGGAAGTTGTCCTGTGAGCCCCCTTCATTAGCTTTTACTGACCAAGGAAAACTGCCCTATGGGGAATAGTAGGACCATTTTATGGATTGATTTCAGAACCCTGCTACCTCTGCTTACCTTGCTAGCACAATCAAATCCTGTCCCGATGGCAGCTAAGGTCTTCACTATGGCTCTGCTATCATTGCATTTGACTGCATAGAAGGGGGTGACACGAGGAAGAGCTTTTAGCCATCTTAGATGTTTTTTTAGAATGTCTCCAAGGTCTGCGACATAAAAGGCATCCTTATCGTCCTGAAATGAAAGTGGACACAGGAACGCATTGGCAGCCTTGCGATATCCCAACTAACATGCAGCCTCCTTTCTTTCCCTGCATTGCATGAATTCTACTCCAACAGACATGCTACCATCATTGTCACTGCACAATGCAGTCAATTAAATTCTGAATCCCCAACAAGTCGTGTATGCTCCATTACTTTCCTTTCCAAGACCCCAACATTCCCTGCTGGCCCAGCACTCTCAGCTGCTGCCATCATGGGCCTCCCATACTTACAGAAGACGACACTTCATTAATTTTCTGGTCCAGAATGTCCTTGGCAGTGAAGCCTTCATCAAGGAAGTGGCAGTCAAACTCTTCATTACTAAAATTGTTCATGGCTTCTCGATGTGCCTCAGAAATGTAACAGGCTGCAAACAGGGTGAAAGAATTAACTCAGAAGCCACAACAATATGATCTTAAGATGAATTCGTAACAAAATTACAAGTTGAATACTTACATGGAAAACTAAGATGAAATTTAAAGAACTTATTTCCAGCCTCTCACAATCCAAACCCTGTGTCTTTGGACCAGCAGGGGAAATATTCTGAAACAAACACAAGAGAACTCGTCTACTGTAGGGTCTCATCAAGCTGAAGGGCAAGGCATGGTGACAGCACATAAGACAGAATCAAGCACCCAATTTAAGTAGACCACTCAACGATGTGCGAACCTCACTTATTCCTAGGTGCGACATGATCCCATAAACCTCTGCGTATCTAAAAACACCTGATTTAAAATTGGGTTTTTTTTTTTAAAGCAGCACACACACTAAAATTCCACATATAATAATGGCACATTTCCACACATAATGGCCAAAAAACAAAACTGTAGAGTGTAGGTTTCAGAAGCTTGTCTGTACTAGTTTCTTGATACAGATTAAAGTTCTATGTCAGTTTGCTTTATTTCAGAGTTGTTTAACCTCTTTAAAAACTTAAAAGAGCATTACAGCAACTATACGCAGCCAGTAAACATCCTGCCATTTCCTACTTCACCAAGTTTCTCTTTGGTGCTGGTACTGGGCATTGAACCAGTAGAGCTTTATACCACTGATCTGCCAGCTCCAGCAGTGGTGTTTCATTGAGACAGGGTCTGGCTAAATTATCAGACTGGCCTCAACCTTGGTGACCCTCCTGCCCTGGCATCAGGAGTCACTGTGATCAAGGAATGTGCCATCTCACCCAGCTTTACCAAGTTGATGTACAATAATTTTTAGTGACCAAGAAGTATCATGGAAATATCCACAATGCTCAACTTAGAGTACTCATGAATTTTACAAGAATTTCATGAACAAATTTTCATGCCACATTAGCTGGAAAAATTTTTTTAAACTAACCTTCAAATCAGCATACTACAGTTGCAGTAATGTAATGGAAAAAAAAAATCAATATTCTTGAACCAGTGATACCTACCAAAATAGCAATTCTAGTGACTCCAACTGTCTTTGTAGGCCCTCTAATGTTTGCTTAGCTATGAATGATAACCACCTGGGTGTATTTCTGGCTAATTTTTAATTTAGAAAAAAGCAATAACATCAGGTTAGTAATAAAAGTCACAGTCCTTGGCCATCACAAAATGTGAAATTAGCAAATGTGTTATGTTGAAATTATTTAACCTTTAAAATTTTCTGCCAGGTAGGGCTTTTTATTCACTGTGCGACCTGCTTCAGTGCCAGCAGCCTACAGGCAGAGGCCAGGCAATGGTTCAGGGCCAGTTTGCTCTGGCATGGAACACTATGAGAGGCCCAGGGGGACGAACCTGCCATAAATCCAAACCCATGCGTGGTGGAACTTGCTTTTAAACCTCAATCTAACATGACTTTTTGGCACTGTCAACTCCGAAGTTGCCTAAATATCCCCTGGGGGAAGCAAGAGACTAATGCCAGCAAACTCATTTTCGCCTGTATACATAACGTTTTTGACTGGCTAAATGGGCTCAAGCATTAACACTTTTGAGGCAAGACTCAGGCTTAAACTTGGAAAGCTTTACTTCTTTGATTTTGCTTTCCTGTATCTTTTAAAGATTTACTTGAATAATTTATCCAAAAAATTTTCCTTGAGAACACCTTTGGCATCTGCATAGCTAAAGTCATTTTAAATGACGAGTCCATTAGCATAGAGCAATGCAGGACGGATGTGCTGACAGCCAGCAAACTTTTTTAGGTCTGAATAAAGGGAGCCAACACATTCTTAAAGTCCTCCCCAGACATTCCTGAAAGGCTCTGCTCCCCACTTTCAATTATTGAGGAATCTCAAACAACACAATCAGCCTTTTTTTGAAAACCTAGGAGTTTACTGGTCCTGAGCCAGGCTTAACTTAAATACGAAGTCATTCAAAGAGTCCTTAAATAAACAATCCTAAGTCATGGCCGGGCGGGCATTTATCAGTTACTCCCAGGCAGCTCCCGCGGGTCTTCGCACCGGTGTCACCTGCTCTGTACACTCAGCAAAAATAAAAGCTCAGAAGAGGGAAGAGGAAGGAGGAGGACCCCGCAGGGCGCGGGGCGCGGGGCCCGCCCGACCTGGGGCGCGAGCTCCTGCACCTGCCGCGGGCCGCACTCGGGCGCAGACGGCGCAGCGGCGGACCCGAGGCCTCCCCGGGGCTTCCGCCGGCGCCCCGCTCCGAGACCGGCCGCAGGGGCCCCTCCCGCCGCCCCGCGCGGACCCCTGCGCCCGCGGGACGTGGCTCGCCAAGGTCACGGCCCGGGGCCGGCTCCGCCACCACGTGTCCCCGGCAGGCAGCGCGAGCCGCCGGACACGTGGCCGAGCCGCCCTCCCGCCGCCCGCTCACCTCAGAGCGCCCGGGCGCCGCGGGCCGGCCCCATGGAGATGCTGCGGCCCGAGCCGCGCCGCGCCGCGCCGAGCTGCAGCCGGAGGAGCGCTCGGCCGCCCGCCGCCCCCGCCGCGCCCGTCAGCCGCCTCGCTCCCGCCCGCCCGAGACGCCGGCCCGAGGTGGCGCCGAGCTGCTGGCTGAGGGCGGCCGGCGGCGGCGGCTGCAGGGACTGACAAAGCCGACTGCGCGCCGCGCCGCTACTTATACCACGCGCGTCGTCATGGAGACGCACCAGCTCAAACCAGCCGCGATCGGTTCCGGCCGGGAGGCCTCCGGGGGAGGGGCGGGGGCTTGGCGACGGCCAACCGGGGCCCGGGCGCCGGGGGCGGGGGGCGCGGGCGGTTAAACGTCAGCGCCCAGAAGTGCCGCCGGCCCCGCGCGTGCTCGCCCGCCCGCGCCCGCGGCCTCGCGCTCCGCCCTCCCCGCCCCGCCCCGCCCTCCCGTCCTCGCGCTCCGCCCCGCCCTGCGGCAGGCCCGCGCACGCGCGCCACGCCGCAGGCCCTTCCGGCCTGAGCTCGGGGCCGGCCCGTGCACGCGCACCACGCGCTGGCTCGTGCCCTGCGGCCGCTTGGGCTCCGGTCTCCTATGAGTTGCGAGGGCTGCGGCTGGCCCTCCCTGAACTTCAGCATCCGCGCCGTGCGAAACAGCTTTTCCACTTTCGTTTAATGTCTCGTGCTCTGAGACAGAAAGGGGATTGCGGGCTCGAGCTGGGATCGGGTGCGCCGGCCGGCCGCCAGCTGCTCATGGGCCACGTAGACCGGCCCGGCGGCTGCCGGCCTCTGCGGCGCGGCGCTTCCGCGCCTCTGGAAGAAACCTAAAGGTGATTCTGGTGCAGTTCCCACTCCCACCAGTAAGGAGCCGGGAGGGGCGTGCCGAGGGTACCAGCTTGGTGGCGGTACCCAGGTGCTGGCGGGCCACCCTGAGGTAGATCGTAGAGGTGTGGTCCTACCAGATGGCAGCAGGGGCATGCCAAGGTGCATACTCCACTCTTCAAGCCAAAGAAGGCGTCAGGGGTTAGCAAGAGGTTTGGGGGCTCCGAGCCATCAAGTAGTCCAGTGCCTCACCCTACTGGATGGAGCGCACCCTAACTGGAATCTTTTAGGGGCACATCCAGCTGGCCCCCTGAGAAAGTCTGTACACCAAAAATGTCTGAGCGGTGCGTACGTAAGGGCAGTAGCGAATTCAGAGTCCCTAAGCGTGCCTGGCAGCTGCCTCATCCCTAACCACCCTCATCTACTTGCCTCGGGCAGGGACTGGGCTTGATGGAATTTGGAGTACTTCATTTCTTTCATTTTTGCCCTTCATTCCCTAGAAGACAAAAGTCCAACAGACAGGATGTGCCCCACCCTAGGCCGTGGGTAAGGAGTTAAAGAAAGTAAATCTTGCCAGGAGGTTTTTCAGGATTTCTATGCAGGGGGACCCTAGAGAAGCTCAGGACTCCAGCCCAGCTCTGAGTCCAACTTGCTGTGTGGTCTTAAACAAATCACCTCCCTTCTCTGGGCAGATAGCCCAAGGGTCTTTACAGACCCAAAATCCTACAAGATTTTGAAAAACCTCCTTGGTACCAGGGACAGGCCTGGGGCATGGTCAGTCAATACTTGTTTAATGAGAGAAGGAATGGATGACCCACTGCTTCCTGGAGCAGACAGCACCAATGAAAACCAAGAACAGGGGAAACAGCTGGAAGCAGGAGGCTGTGTATGTAAAAGATAAAATGGGCAGTATACCCTTTTCTCTTGGGCACCCTGGTCAACCTTATGTTTACATAGTCCTTGAGCAAACACTGGGCGCCAAGTCCTGTGGACCTGAGGGTGTGAGAGGGGAATTGTCTCCACCCTTGGCAAGCTGAATTCTTCCCCCAGCAGTGAGATTGACTACCAGAACGTATCAGAGAGCCCTGCAAGTCAGAGTCTGCAGGGACATCATTGGTTTGTGATGAGGACGTGCATGTCCCCCTTGCTGTGAAGAAGCATTTGTTCTAGGGACACAATTTTCCTGGCACTGGGAAGGTCTGCAGCGCTGAGATCACTGTCTGCACTCCCTTCAGCCAATCCTTCTAACACTACCCAGGAACATGGCCTCCTCCCAGAGGAGGTACTGGGTGTCTCTGATGCGGAATCCTCTTGGCAGCCTGGCATGGAAGGAAGGGCCAGGTGGCGAGATGGAGATTCTACCTTAGATTTAGAAGCATTAATTGGAACATAGAGGCAAGCTCTCAGTCAGGGAACCAGGTGGCCTGTCTGTCCACTCCACACATCAGCCACTCCCGCCTGTTACCCACACCCCTGGCTTCTGGTGCCACGCCACCCAGACCCCCAAATTCCTGCCCACACGCTGCAGTGTCCTCTGGGGAGGCAAGGCTTTGCTGATTTCCGGTCTGACCCAGGTAGGGAACAGAAGCAAGGGAAGGAGCCTAAGGGCTTCCTGGGCGCCGGCCCTACCAGCTGCAAGCAGGCTGTGGCTTGGAGAGGCCCTGCAGCAGATCCAGAGGCGGCAGGGCTGAGTCACGGATTCGAGGAGATCCATCAGTGGTAACTAGACCTGACCCTGTCAAAACACACGGCTTTCTTGTCCTTCAATGTATTTTCAGTGGGCTTCACCCTCTTCCTTCCTGTTCTCCTCAAAGGAAAAACGGGGCTGGGACTGCAGCGCAGAGGTAGAGCATTTATCCAGTGCGAGGCCTTGGGTTTCATCCCCAGCCCTGGGAGAAAAAAAAGAAGCAACAGATCTTTGTAAAATAGGTGATGCCAAATCCTAGAAGTCCCCTATGTAGACCTGAAATTTTTGTACTTGGTGCAGAAGCAGTAAAGGAAATGAGTGAACCCATCAAGAAGAACCACCCTGGATTCTAGTTTTAAAGTATTATAATAATACTTTAAATAATAATAATACTTCTAAGTTTTAAAGTATTTATAATAAACACTCATTACTTTTGAGTGATTGTTCAAACTGTAAAACCTTTTTTTTTTTTGGAACCAGGGATTGAACCCAGGGACACTCGGCCACTGAGCCACATCCCCAGCCCTATTTTGTATTTTATTTAGAGACAGGGTCTCACTGAGTTGCTTAGGGCCTCGCTAAGTTGCTGAGGCTGGCTTTGAACTCGCGATCCTCCTGCCTCAGCCTCCCAAGTGCTGGGATTACAGGCGTGCGCCACCGCGCCCGGCTCAAACTGTAAACCTTTTTAGTGCAAAACAAAAGAACCACATTGGACATGCTGCTCAGAGCCACATCCTTGGTCATCCCACCCATGTCCTGGGACCATTTCTGGATTCCTCAGGGATGCCCAGCACCGGACTGAGGACAAAGCCTGAGACCTCACCACCCTCCCAGGACTGCAGGCTCTCTTTCTATAAATGGGGTAGTTGAGCTGAATAAAAACTTTGGCTCTCGGAATACTCTGCTGTTCTGAGAATCTCTGACTTCTACAAATAGAGCTCTGTGTAAATCCACTGACCACGTTATCAGAACCAAAAATGAGGGTGTGCCTGGTGGAGGCGGTATTTGTTTCTTAGTTGTTGTTTACATGAACGGACTCATCAAGGTCGATAGTGACTGTAAATTTAAGGAGTCACCCTTACTAGAAAGAATTAAATAACGTAAGAGAATAGTCAGCACGCGTTTATGCATTCATTTACGCAGTATTGGAATATTTGACATGGGGAGCTTTCTGGAAGGTGAGTTTGTGTCCTACTTACACATCCATGGTCACATTGCCTCACCAGATTTCTCCCAGAAACATGGAAGAGTTGCCTTCGAAGTGATGTTCGTGACATCTGGCCTGGCAAGGGTGCCATAACTCAGGACACTTTGCCGATAATCCGAATGGTGTGCCCGAGGCAGGAAAGCAGCTTCCAGGGAGGCCCTCCTCGCTCTGAGCAACAGTGGCATCATCAGAGAAGTGGCACTCCTCCAGAGCGTGCATGCAGGGAAGTCTCGGATGTTTGCTTTATGAAGAGTGTCGTTGCATCACGGCCCCACCTTGCCCCAGCCCTGGTATGGCTCACTCAGAGGGGCTGGGCCAGCTCAAATGTCAGGAATTAGGCCAGGATCTCTTGGAGCCCAGCAGGGTCCTGGGGCAGCTCAGTTGCCAGGACATGGCCATGACAGAGAAGTCCTCTCTGTCCCAAGGATCATTTTGCCAGCACATTGGTGCTTTGCACAGCCTTGCCTCGTCAGTTGAGTGGAGTCAGCTTGGCAGTGAATGCAGGCCGTGTCAGCATTCAGAAAAGCCACCTAACCCCTGGCCAACAGAGGGGCGGCAGGCTTGAGAGCCAATACTGCGATTATTAATTTAAAACCCCTCCCCGTTGGCCCTTGGTCCACAGACTCAAGTCTGGGTGTCCCCTCTGCCAGCAGTGCTCTTCAAGATCCACTCTGTGGCCCTCCTAGCCTCATCTCCTAAGCACTGTGGTAAGGCCCTACCCTGCCATCCTGGCATGGTCACACCAGATGGGTGCCCTTGTCCTCCTTCCTCATCCCATCCCTCCTCTCTTCCACTTTGCGTCGGGACCATGATTTACTTTTCTGTAGTCAGGTTGCTAGCCCAGCCTGCTGCTGTTAAGCTGAGACGGGAGCTGCCCTGAAGGACTGCTCACTGCTGCAGGATCGGTGGGCTGCGCACAGTTGGAGGACAGAGGTTCTGAACGTCCTTCCTTTGCCCAGGTGGCCCTTGATGCGTTCAGTCAAGGGGCCTCCCAGTGTGAGGGATGCCCTCCTTGGCTGCTGCCAGGGCTGAATTCCAGGGGACCAGCAGGGATTTGGCAAGAGCCAAGAGATGCTTAACCTTCTGCTCCATGCTAAAAAGTAAAATTAGTCTCTGCTTTTATTTTCTCCCAAGCGCCAGGTGACTCCCTCTGACCCAACAAGTCACAGCACCTTTGCTGGATTATGCCACTGCCCCATTTTTGCCAGAGCCCCACCCTCGCGGGGCCCCACCTCTGGGAAGCCCCAGAGCTGGCTGGATTTCTTCCTTCCGCAGTAGAGAGCAGCGTGCGGATAACCTTGCACAACCTAGGCCTTTGGGAGGTGTGTGCTCTGCCACCTCCCTGCCACACCTGAGTCAAGGCCATCGTGGGGCCTCCAGCAGGGGCTGCTAAGGCTGAATCCTGTGGGCCCTGGGGCGGGGGGGTGCTCTGAACCCTGCTCCCTTCCTGTGTAGGGGGCTTACTCTGTGGCAGCACACTGGCAGCCCAGAGAAAGGAAATGACTCAAGAAGTCCCCATCCGGGGCGGGCCTGTCCTCTGACACATTCGCCCACCAGGGCAGCAGTCCCACAGACCACCACCATGGGCACCCAAAGGCATAGGGATTAGGAACAGCTCAGAAGGTACCTGTGCTTGGACCTGCTTGTTCGGGGCTGGGGTGAGCTGAGGGTGGCCACAGGCACCTGGGATAAGAATAAGACCTGTGCCTCATGTGCCCAGGTTCCCTCAGGGAGAGGACTGAGGCTGTGGCCACAGCAGAGGCAGTGTCCTCCAGGGAGCAGTGTCCCACCCCTGGGGGCCTCCATTGTGGCTCCAGCCTGCAGTTCCTCTTGGCTTGGCCAAATCCGTGCCAACAGCAGGGCCAGGGCGCATTTAGAAGGCAGATGAGCCAGCACATGCAGGTCTAAACCACTGTCCTTGGCATCTCAGGCCCTGTTCCCTCTGGGCCCAAGCAGGCCCCTCAGCTGAGAACTGAGCAAGAGATCCGCAGGAGCGCTCCCGCCCTAGGAGGGGACGGATGTGCAAGGCCCTGGGGAGCTGTGGCCACCTGCAGGCTGTCCAGTGAGAACTGGGCCCACAGGGAGAGCCACCGAGCAGAGGGAGCGGAGACCACCCAGGGGAAGTGGGGGGGGGGGGTTGGGGGTGTGGGAGGCGTTGCCCACCAGCCCCTCCTCCCATGGTCTAGCTCTGGCCACAGCTCCCAAGGCTGAAGTCCCTTGGCAAAGCCCATACAGTGTGGTCAGAACTCAGTCCCCATCCCCTGTACCCAAGAAACAGCAGGGCTGCAGCGGGTGGGGAGGGGTCTGAGAGCACCAAGGCCAAGGTCAAGCTGTCCCCTTCCCAAAGGCCCATCAAAGCCGCCTTTCCGCCAGCTTCCAGGACACTTCCCAGCCAGAGTTCCCATAAGCACCACGTGATAGTTCATGTCAGCTTAAGCTATGAGGAAAATTCATCATCTCAGGTAACTGGAAGTCTTGGGAGGGGAGGCCCCAGTTCCAGGCAGTCAGGGCCCCAGAACACCCCCAAAGACCTGCATTCCGTTCATCTTTTGGCACAGCCATGCCTGGGTGTGGCCCGGCCCCACTCCCCTCGTGGTTCCACGGGGCTGTCCCATCCCCAGGCATCATCTACACATAAAATGAAGGGACAGAAAAGAAGAAAGGGCACTTCTTTTCATCTCCTTTTACCTCAAAAGCCACTTTGCCAAGACCCTTCCCTGCCTGCTCTTTGGAGGAAGTGTACCACATTCCCCTAGCTTCCCAGACCCTAGGGGGTTGATTCAGACTGACTGAGATCCCCCGCCCAGCACCAGAAATGGGCTCAGCCATCCCATGTAGGGCACTGCTACCTGGAGATGCCCTCTTTTATGACAGAGTTTCACCCTGCTGCACCCATGCACTGAGGTCCTCGCCCCCAGCACCTCAGAATGGGACCTTCATCGGAGGTAGGGTCCTTACAGAGGTAATCAAATGAAAACGAGGTCATTAGAGTGGGTGCAGTCCAATGTGACTGGTGTCCTCATTAACAGGGAGACACAGATCACAGGAGGGGCTATGGGAAGATGAGGGCAGCCATGGGCGAGATGCCTCCAGGCACCATGTTGCCAGCAGCCCAACAGAAGCCAGGAGACCCCCAGAGTCTCCCTCTCAGCCCAGAAGGAAGCAACTCTGCTGATAGCTTTTGGACTTGGGGCCCCCTGAATGGTGAGAGAACAAACTTGTGTTGTTTGCTGTTACAATAGCCTGAGGAAAGGCAAGTGCCAGTGCTCTCTGAACAAAATAAGGGGTTGGCTCCTAGAAGAAAGAAGAGAAGCTGCAGGAGGCTTGCCCTGGCCCCCCTAAGCTTCCCCCAGCGCTCCCAAGATGGTCTGAAGGGCAGGGTCATGCTGCTGCAAGGCCCTCGGGAGAAGCTCAATGTAATACATAGTGTTTATGAAGCCTTGAGCCTGAGAGCTCAGTCCCCAAGTGTATCGCATTCAAGAGCCACGCTGGGAGCACACGCCACCATGTGGTGCTGCGGGCCTGTAATCCCAGCAACTCAGGAGGCTGAGGCAGGAGGATTCAAGTGTGAGGCCAGCCTCAGCAATTTAGCAAGACCCTAAGCAACTGAGCAACACCCTGTCTCAAAATTTAAAGAAAAAAAAAAAAAGACCAGGAGGTAGAGTGGCCCTGGGTTCAGTCCCTTATATCAAAGAAAATAAAGAAAAGGAGGAAAGGAGGGAAAGAAACTCAGACCTTCCCTCACTCTCTTCTCAGATCAGACGTTGAAGGAGGGGTCCTCAGTGTGTTATGGAAGACCCTCTCTCCTTGGCCTCTAGTCAGGCAAGCTGCTCACTCCCACCACAGATCCTCTCTCTCTTCTACAGCAATAATCCCCCACTCCTCCGAAATGGCCTTTCCCCACTGGGTCACCATTTCTGCAGGAGATGCTTCCTGTACGTCCCTCCTGCTCTCCTCATTTGGAACAGGTGTCCAGGGCAGGTGGCCTCTCCACTCCGTCTGCTTTCCTTGTGCTGGAGCCCAGGGCTCTGGAAGTGGGAGCAGAAGAGCCAATACTTTTCTGGAAGACAGGAAAGGATGACTAGGGATGAGGCAGAACGGTGGGTCTGTCCTAAGGTGGATTGGGTAAGTAGATGGCTGTACTTTGAAAATGTGAGGGCCTGCCTGAATTTTGGCATCTGAATAAATGCTTCCCCTGACAGTCAAGCAAGGTGCCACTGAAGTTATCTGTAATGTCTTCAAAATTCAGCGTACAGCCTGCTATCAAATGTCTCCTTTTATCTGTTGCCTCTCCAGGAACTGCACCCCAAAATCTGCCAGGGTTGGAACTGCCTGACGGGCCCCCGACAGGCCAGGGCCTGAAGCAGGCTGGAAGTTCTAGGTGGAGCCCAGGTGAGAGCTGAGACTGGAAAGAGGTAGGACCAGCCGGGTAAGAAAGGAGAAGAGATGTGACGGATGAGTTGGTTTCAGCCAAGATGGTACAGCAGCTCATCTGGTCAGTCCTATCAAGAAGCGAAGTCTCCCTCCTGTCTGCACAGGCTTATGACTTGCTGGAAACTTACAGCATGTGGCAAAGGTCATCTGGGACCACATCACAAAAGGTGAAGCGGCTTCTCCCTTGCTAGCTGGGACCCTGGCCTTGGAAGCCCCAGAACGCCTCATAAGAAGTCAGGCTTCACACGGGGCTGCTTGCAGGTGTCCTGCTCACAGCAGAGCCAGGGTCCCTGCTGAGGAGCATCACCGACCACCTGACATGTGAGTGAGGATACCCCCAGGTGACTCCAGCCCCAGAACACCAAGTCTCCTCAGCTGAGATCCCAGACGTCCTGGAGCAGACAAACCTGTCCCACTGTTCCCGATGCTCAGAATCCATGCGGACTATACATGGTTGTCTACCCCACTGAGTTTGGTGGTGACATTATTCAGCCAAACATCTGAAGAAGCAGCTGCAGTGTTCTCATAAAACAAACCCTTACCTGGACCGTCAGACCCCAGTAAGAAGTGCTCTCTGGAAGGGCCAGGCTCTGGAGTTGGATGAATCTGGGTTTAAATAGGCACCCACAGGGTAATCAGGAGGGTGGGACTGGAGGCAGAGGACGTGGGTCTGTCCCAGTCCCTCCTGGGAAGTTAGTGAACTCCACAAAGCTCAGTTTCCTTCATCTCTAAGTGGGGAAAATAACGGCCGTGACCAGATGGCCCTGGGGATCACATGAGACGGTTCGTCACAGTGCCAGCGTTCTACCCGCGGTTGACACAGTTAATTGTTTTTACTGCCCACCCCTTGATACACCAAGCTTGTTTTCTATGATAGCTTATGGGAAAATCAGCAGTAATCATTGTTTTCTTGATTTGTTGTTTATATTTAAAACAAAAATAGTTTCAAAAGAAGAAACTAATTTCAAAGATATTAAAATTAAGGGAAACGTTTCATGTATAAACTAAAAATGTATAAATTTTGCTGGCATGTATCACATAAAAATATTACCTCTTGCAGTTAACACTTTCCTGTGTTTAAATTTCCAACACCCCAACTCCGCACAGTGACAGAATGTTTCTGTTCATGACTCCTGTAATCTGGCTGTTATTTCAAATGTCAAGACAGCTGAAGTCTTGGGTTGTTCCTAAGCTGGGCTCAAAGGTGGGGGGCCAACAGTTTGAACCGGTCAGCACTAAACCAGAGCAGGCCCAGGGACCTGGGCAAGCTGGGCAGCCTGTGAAGGGCGGGAAACCGAAAGCACTGTCCCCCAAGTCTGTGAATGAGGGGCAACTGCGGCGCTGAGAGTCCTTGAACTAGCGAAGGTGCAGAGTGATCTTATGAATGGGCAAGTAGTAAAAGCAAGAAGTGCGGATGCTCATTACTGAAACTCCACCACGACACAGCAATTGATGAGGAGGAAGGCATGTTTTCAGGGAAGAGTGACATTGTTTAGCATTGGTGGGCAAAGGGATGATAACAAGCAGAGCAAATCTGACTCAGTTTTAGTGTCAGTTTTAAATGATCCATGGGCAATGTGTGTCCTTACAGCCTGGAGCTTGGGCAGGCAGCTCTGTGCTTCCAAGTCTAAGCCACCACACGTGCCCCGGGGCTGGGTCCTGGGAAGCACAAATGTCAGCTCCCTCTACATTGAGTGGGGGGGTCTTGGGTAAGTCTTCTCACCCCTCTGGGTGGGGTCTGCCATTCTGCAGGTTGCTGGATGTAGGACTTCGTGGGGTCGAGGGTTATAGACTGTTAGCTAGACATGAAGTGCCTAGGGCAGGCCTGGTGTGGGTAGGGGCTCAATGGCTGCTCCCCCTCCTCCCCGTCTGCTTCTGCCTCCACACGGTGCCCCTGCTCTCACCTGGGATGCCTTGTGCTTAGATCTTTGCCAAATGAAATTAGTCTCACCTCGAATGAACGGAGCCCAGAGCCACGTTCCCACAGCCCTGTCTGTTCGCGGCCTCCCTGGCCTCTGCTCCCTCAGCCACATCCAGTCTCGTCTGGTCTCCGCTTGTTTGACAGGGTGGAAAGTGAGTACTGAGGTGTGCTGCTGCCTGGTCACCTGCGAGGTCACGCAGTTCTGCATGATGGTGTGATCTCTTCCCTCCGCCCACGCAGAGATCCAACTCTTGGGTAGAGACACAGAGGCCGCACCCCACAGTCTCCCGGGAGATCCTCGTTTCACACCCATTCTGTGCACTCCTGGGGCTGACTTAGAGTAGATGAGGGGTCCCAGGTGACACTGAGAAGGGCACTGGTCAGATTTACCTATTATGGCCATTTCTGGTATAATGACTGATGATGACTGTGAGCGCAAAGAGGAAAAAGGGGAGGCAGACCTCGACGGATTCAGAGAAGCCTTTATTCCTTCACAGAGTCGGGCGTCATTCGGGTCCACTTTCCTGATGGAAAATGGCCAACAGTTACAGGGGGAGTTCTGGTTTTATAGGGTATGAGGAGGGTGATGTAACGATTGTGTGGGTGCAGTTTAAAATTAGATACCGAAGGATGAGTATTCAAATCTTGCCCAATAGCCGGGCGCGGTGGCGCACGCCTGTAATCCCAACACTTGGGAGGCTGAGACAGGAGGATCGCGAGTTCAAAGCCAGCCTCAGCAACTTAGCGAGGCCCTAAGCAACTCAGTGAGACCCTGTCTCTAAATAAAATACAAAATGGGGCTGGGGATGTGGCTCAGTGGTGGAGTGCCCCTGGGTTCAATCCCTAGTACCAAAAACAAAAAACAAACACATCTTGCCCACTGTCATTCAGGACTAGCCTGACCTGGGGAAGGTCATGGTTTAGGGCCTAGCATTCCATATCCGCCCTTTTCCCCAGGGCCCCTTGTTATCAGGAATGCACTGGGAGAGGTTTAATGGTTGATCAGTTTCTTTCCCACTTCTCAAGCCACACTGTCCCTTCATTTTTCTTGGGGAGTTATTTTATAGGAATATTATTTTCCATAACCCTTCAGTGTCCCTCTCTCACTCCCAAAGTATCCTGGTTCAGTGGCCACGTCTCCTGGTCCCCTCCCTCCAGATGACACTTGTCTCTTACAGCTATAGGTCCTCACTTTCATTTGCACCTGAACTTTCACATCTCCTTCCAGAACATTCCTGCCCACAGGCCCGTGCCGCATGCCCACCTCAGCAGTTCTGGCTGGCCATGCGCTTTGAGCTGAGTCTGGGTTGCTGATTCTGGTCCCTTCACTGTGCTTCCAACACAACTGCGGCACCCTCAGAGCTGTGAGGAGCGGGCTGGCCAGACTCGAGGCTGCAGGAAGGGGAGAAGCCACAGGGCTTCGGCCCTCCAAAATGTATTTCTGCAGGCCATGGGGCCTGACAAAGTCTCTCTCACGCACATGGTTAGGAAGGGCAGACGCTGATTCACACTTACTCAAAGGTCTACGAATGCCAAGCCCTCTGTTACGGTTTGATGTGGGGTGTCCCCCAGGGCTCATGTGTGAGACAATGCAAGAAGGCTTTAGAGGTGAAGTGGCTGGGTTGTGAGAGCCCTACCCCCGTCCCTGAACTAATCCTCTGGAGGTAACTGAGTCTAACGGAAGGCAGGTGGCTCGTGGCTGGAGGAGGTAGGAATCGGGCCTGCCTTTGGGGTTTATATTTCATATCTGGTGAGTGGAGGCTCTCTCTCTCTACTTCATGGTAGCCATATCCAAAGCCGCTTCCCTCGGCCACACTTCCCACCATGATGTCCTGCCTCACTTCAGGCCCCAAGGAATGGAGCCGGCTGTCTATGGACTGAGACCTTTGCAACCAGGAGCCCCAAATAAACTTTTCTCTCTAAAATTGTTCTTATCGGGCCTTTCAGTCACAGCAATGCAAAAGCTGACTAAAACACCCTCAATCTAGTGAGACTACTTCTTTTAGGACTCAGTTCTGAGGCTACACTCTGGAAAGCACACCAAGTCTTATGTCTTGTGGATGCGTTCATGAAAACATCATTTAATCATCCAAAGCTAGAACATGCTCCTAATACCCGACATACACGAAATGAGAATAAAATATGCTATATTCATAAGAAGAAATCTTAGTCTTTAAAATCATATTTATGGGGCACAGCAGCACACACCTGTAGCCCCAGCTATTTGGGATGCAGGGAAATTGTGAGTCGGAGGCCAGCCTGGGCACCTGAGGCAGCAGCAAGAGCCTGACTCAAAAATACGGACACATATGAGTGTTTGTGATGATATAAAGAATTGTGATGTATTATAAAATGAAAAGGATATATGAAGTTACATATCCAGTATGAATGTTTTAACTCTTTAACTTTGATAAAATAAAAATATAAAATTAGCCATTTTAATCATTTTCAAGTGATTTTAAGTAGCTTACAGTGGACTGTAGCCAACAATACTATTTCCAGAATTTTTTTCATTAACCCTAACAGAATTATACAACTTTATATGTAAATAAATGGAATTTTTACCCCTAAACTGCTGTTCTGTATTTCTTTTTTTTTTTTTTTTTTACTGGGGGTTGAACCCAGGGGCGCTCGACCACTGAGCCACATCCCCAGTCCTATTTTGTATTTTATTTAGAGACAGGGTCTCACTGAGTTACTTAGGGCCTCGCTAAGTTGCTGAGGCTGACTTTGAACTCTCGATCCTCCTGCCTCAGCCTCCCAAGTGCTGGGATTACAGGTGTGCGCCACCAGCCCAGCTGCTGTTCTGAATTTCTAACTTTTAGTTGACAAGCAAATTAACTTAAGCCTTGTTTTTTTTTAAAGGCTCTTACTAGGTTGCTACACTGGAGGTGGTATACCTGACGAAAACCAGATCACCCAAGTCATTCATGTAAAGCCCAAAGAAGCCTTTGTGACAGTGGCCAGCAACGACCACCTGAACACCTAAAAGCGGTGTCTGGGGATTGCTCGCCAGTTCCTTGTTGCCAGTATTTAAAGGGAGGGGGAGAAATTAGGGTGAGCAGTTCCTCCTTCCTGTATTAGGGAGGGGAAGGGATTAGGGTGGGGCTGTCTCCCTCCTGGGGGGAGGGGAGGGTTTAGGAGGGGTCATCTCTCCCTCCTGTTGGTATTTGAGAATCCGATTTCCTGGGGATTGTAAAAGTCAGTCATCCTCCTGCCTCAGCCTCCCAAGCCGCTGGGAGAACAGAGCGGCACCACAGTGCTGGACCTTGGCTCATTCACAGCTCTTACAATGCGGTTGGGAGGGAGGAACAGCACCTTTGTCTTCAAAGTTCCATGTGAAGCTCCTCCTCCAATACTGTTTTAGTTTTCTCTCCACATTTTTTCATTGGTGCTTTTAGTTGTGCACAAGGGCGGATTTGTTGCTACATTTTGACCTCCTACAATACTTCGGGGTGGCTTTGGGGGCTGGTGTTGCTGCCATGAAGCTTGTCCAGACTGAGGAAGTGTAGTTCGGACTTCCGTCACCATCTTTCGGACGTTTGCACATACTTGCTGTGGTTACTCGTTTAACTTGTAGCTCTGCCTCCCCCAGACTCACCCTCAATCTCAGTTTCGGGGTGTCTATCTCCTTCATCTCCATGTGGGCCAAGGGGAGGTTTTTAGTGAAAGTCTGCTGAAGAGCGATATTGGAGCTGCATGTGGGGGTGCAGGCCTGTGCTCCCAGCTATTCAGGGGCTGAGGCAGTCTGGGCCACTTAGGAAGACCCTGACTCAAAATAAAATTGAAAGGGCTAGAGTGAAGCTTAGAGGTAGAGCACCCCCAAGTTGAATCCCTGCTACTGCCAAAAAATAAAAAGTGATATTGGAAACTTGATGTTCATTTTAGATACAAAAAGGATTTTTGCTTTTGATCAAATGTCAGATATAAAATTCCTGAGCTCCCTCAGTCTTTGGAAGCTCAGTGGGCCTCTTCACTCATTTATTCATTGCACAAATACTCACCAAGCACTTTCTAGCACGCTCTGTTCTTGACCCTAGGGACACTGTAAGTTCAGGTTTACATCTTGACTTTCCAGTCACATTTGTTGGTTCTAGGAATTGAACTCAGGGGTGCTAACTACTGAACCATATCCCCAGCCCTTTTAAAAACTTTTTTTTTTTTAATTGAGACCAGCTCTCACTAAATTACTTAGAGTCTCCCTAAGTTGCTGAGGCTGACCTTGAGCTTGTGATCCTCCTGCTGCAGCCTCCTGAGTCACTGGGATTACAGGCATGGCCACACGCCTGGCTTCAGTCACATCTGATCATTGTGAATGACCATAGAGATCCACGGTGACTCTATTTTGTCTTTTCTGATCAGTACTTCTGAGGATGCCCTGGTCCCACGTGAGGTTGTACTGGGCCAACAGCTATTTTCCCCCCTCCTTCTCTTCTGAACACCTATGCCTTCCACAGTCTTGGAATATGTCTGTCCTTTGGCTCAGGTGATTGGCTGAGGGCAGATCCTTGACCAGAACCTGCCCCATCAGATACCCTCACCAATGCTCAGGGCTTGGAGCCGTGAGGTCAGGAGCCTGGGGTCAAAGGCAGGCACTTGTGTCACTACTAAGGGTGACACCTAACCTGTTCCCGTAGAGAAAAATGACACCAGCACCCGCAAAGGCAGAGACAAGGGTACACTGGAAGGGCAAGAGGCCCCTCTGCTCACTGCATCTGCGCCAGCCCTGTCAGGGCAGAACTCTCTTCCTCAAGCTTCATGCAGATCCCCAGCTCCTGAGAATAAATCTCCCTTTACTTAATCAGGTCAGTTCGACTCTAAGAAGGAACAAGAGGCAGGTGTGGTGGCACATGAGACTTCAGCTACTTAGGAGGCTCAGACAGGCAGATTGCTTGAACCCAGGAGTTCAGGACCAGCCTGGGCAACATGAAGAGATCCTGTCTCTTTAAAAAATAAATAAATAACAGGAACATTTTTCTGGGAGAATATGACTTGATTTATAATCTATTTATCAGAATTCCAAAACCAAAAACACATGCAGAGTGTAAAAAGTGAGTACCTGTAATTCCTTTGTGTTTCCATGTCCTCACCAAGAGGTCTACACCAGAGCCGGGCACGGTGGCGCACGCCTGTAATCCAAGCGACTTGGGAGGCTGAGTCAGGCGGATCGAGAGTTCAAAGCCAGCCTCAGCAACTCAGCGAGGCCCTAAGCAACATAGTGAGACCCTGTCTCTAAATAAAATACAAAATAGGGGTGGGGATGTGGCTCAGTGGCCGAGTGTCCCTGAGTTCAATCCCTGGTTAAAAAAAAAAAAAAAAAGGAGGTCTACACCAGAACCATGCTGGGCAGAACCACCTTGATGTGGAGGTAGGTGAATGAATCCTCTCCCCTGGTCCTGGCCTCATCTAGAAGGTGTCCACTCCTGTGGCTTCTCTCTACTCCTCAGGCTCTCATGGTCCTTGGAGAGAGAGGAAGGAACTACACAGTACTGTTCAACCTACCATCATTTGGATCCTCAGTCACGTGCTCACAGGGTCAGTGTGCTGACTGGCTCCTCAGGTCTATATTTCATGCTCCTTCACCCATCCTGCCAGCAGCGTCCACGCTAGGCTAGCACCCCAGATTCTGCAACGATGGACGTGTCATCCATCTTCAGTGTCCAAGATGGCAGCCCACAGACACACGTGGCTTCTGAGCATTCAGAATGTGTCTAGAATGACTGAGAAACAGAACTTTCAATTGCACTTCATTTTAGCAAGTTCAAACCCACATAACCGTGCCTGGCTGCTGCCCTGCCTTGGAGACTGCCGCTTTGGCCAAAGCTGTCCATGGCGACAGCAGAGGTGCAAAGAGCAACGCGCCCGCAGCACTTGCATTTGGAGGACAACCTGAGCTTACCAGGATTACAGTCCCCTTTCAACCTGGCCTTTCAAGGACTGTGTTCTCAGGGCAGGATCCTGGGACCGGAAATTCCTTGGAAAGCCGTCAACTCAGCACTTCAGGAGCCAGCGGGAACGTCTCCCGAGCCACAGGCCAAGCATCCTCAGCTTCGCCCTCCCTTTGGAAGAAAGCACCCCTGTGACTCCCCAGTGAGGTGCCATTCATTGCCAGAGTCTGAGAGCCACCCAATGACATAATTTTAACTTTAAAACCGCTTTTTCATGCTGCTGGACAAAGGCAATTCTTTTTGCTCATAAAACCAAACCCCTCATTATACTAAATCAACTCTTCATCTACCCATTAGCTTCTGTGAAGCACATGCTGACCTGCAGGAAGGGTCTGGAAAGATGCTGAGCCACAGATCTGAGGCAATGGGACACCATCACGCCTCTGTGAAGTCACCCACAGACAACTCCCAGTGACATCACTGAGCACCGCTCACACAGAGCTGCCTTGTGGCCCGCTGACCCACAGGTGCAGACGGCTCCGTGCGGCTTCATGCACACGTGCACCCAGGAAGTGAGATTGCCATGCCCTGACCCACGCCCCGGTCGGAGCAGCCTGCACGTGTGCTCCACCGACCTGTGGGCCAGCAGGTAGTGCGCTGGGGGCGGGACCCTGGGACCCAGCCCTGGCCCTGCCACACTGCTCCTGTGACCAGAGCCAGGTTCTTTCCCTATTCCAAGCCCCCCACTTTCCCATCCATCAGAGGGATGGTGTGTCAAGTAATTGGCTGAGCCCTGGGGTTCTTTCGAGCCTGACTTTCTTCAGATCCGAAGATGCAGCAAAGGGAGATTAGGACATCTGCCCAGGGAGGGGCGGCAGAGGGGGCCGGAGCTCTGACTTGCAGCTCCCGAGCAGAGCTGTGCTTTGGGCACTTTGCAAAGGCCGCCTCATGGCCCACCTTCTTGGAGGCAGCCAGGAGCAGGTTCCAGCTGTCAGCGATGCTGGCCAGGGGGCTTTTCTATGAAAAGGGCTTGGTTTTGAGCAGATGGGCTTGGGTTTGAATCCCAGCTTCTCCACTGAACAGTGTGTGACCTTGGACAAATCACGGCTCGGAGCCTCAGTTTCTGGATGTGTAAAATGGGATGTCAATACCTGTCTTAACCAGTCATTGCTTCTTTGCTTCCTTCATCTCTGCTTTCAAAGCCACAAAGTCATTTTGAAATAACAGTGGTAACACTAAAGCATGAGGCCCATGCCAGTTACTGAAATATTGAAAGAATCCTGCGTTCGAGTCCTCTGACTGTGACCTGCCCTGCCCCAGAGGACCCTTCCTCCCTCTCTCTGACCCAGTAACTAAAAGCCTGCCCCCTGCTTCTCAGGACACCTGTGGGACTCTGCATCCATCTAATTGGCTAGTATCTGTGTAATATCTGTGTTGTTGTTTTTTTTTTAAATACACAATTGACTCTATTTTTTAGAGAAGTTTTAGGTTTTCAGAAAAATTGATCAGGACACCATTCCCACTCCAGGTTCCCCTACTATTTTTTTTTTTTTTTTGGAACCAGGGATTGAACTCAGGGACACTCGGCCACTGAGCCACATCCCCAGCCCTATTTTGTATTTTATTTAGAGACAGGGTCTCACTGAGTTGCTTAGGGCCTCGCTAAGTTGCTGAGGCTGGCTTTGAACTCGAGATCCTCCTGACTCAACCTCCCGAGTCGCTTGGATTACAGGTGTGCACCACCACACCCAGCCTCTACTAGTAACATCTTGCATCCGTAAGGCACCTCTGTTTTAATCAGCAAAACTGTATTGAGATACCAATGCTGGACATTTTTATTAGCTAAAGTTCATAATGTATATTAGTGTTCACTTTTTGTGTTACACATTTATTAACTTTTGAGTTTTGCTCTTGGCATCAGTAAGGGCTTACACTTACCGAGTTGGTGCTGTGGTTTGGATCTGAGCGGCCCGCAAAGCCGCAGGAGTTGAAGGCTCAGCACTGGTGGGAAGTGAGGAGACTTTAGGAGGTGGGGCCTGGTGGACGGAAGGTAGGTCATTGTGGGAATGTCCTGTGGGGTATTGGGACCTTCCTCTCTCTGCTTCCTGGCTTCTGAGAGATGATAGGTTTGTTCCACCATGTGCTTTCTACCATGATGTTCTACCTTGTCACAGGTCCAAAGCCATAGCTACCAACCATGGCTGAGACTTCCAAACCCATGAGCCAAAATAAATCTTTCATTCTTTTAAGTTGATTTATCTGAGGTATTTTGTCACAGCAAAAGGAAGCCAACACAGAGGCTGTCCCAGACATATGCTGTTGCCCTTGCTTCCCACACTTTCACATTTCGTTCCCGTGTTTTATTATTTTAATATAAAAGAGAATATGAAAATGTCGTTTGTTTGACCAGCCCAGGGCAGTGTGCTGCCCTGAAATGGACAGTCCTAGTTAAACGTTAGAATTGTCTGGAGTACTTTTTAAAATTCACCAGTGCCCAGGCTCCAACCCAGACCATCCCAACAGAAACTGTTTTGGAGATGGTGTCCAGGCACTACGCCCAAATTCCCCAAGGGGAGCCTAACTTCTGTTTAAAAGAAGAACGTTTACTACTGTTCAAATACAGGTCTTGGGTCCAGCAGTGTTGGTGGAGGGTGGGGTGGACACAGAGCTCAGGTCCCAGAGAGGTGTGCGGAGCAGCATTCCCGGTGTTTGGGAGGCTGGGGGCTCCTGGAGCTTTAGAGCTTGCCCAGCTCTAGTAGCACCCACATGATGGGTGAAGCCCTCACTCCAGAGCTGTATGTTTTGGTATTTTTAAAAATTGTCAAGCTGGGTGCGGTGGCGCACGCCTGTAATCCCAGCACTTGGGAGGCTGAGGCAGGAGGATCACTAGTTCAAAGCCAGCCTCAGCAACTTAGCGAGGCCCTAAGCAACTCAGTGAGACCCTGTCTCTAAATAAAATACAAAATAGGGCTGGGGATGTGGCTCAGTGGCCGAGTGTCCTTGAGTTCAATCCCTGGTTCCAAAAAAAAAAAAAAAAAGTCCATCATTCACATGAAAAAGTGTTGTGATATCACTCTGTATCCTATTTGCTGTAATTTAATAATTAATAATAATAATAATATAAAATATGCATGAGCTATACTATCATTTCTGTATCACATATTCACAGCAGAGGGATGACTGTTTCCTCCTCACTCTCCGTATTTCTGCACTTCACGTGAGAAGCGTGTCTTAGCCTCACTTACCCGACACCTCCCGGGGAGTGTGCCGCTGTGTGTGGACGGGAGGGTTGTTCGAGATGGTGGTGGGTTCAGGCGTTATCCAACCTACTGCTTCTTCTGTCACAGAGAAAACAACAATAAGGTCCCGGAAGAACCGGTGCCCAAAGGCCCTGGCCCCGCTGCTAACGTTTCCTCGGTCACTGGTGTCCACCGAGAGCCTCCCAGCTCGCCAAATGCCTTCTGGGCCGGATCTTCTTTCTCCTCTGTCACATCCTTGGGGCAGGAGCTGTTTCAAAGGTGGCAGGGCTGAAGCTCAAGGCCAGCTGACACTCCCAGTGGAGCAGCAGCCCTGAATCCAGGCCCGAGCCTGAAGGCCGCAGAGCCAGCGCACAGGTGGGGGCAATAAAACTCCGCAGGCTGAGGAAGGAAATAAGGGTGAGGAGGGAGCTCCCCAGCCCTCAGCCCCTGAGTGCTGGACAGTCCTTGCGATGGCATCAGCAGAAATGACCAGGCAATGAGGCATTTTCCACCTCCAGTGACACCCAGCTCGCTCCTTCCAAAGCACGCTGGCCAACTTTCAGATCTGACTCATCCGCCTTAGGCAGTGGACAGGGGCTTCATTGTATTCTCCTCTTCTCCCCACCCACCCCGAAGGCCAAGATGAGAATGGCCTGGTAGGCTGAGAGGCCAGGAGGCCCAAGATGCCAGGGGAGGCTGGCAAGAGCCCCCAAAGCTTTCTTTTGGCCTTGTCACCAGCCCTAGATCCCAGGTGGCTTCAGCTCCCAGCTTAGGCTATGGTGAGAACTCTGGTCCTCAGTGGAGAGAGCTCCCTGGGAGAGGCAGCTGTCCTGGGGGGTGGGAGCACCAGTAGGAGCAAGTGGGGAAGGGCTGGTGGGGTCTCGGATGCCCCTGCTATTATGCACTCGCCTGGACCCAGAGGCTGGGGAGGGCAGGGAAATCCAGGGCCTCCCTGGGGTCCTGGGACCATTGCATTTGTTTCATTTTCAGTGTCATCTTTCAAATACATGAGCTGCTGTGGGTTTCTGGGCTATTTGGGGCAACTAGTTCCCTGTAGTAGCAGTGTTTCCATAGTAAAATACACCCCACATTTCAGCTGACCAGTTTCCAAGTCAAACCTTAGATCACCCTTCTTAGTTCCAGAAGTGGGGTTCAGTCCCTCCACAGGAGAGTAATACAGTACTCAGACTATCCCAGCCACACCCAGCCGTCTGTCCTCTGAGGGCGGGTGAGACGGACACATCTCCCTCCAACCAGTGTCAACCCTGGGGTCATGGAGGGACCCCGTTTACTGCATTACTGGAGTGACCACCGTATGTGGGAAACCCCCACGTCTGGCCAGAAGGAGCCCTCTCTGCAAGGAGGAGCAGCCCTTGCCCAGCTGCGTCCCCTCAGCACGTGATGAGTGGCAGAGTGGACAGTGTGTGTGTGTGTGTGTGTGTGTGTGTGTGTGTGTGGTCAGCAGGTGTGTTTGAATCTCGGGGAGAAGACGCAGGCCTGCTGCAGTGACTGTCCGTTTGACAGTTTTTAGGGTGCGTGGGCACACACAGCATAATGTCTACCAGTTTAAGGTGCACAGTTGAGTGGCGCTGATCATACCCAGTCCCTAGACCAGCACCAGGTTCTATTTCCATAGCTCTCCTTTATCACCCCGAGAGAAAACTCACGGCCATTAAGCAGCCTGGCGGCTTTAATAACAGGGATCTCTTTGCCAAAAAGAAACATGGGCGTCCTGACCCCCAGGTTCAACACCTGCTCAGGCAAAACACACCCACCACTCTGCCTGACCACCTGAGCCACAGCACCTGGCAGAAACTCTGGGGAGGTGGCCTGCCCAGGGTCAGCTTTCAGAAGAGACAGAGCCCTCTATACCTCACTTGGCCTCCCCCAGAAATCCAACAGTGAGAGGATGAGCCTGTGAATCACAGGATGGCCACAGCCTGGAACTGCACATGGACTTCTAAGAACGAACGCTTCAGGACTCAGGAAGACATTCACAACACAAGGTTTAACATAGAAAGCGGAGCACAGAAGAACGCAGACTGGGCCCAGTTTTGTTGAAAAAGGCAGTGGGGGATAGAGAACGTGATGATGGAAGGGAAGGCATGAACGTGAACGGTTTTGGGGGGACTGCTGCTGCCCTCCCTCCTGGGGTGAAGTTCAGGTTAGAAGTACTGGCCCTGACCTCCAGAGCATGGCCCCAGGCTGCAGGGAGGGTGTTGCCTGTCACCCCCAAAAGCTCATCAAATGTCACTTATTCCTTAAGATTGCCCCAGATGGTGGCATTTCAGATGATCTAAATTTTTTCACAGTGTATTTCTCTATATTTTCCAAATTTTCTGTAATAAGCAAGTTCCAACTCTTAAGATCATGAATAATAAATGTGACTTTTAAAAATGAGAGGAGGAAGCTTTGCTTCTTTGGGGTCTGCACTTCTACCTACTTTTTCTTTTCTTTTCTTTTTCCCCCCAGTGCTCGGGGTGCAACCCAGGCCCTCACACATGTACCACTGAGCTGCATGCCCTCCCCTGGGCCCGACTCCTAAGCCAGGTGGAGGAGGAGCACCAGGCACAGGGCAGGGAAGCCCACAGGTCTTCGGATTGCACTGGTGATTAGCGTCGTTGTATAGTGGGACTGGAATTCTAGGCTTCGCATTGGACACCAGGCCACACGCAGTGTCCTTCTGCAGGGGCACTCTCTGACAGTCATGGCAGTGAAGAACTCTAATTTCCTCCAGTGCAAGGATTACCTGATCCAAATATGGAGGTCCTCATGGCTGTCTGGGCACATGTATGTAGGAAATATGCATGCAATTCTGCTGCGCTTGAATAAGAAAGGTGTGGGGCAAGACAGCCAGCCCAGGGGACAGGGTGGACAGACACCTAGGGCCAGGCTTGGGTGGAGGTGGCCATGACCAGGCCCAGAAACTCCAGCTGGCCACAGCCGGAGAACCAGATGGGGAACACCAGGCAAGGCCTGGAGGAGCTGAAGGCCATAGGAGGCCACGGAGCACAAAGCCTGCAGCCAGCTCATCATTCCCTGGAGCTGAGGTCCACCTGTCAGAGGTGCTAGGGAACCCACAGCCATACCAGGGGCAGAAGAAGTGACCGCATGTGCTTCTCCCTTGGGGGGAACTTTAACGCCAAGGAACTGGACCGCAAGGGTCCTGGGGAGGGGCTCTCACGATAAACAAAAACTCAGTCTGAATGGAGGAGGGGTGACAAGCTGGGCTGTGGAGCTTGTGGGCATCTTCCACGTTGTGTAACCATTCTTCCTCTTTAAGGAGATAATCCAACCCCAAATCTCTCAGATTTGTCATGCCCAAGAGAAGCCCATGTTCAGGCCATGTGGCTGGCTCCAAGTACCTGTCCCTCGGCCAGCGGGACAGGGAAGGGAAGCCCTGTTCCCAGGGCTGGGCCAGGAGAGCCACACTGTCAGGTGCAGGGCAGAATCCTGGGAGCCCTGGGCTCTGCAACTTGGAGGCCTGTCACACATCAAATCCAATCCTCTGCTCTAAAGAGGAGGGAGCTGAGTCACTGGATCTGAAAGAGACAGCGGGGCATCCCACAGTGGGTGACCCAGCCCTGGGAGCTGCCGAGTGGGACCAGGAACCACTGTCGTGGGCCCTCTTGGGTGTTGTGAGGACCTGAGTGAGGTACGGCAGTGTCTCAGAGGGTCTGAGCTGGAATTCTGGCAGAGGCCACAAAGGGGAGGATTGGCTGGTGCTGGGCTGAGGGCTGGGCGTCTGCTGGGGAGGGAGAGCAGCCTCTGATGTGCGGGCCCTGACCCTGCCGCTCTGCGCTGTCGGCTCATTCGATCCTTGTGACAGTTTCTTTTCCTCATGAGGAAACTGAGGCAGGAGAGGCTGGGACTTGCCCAGGATTAACCGCAAGCAAGCCCAGACCAGAATTCAGACCCAGGCTTGTCTGACTCTGCAGCGACGTTGGGAGGAAAAGATGCACAACATATCCATGCCAGCCCTCCAGCTCAAGGGAAAAAGTTTTCCTGTGAGAACCACTGACAGGGACAGGTAAGGAGAGCCAACTGCAGGGCAGCCTGCAAGGGTCTCTGGAGGAACGAGGCCCTCTCTGAACTTGCACACCACAGACCTCCTTGGAGAGGACTCGAGGATTCTGTGCATCCAGCAACAGAGGCCGCTGGGCCAGCCCAGCTCAGAGGGACAACGAAAGCTCTTTTCTTTCTTAGCAGTGTCCTTTGGAAATGCCACCACAGGGTCAGTAACCCTCCCTGCTACGCAGTGGGGTCCAGGTGTCCGCTGGTTGGGTGGCAGGAGCACTCATCTCTGAGCCCGAGCTTGCTTGGCCTCCTGGTTCTACTGTGTGACCTTGGATGTGCCACGTCACCCTCTGAGGCTCAGCCCTCCTCATCTGTAGAATGCAGTAACCATCGTCTCTCAGAGAGTTGCCATAAGAATTCATGTCCAGGAGGTGGCACAGGCCCCAGAGCCCTTGGTGCTGGGCTTGGTGCATAGCACGTGCTTGCCTGTATCTGAATGTGAGGGAAAAAGGAGTCACCGGGGAGACCGCTGAGGTGCAGGAGCATTTGGAACTGAGAAGGGGGTTTGCAGGCTTGCTCAGCTCACCTGAAGACCGTCCAGGACCCAGGGTGAGATCCACGAGTCACGGAAGTGATGCCCCGTAACGCCTGTAAGCCGAACAACATGCACTTAGCATGGGCGCTGCAATTGATCGAGGGCTCCCCATCAATCATGCCTAGGGGGGCTGGGGAGGCCATCAGGGCAGCCCAGTGGGCCGAGTGAGGCCTGAGACAGGCGTTTTGCGGTCTTGTTCAGACTTAGCTACTAACTGCTTTGGGGCCTTCGGCAAATTACTTAACTTCTCAGTGTCTCGCTCTCCTTATCTGTAAAATGGGGATAATAATACTTACCTACCTCACGGGGCTTGTTGCAAGAATTAATTAAAGTTTATGAAGTGCTTTGAGATTCCCGGATAAAAGGCCCTACAAAAGTACAAAGTATTATTATCATAATCCAGTAGGCTATAAAAGATAATTTTGCAGGAAAAGGCAAAAATTTAATTTCTATACAAGCAGAAACAAAGGCAGATATAGTCATAGAAAGTTTAAAAAAAGTCTAGAAGATAATTTATATAATTTTTAAAAATTATAACATGTCTTCTCCCTACCAATAATCAATGCAGCATGGTAATTACAGATTGCAGTCATCGGCCAGCAAAGAAGTGGTTCTGTGTGTCAGGCCCTGGTTAGGGACTCTCCACGAGTTACCTCCTGGACTCCCATGCTGAGGAGAATATGGTCACCCCAGCTGCACGCAGAGGACGGAGGCCAGCCCTGAGCCCAGGAGGGCTTGGTGACATTTGAATTCCCATGGACGGGTGTCCTTAAGCAAATCTGAGATGTGACCAGAAGGCACCCCTGAGGGAAAGGCACAGATTGTGTTGTCTAAAGGAAACAAATTGCCGGCCTCTGCGTTCTAGTTCAGGTTCAAACATCCATCTCTCCAACAAACCTCCCACCCTACATCTGGAGGCTTCTTTCTTCATAAGAAGAAAGGAGAGACGGTCTGCACCTGCCTCTGAACTGGCTGAGAGCGTCAATTACTTTCTTTTAAAAACAATTAATAGATGATAAATAGATAGATAGAGCTTTAAAGGTGAGGAGCCCTATATATAGAAAAGCTTGGTATTGCCGGTCCCTTTCATCTCCACTGGAAGCCGTAGCACATGTTTAATTAAGTCTCAGGTGAGGGGGCCGGGGAAGGGGAGTAGGCACAATGCACCCTGCCTTTAGGATGGCTCTCTAACAGGGTCAGAGAGGCAGAGGGGACCGTGGCCTTGGCATGAAGGAGGCCTGATGGGCTCCAGTGCCTCCCCGTTTGCTGTGAGATTTGGTGAACTCTAGCTGAGCTCCTGGGTAACACAGAAGTGCCTGACTCGGGAGAGGGGCGTGGTTTCCATCACCCTTTGGTGTATTTGATGTACACAGAAATGGGGCACCGGACGGGCAGACAGTCATGTGATTTCACAACTCACCTAACAAAACTTTGAGAATACATTTAGCCTTGAGGACCATAATGTGGAATGAATGGGCAGCAACTGGAGAGAAAAGGCTCTATTTGTCTTGCTCGCTCCAGGGTCCTGTGTGTCTGGAGGGTTCCTGCTCTGTGTGCGCCTGACGCATAGGGGGATAAGGGGCATACAGAGGCAAACATGAAGGCAGGGTCCTCAGAGAGTCGGCCACCGAAGCATACGCTGGGGTCGCAGCCAACTGCAGCTGCCTCGTGCAGCCTCAAATGGGTGAAGAGCCAGCAACTCCTGGTCACTTTGGCCACATAGAAGACTGCGCTTCAAACCTCACCTCCGCCACTTGCTCTCTGTGATTCCCGTAGTATCCTAACTGCTCTGGGTGTTTTCTTACCTGGAAAACAGGGACCCACAACACAGTGTCATGAGAACTCAGTGGGTCAGGATATGGCCAGCTGCCCAGATGTGGAAGTCCCACCCCCAGGCTGGTAACTTGCTATGTGCTTTTTAATTCTCACGAGGGCTGTAAGGCGAGAGATGTCAGGAGTGGAATTTTACCCGCTTTTGAGAAATAACTTCCCACCAAACTCCCTTTTTTATGACAGAGAGGAAGAGAGAGAGAGAGAGAGAGAGAGAGAGAGAGA
>JAJEJO010000229.1:642689-680079 GCA_020662805.1 Glaucomys volans
GGGATTGAACCCAGGGGCGCATAGGATACTAGGGATTGAACCCAGGGCACTTTACTACCTACCTACATCCCAAGTCCTTTTTATTTTTTATTTTGAGACAGAGTCTTGCTCAGTTGCAGAAGCTGGTCTTAAACTTGGAATTCTCCTGCTTCAGCCTCCCAAGTTCCTGGAATTGCAGGCAGGAGTCACTGCATCCAGGCACCTTTGCTTTTTTTTTTTTTTTTAAATATTTTTTAGTTGTCAATGAAACTTTATTTTATTTTACTTATTTACATGTGGTGCTGAGGCTCGAACCCAGTGCCTCACATGTGCTAGGCAAGTGCTCTACCACTGAGCCACAACCCCAGCCCACCTTTTTACTCTTTATAAGTTGATGGTCTCAGGTATTTTGTGACACTGACAGATCACTGACTGACATAGTTGCCTTGGCAGGCTCTGAGGAAGTGTCTGTATGATTATCACTATTTTCTTTAGCACCAGAACAAATCTGTCCCCATACAGGGTGCACTGGGAGCTTTGACCCCCCAGTTTCCAGAATCAGATAGGAGAAAGGGCAAGGACAAGGGACACATGACATTCCTCCCCATGGTCCTCCTGACCACAGCAGGGAGGTGCTGTTGTCATTTGTTGGTCCTTGGTGATGCCACTGTCTTCATGCTCCCTCTGGCCCCCTATCTGGGCTGGTAAACTCCTGCCTATCCTCCTGGGCTCTGATCTGTCACTACAAAGCTCCTCAGGGTCCACTTGCTCTCCTGCTTGCTCCCGTCCAATTCCCCAGCACTTGGTGGCCTTTACCGCTTTCAACCATCTCAGGTGACTGTATAGCCCACTGCCCCTCCCAGTGGCCTGAGTGTCAGAGGCAGGACCTTCACATTTCTCCTCTGGGGAGCTCCAAGTCCTAGGCCAGTCCCCAGATTTCTGGTGTGACTGAGCTTGAAGCCCAGCGCACCAGCCTCCTCAGCACTACCATGTCTGACCACAGAGAGCACTTCACAGCCTCCATCAGAATGTGGCCGCCCCATAGTGTCGGGCACGTTAAATGAGATTGGTGCTGGCCACGCAGCAGGTGGTGATGACCAGGATCTGTCTTTAGTAGGTAGGGTACATGAAATGGAGAAAGGAGGGAAGGACCTGATGTCTATTAGGGACAGAAATCTGTTCAAATAATGGAGTGAAAGTAGTTTCTTAAAAGCTACAGGTGGAAAAAAAATAACCTCAATGTGTGAAGCTCCTTCCATGAAGGAGGAGAGTCTCTCCCCACGTCCCTTGAATCTGGGCTGGCATCCTCAATTGCTTTGGCGATTAAAATGTCAAAGATGTGACACTGGGAGTTCTACATTTAGGCATTAGGAGGCTTCATAGCCTCTGTTTTGGAGCTGGGAACCCTTCTGCCACCATGAAGGTGAGTCTGAGCTTGTCTGTTGGAGGACAAGAAACCTCAGACTTGTGAGGGACTCTGAGTCAAGAATAGCCACTCTCAGCTCAGCCCAGAGGGCTCACCTTGCTGAAATCAAATCACTAACGCAGAGAATCATGAGCTGCGCCACAGGACCATCTTAAATCACTATGTTTGGGGGATGTTTGTTACACAGCAATAGATGACTGAGGCACAGAGCAAGCTCACAGAAACAAATCTCAGTCCACGGAACTGGGCCTGGGTACTGGGAGGTCATTGGGGGTGGCCATTTTTCTCTTGATTTCTCTCTGGGATACATGGTGGGTCAGTGGTAGAGCTCTGGCCTAGCATGTGGAAGGCCCTGGGTTCCATTCCCAGCACAGTGGAAACAGAGTAATTCTATTTACTAGCTTGAATCATGTTCCTGGTTCCCACTTGGCAAATATTAGAGGAAAAGCTCATGCTGTGTCTGGGCCAGGCACACACCACTCTTCTCTTTGGCTTATTTTTCTTTAGGGGGTAGTAATTCTTTTCCTGCCATGTCTCCAGGCTGCATCCCAAGAACATCTGTGCTAATCACCTCCTCAGAGGCCTCTCTGCCCACACAATGCTGTACAAGCATGCGTAAGCTTTTAATGAATAATATCGTTTACAAAATAAGATCACATCATACAGTTTTTGCACCCTAGTTTTCTCAAAGAAGCCAAGAGCCACCACTCTAATTATTCTAATTGATGACCACAGTACTCTAGGAAATCCTACACTTTAGTCACCCCCCATGGACAGGCATTTGCATTTCCCCACAGTTTCCCAGGGCCACAGATCTTAAAGATGCAAGTCTTCATACTGATGCTTTACTTCAATGCTTTAGAGTCCCAGGAGAGGAATTATTGCTGGGCTAAAAGAAATTACGTATTATTTTAATAGATGTTGCCAGATTCCCTCTCGATAGACTGTAATCAAGATCTGGGCACTCATTGCCCCACGAGCAAAATATGTCATCGCTATTTCTAAACTTTACTAGTTTTATAGTTGTAAAGAATCATCTTATGACTATTTACAATTGCATTTCCTTCACCACTGGAGTGTTTAAGAACCTTTTCCAATTTTTATTAGTCACTTGGATAGCCTCCTGTGTGAATTGCCTACATCCTTGGTGCTTTTTAAAATCAGGTGATTGTCTCATCAGTTTAGAAGAACTTTTTTTTTTACAGACTGTAGAAGAACTCTTTGTATACAATCAATACTAAGTCACTCTCTGAACTCTGAATTATAAACATATGTAGTTTGTTCCTTGTTTTTAGCACCTTCTTATTTTAAAATTATTTTTAAAATCAACAAAAACTTGATATCATATTACATAACAGGACTTTGCATTGTAAACAAAAATAAACCAATCATTGCATTCAAAATCACCATTTCCAAACAAATCCACTGATCTCCTTCCTCCATATGAACTACTTCTTGTGGTTGAGGGCAATTTCCACAAAAGAGATTCTATTTCTATTTATTTTGTGTGTATTTCCCAACAGAGAATTATAGTTAATTTTCCACAAAAAAAGCCTAATAGGAGGTTTTTTTTTTTTTTTTTTCTTTTCTTTCTTCTTTCTTTTTTTTCTAATGGAAATTTATTAGAAATGTGGGAAGTGTGGGGAGAAGGACAGAGAGGAGCAGAGCAGGGGGAAGTGTCCCAGGTGTCTGGTGCCTCTTGTAGGTGGGGGTAGAGGGACCTGGTCTCCAGTGGCTCCAGAAGGGCGTCTGGCTGGAATCCACGTGGGGAAGCCAGTTTGCACACCTCCCTCCTGAGCTGTTCGAGCCAGCCCTGACCAGAGCCCACATGGTGACTTCAGGACCCGTGGAGCATGGGGACCTCTGATGCCTACGGTCTCACCTCAGCTCTCCATTTTCTTTTTCTTTTTTTCTTTTGGAACCGGGGATTGAACTCAGGGACACTCGGCCACTGAGCCACATCCCCAGCCCTATTTTGTATTTTATTTAGAGACAGGGTCTCACTGAGTTGCTTAGGGCCTCACTAAGTTGCTGAGGCTGGCTTTGAACTCACGATCCTCCTGCCTCAGCCTCCCAAGTCACTTGGATTACAGGCGTGCGCCACCACACCCGGCCTCAGCTCTCCATTTTCACTGAGCCACTTTGTTTCTGACTGAGGGCCTGCCTCGGGGCCAGCCCACGGAACGTGGCTGCGTACAGTCGAGGAGTTGCTGAATGCAGGTGGTGGCCCTCCCAGTCACCCCCTTCCGGCCCTTGCTGTTGTCCTGGGTGCAGGCTGTGGGCTCACGGGGTTGCCCTGCGGGGAAGGAGTTTTCTTCTGACCCTGTACCTCGGAGGACTTGCTGCTGTGTCCCACACACTGATGACCATCCAGGAGCTGAATGTGGGGGACGCAGGGACATGCTGGGGGACTCTGCTGGTAGTGGGGGGGGTCCCTAAATGCAGGCAGGTATGGAAGGCAGACAGCCCGGCTCTTCTGCCGCCCCTCTGGCCTAACTGCCTGGCCTCCTCCGGTAGCGGACGCTCACAGGGCAAGAAGGGGCGGCGTGATGGGCAGGCTCACTGGCTCCTCTGGGTGGAGAGGGGAGGCGGAAGGATCTGCGGGGCGTGGGCAAGGCCCACGCTGCAGACGCACAGGCTTCATCTCGAACTTGCGGCCTGGCCCCTGGGTTATCTGGTGCTAGAGTATCAGGAATGTAGCCATCTCCTCATCAAATTTTCTGTTTACCAGAGACACCCAGGCATGATGTCAAATGATTGTCATTATTGCAGGGGCTGAATGGTTGGCGAGTGGCTCACTAGAATGACCAGGAGAATGTTTCTCACCTGGCTCAGCTGTGGGGGAGCTCCATGATTTGGCCTACTGTGGTCTCTGCATGGGGTCCATTGTGGTACTTGATTGACGAGGCTTCATGCTTCAGTGGAAACATGAGAGGGAATGTGGTACCTGTCCTTCAGCTGCCAAGCAGTGGTCCCCTTAAATGGTCACCCCGTGACCATGAAGCCGAGAATGACAGCCAGGCTCCATATGTCCAGAGCTCATATTCTTCCTGCTGCAAGATTTCCGGGGCACACTGGGAGAATGTTCCAGAACCTGTCCATCTTCTGCCAACAGTTAATCTACGTCTCCAGCCAGTCAATGAGTTTGACATTTCCTCCGACATCCACCAGGACATCCTCTGGCTTCAGGTCTCTGTGCACAATGCCCTTCTCAGGGGAACAGCACACAGCACACGTGGTCTGCTCGAACACTCTCAGGGCCTCCTCCTCCTCCATGCCACCAGCCTCCAGGACCTGGTGCCATAGCTGTCTCTCATCCCCATGCTCCATCATGAGGTCAATATTTTCAATGGTTTCAATAACTTGAAACAGCTGGATCACATTTGTGTGTTCCGTGGTCTCCATTACATCCAGTTTAGATATGATGGGAGAAGTTCTGCTCTACCTTTGGCAGGACCTGCATGGCCACCTCTGTCCTGGTGAGGAGAGGGAGACTAGCTTCACCTGGGCAAAGCCGTTCTGCCCGGTGTTCCTCAGGACTCCATGAGGGTGACCTCATAGCAGGAGCTGGCCCCCTGCCGCAGTTCACTACTCTGACAACCTGCACTACACATCTTAATCCACCAAACGAGCTATCTGTGAGTCCTACAGGTCACCCGCCACCCAGAGCTCCCTGTCCTTATGGACAAAAACTCAGTCACAGCCAGGGCCTTATACAGCTGCTGTCTGAAATTCCCTCACAACGGTTTCTTGTGAGGTCAGAGCAAGAGATGGCCCAGTCACGCCTGCACACAACCCCCAGTGATCGTCTCCCTTTTGGGCCTCCAGAACCTTTTCCACTTTCATAATAAGAACAAGAAGGGACTCCAGCGCTTCAGTGGCTTATGGAGACTGGTATTTATTTGTTTAGAAATAAAAATGTGCAGAACACTTCAATGGTCTTTTCATTTCTAGTCTGAAGATCTGTGATAACTTTTGCCTTTTAGAGACCTCATCATATTTACATTCAAGGCATTCAATGCCTCTTTCTTTCAACTCGGAATGGTTGGTGTCAGAAGGATGGTAGCACTTCACACACCATAATACTCTCACAAACGCTGTGTTCCCTAAGACATTGTAAGGTGTGGTGTTAACCCCTTTGGGCTTGAGAAGAAGGCAGTATTCATCATAATTTCCCCAGAAGGTCCTCATCAGATCAACGAACCCACTCTCCATACAATTTCTGTCTTAGTCAACTTTGTATTGCTGTGACCAAAAGAACCAACAAGAACAACCTAGAGAAAGAAAAGTCTATTTTGGCTCATGGTTTCAGAGTTTCAGTCCATGGTCAGCCAACTCCATAGCTCTGGACCTGAGCTGAGGCAGATCATCAAGGTGGAAGGGCATGACGGAGGAAAGAAGCTCAGGACATGGCAACCGGGAAGCAGAGTGGAATTTTTAAATTCTGAAAAGTGGAAGTGTGCCATTCCGTCTAACAGAGATAAAAGAAAATGACCCTAAGACACCTGGGAACATGAGGTCTTTCTTAGCTCTTGGTAACATGAGGTGACACTGGAGTCCCAGGGTCAGGAGCATGTTGTTCAGCTCTGGCAATGGCAGCCCCAGGAAGGACAGGGACACCACGGTCAGTGGAAGGGGTGACTGTGGAGCAGGAAAGCAGGCCAAAACTCTCAGGGAGGTACCCCCCTTGGAGTCACTTCCTGGTACCTTGTTCAAGGTACCTTTTTGCTGAAAACAACTTTAAATGGTTCTATATTGACAAACATATCTCTCTTTAAAAAAAGAGCTTGTGAGTTTCCATTTTTGGGCAAAGGGTTTTCCCTACTTCTAAATTATTTTCATCTCTTTAAAAAGAGAGAAAAAAAAACTTTCTAAAAAATATGTAATATATTGCTGGGTGTGGTGGCGCACGCCTGTAATCCCAGCATTTGGGAGGCTGAGGCAGGAGGATCACGAGTACAAAGCCAGCCTCAGCAACTTAGCGAGGCCCTAAGCAACTCAGTGAGACCCTGTCTCTAAATAAAATACAAAATAGGGCTGGGGATGTGGCTCAGTGGTGGAGTGTCCCTGAGTTCAATCCCCAGTACCAAAAAACAAAACAAAACAAACAAACAAATATGTAATATATATTGCTAGGTGAATAAAGCAAGGTACAGAAAGCATATACAGCGAACCACCATTTGGGTATTTACAGAAAACAATATCTACAAAAGAAATGCTTGCACACACTTAAATATCCATGAAATAACCATGGAGAGAAACAGAAAAAAGTCATCAGTGGTGGCTCTCTCTGATGGCTGAGGACACAGTGAGCTGAAACCAGGGGCCTGCACTCTGCAGGAGGTCCTAGGTGTGGCTGGTGAGAGGTCTGGGTAGCTGGCACACTCAGGAACTAGCTTTCCAGTAGCGGCGCTGCTGACATTTGGAGCAGATCGTCCTTGGTTGTGGGGGATGCTCTGTGCAAGACAAAAACTTCTTTATTGTGAGATTTTTAATAGTCGTGCTATTGATATTTAAGTTTTTATCTGCAATTGGTCGCTGCATAAATTTTAAGGTTGAGGACCAACTAATCTATCTTTCCCTCTTCGTAAAAGGCCAAATTTCATGTAATCAATTCTTTTTAAAAAACTTTTTTCGTTGTAGATGGACACAATGTCTATTTTATTTATTTATGTGGTGCTGAGGATGGAAGCCAGTGCCCCACGCATGCCAGGCAAGCGCTCTACCACCGAGCCACAGCCCCAGGCCCCTGTATTGGATTCTCAGCCACACTGCGATCTGTTTGTTTTCCATTTGCTTCTAGATCTAGTTGAATAGAATGGTTTTCCAAGTATCCTGACCTGGAAATGCAAATTTCCCCAACTACTCTTTTAGAAAGTCACTAGTCTTAGGAATTCATTTTCACAAATATTTCTCATGACGTATTAGGAAAGAATATCAATTTTTTGTCAAAAATTTTTTAGACTAATTGGGGGAGGTGTGTGTGTTGTGTAACTTTTCTTTAAATTGCTTCTGCTTTATTTTCAAAAAGGGATTTTTACACTCAGGAATGTATAAATGCATATAGTTTGCCCCTTACTCTTTCTGACCCTAATTCATTGCATGGTTTTTCAAAGACACAAATTAAGCAAAATTATTTGCATATGATAGGACATCATTATCATTTAAGATACCAAAGACTAATATCATGGGAAAAGAATCATGAAATAAGTTAAAGTAGAGGGGAAAAGACCCAAGATGTGAAGTCCAATAGAGCATGAACCTAGTCCTCTCAAAAGAAATACTCATTTCCATCTATATGTTAAAAAACAAACCAACCTTGGGAAAGGAGATTCACAATGGGATGGGCCGGGATGGGGTGTGAGCGAGGTCCACACTACCCATCGGAGTTCTTGGCATCTGCAAAGGTTTCTATGACAAATTGTGGAGCAGTGTGCTCGGCAGGGAAGCCAAGGAAGCCACACTTAGATTTCGAAACGTTGACATCAGCGATCGTGTCTCCTTCCAGTGGCGAACAGTGCAGCCTCTGCCTGCTTAGCCTGGCTGGGCCGCCGTAGAGGGTTGAGCCCCACAGATTCTACACAAGCAGGACCAGGATCCAGGCCGTGCTACTGCCCAGGGGTCCCCTTATGGAGACCAGCATTGTGGCATTTTATCAAATCCAGCACCAGCCACTCCTCCAACCCAGGCCAGTCCACCTAACAAGTTCTCTGAAACCTGGTCAGTGATATGCAATGGTGGCTGGGACCTACTGTGTGACCTTGTACAGGGCACTAGGCTTCTCTGAGCCTCTAACTTCTCACTCATAAAGTGGAGGAAATCATGCCAGTCTTCTTCGTGTACTTGGTTTCATGTATCCGAAGCTAAAGAATCAACACAGGTGGGGCTGCTTGAGAAACCCCAATGCAGCACCAACCCAAGGGATTTTACCCGCCAGAGCTCTGCCGTCCTCTGAACAGCCTGATTGCAAAACAGTTCTCTCTTAATTGGATTCATCTGAGGAGGCAGGTCAAGCATTAGCAGTCAGGGAGAGTGGCGATCCCTGACAGCTCACCACGCCTCTGACGTCGCCCAGCGGGGCTCCCCTCCCACGCCCCAGTGGAACTCTCTGCCATCCATTCGCGAGCGCCTGTGTGACTCAGGGACCAGGCACAGTCCTGGGCTCAGGAGGAAGTCAGCAGCCGGGACGTGGTCTTTTCACGTCCAGTGAGTAATTGTGAACACTTTGCTCAGCCTTGAAACACAGCACCCCTGTGACACTCCTCACGGGTGGGCCCTCCTCCGGTGGGGACTGCAGAAGGTCAAGGGGCTGGTGCTGCGGAGTCACCTGTTGCTGAAGTGCAGGTAAAGCACCCCTCCCAACCCAGCTCAGATTCCCCTTGAGGCCACCGAGGCCCCTCCTGCCACATCCCCTCAGGCCAATCTCTTCTCCTGTCCCCAACTCCTCCAGCTCCCCAGGGCGTCACCTGGGGCCCAGGCCCCTCCCTGAGCTCCCAGGCTGAGCCCACTCCCAGGACCCGGGCTCCTCCCGAGCCTCTTCCAGTTGGATAAGGGCTGCTGGGCGCATCTGCTTCTGGTGTCACGGACAGACGGGATGCGGACGGGATGCGGCAGCAGCTCAGAGGCAGGGCCTTCCCAGAGCCTCCTCCCCCTGGAAGGTCACAGGAGAGGAGATGTTACTGGAAGAGGGTACCAGGGAATTCCCAGACAGCAGGGGACTTGCCTCAGGACCAGTGGGATTCTTGACATATGTGACAAAAAAGCATTTCAGCATGTGCCAGTAGAGGCACGGAGACTTCCTGAGCAATTCAGGGGGTGTACACGCGGGGGCCGCCCTGGTGTTTTCTTGGTTCCTGGCTCATTTGTTGTTGTGGTTGTTGTTTTGGTCGTGTTACAATCCCCAGGAAATCGGATTCTCAAACACCATCAGGAGGGAGAGATGACCCCTCCCAACCTCCTCCCCTCCCTGCAGGAGGGAGACAGCCCCACCCTATCCCTTCCCCTCCCTAACACAGGAAGGAGGGACTGCTCACCCTAATTTCTCCCCCTCCCTAGAAATACTGGCAACAAGGAACTGGCACGCGATCCTCAGACACACCGCTCTTAGGTGTTCGGGTGCTCGTCGCTGGCCACTGTCACAAAGGCTTCTTTGGGCTTTACGTGAACGGCTTGGTGTAAATTCGGCCGAGTGGGTTCAGACCAAATTACGAGCTCATCGCCATGGAAATATAAATAATGACAGCGAATGGCCAAACCAGAGCCAGATGGAAGTGATAGGCTTTATTAGAGATTGCGCCCCCGGGCGAGATCCCAGCCCCCCGGGGTGAAAGCAGGGGTGGGAGAGCCGGAAGAAGCCGCAAATGGCTTTGGCTGCTCAGGGCTTTTATACAGGGAAAAGAGGCTGGGGGTCCTGCCCAGGAAAGGTGGGCCAAGGTGGACGTCAGGGTCAGCAGGTCTCCTCCTGATTGGTCACCTCTGGTGCTACCTGGGCCTTTGTGCTCGCAGTGAGTTGTTAGGGGTCTTTTATCTGCTTCCTCCCCTGTAGCCGCTGCAGTTCGACTGGACACTTGGATGACCTCGTTTTCGTTGGGTATAACAATACTGGGGTTGAACCCAGCGGCCCTGAACCACTCAACCACGTATTTTGAGACAGGGTCTTGCCAGGTTGCTCAGGACCTTGCTAAGTTTCTGAGGCTGGCTTTCTCCAGCTTCAGCCTCCAGAGCTGCTGGGATTACAGGTGTGCAGCACCATGCCTGGCCTTGGCTCTTCTTTTGGTGAGGGATGACTAAGTTGCTTAGGGCCTCACTAAATTGTTGAGGCTGGCCTCAAACTGGGCAATCCTCCTTCCTCAGCCCCCAAATCGCTGGGATTACAGGCATGCACTACTGTGCCTGGCCTAAATGCTTCTTAAAACAGGTTTCTTTTTTACCTAATCTATTTATTGGTGGTCTAATTAACAGGGCACAAGGCAATTTTCTTAAGTGGGTGAATTTACGGTAACCATAGGATTTAGGAGTGACAGCTGGGAGACTGGCTTGGGGAGGGACGGGCCTGGAAAGCATGTGGAACTTTAGAATTGTATTTCCTGTCCGTACTTTGTTTCCTTTCTACCTAATTTTTATTTCTTCTACCTAATTTTCTTTTAATCCTCCCTCAGAGCTAGGAAACCTCTCAGAGGCCTTTCTCCTGTGTGTCAAATAACAGGTGCTGCTTGCCGCTTTTCAGAGAAATAGAATCAAGCGGCCATCTCAGGAGGCCCTGGTCACGGGTTCATGTTTGTCCATTGGGCTGGACCTCAGAAGCCCTTTCATTCTGGACACACGTGCCCTTTGGTGTGAGACGTTGTTCCTGAATGATTTCATAGACAGTTTTCTTCAAGGTGTCTCTTCCTTCTGGAATGTTCTTTTTCTTGAGGGAGGGTTGCCTTTCCGGCTGGACTTCTGTTGTTTCTTTCCTCCACCTTCCTCCACTTTACCTTTCATCTCTACTTCGGGGAGAGTTCTTTGGTGTTCCTGTCCTACTGCCCAGAGTTTCATTTCTGCTATTGCATTTTGAGTTCTCGAGCATGGCTTTTGTTTTCTCGCTGTTCCTTTTCCATACCATCTGCTTCTTGTTTCATGGGTAGAATTAATGCTCCTTTCCGGATTTCAATAGAATGATGTTCTGCTTTCCCCCTGCCTTGCCCTTCCTCGCCTGTTTCTCATCTGGGCCTCTCCATCCCTGGCTGTCTGCTCTTGCCTTACTTGGATGCCAAAATGACGATGGGAAGTCCTAAGCGCACGAGCAAGGTTATAGGCCAATTTCCTGGCCCCTTTTAATTGGAGAACCTTCCACCATGTCTAAATCTTTAGATCTTAATTCCAAAAGCAGCTTGCTATAAAGTTTTTGTTTGCTTGTTTATTTTGTTTTTTACTAACTTCTTTCATTTGGGAGCTTGGCCACAAACGTCTTTAATAAGCAATTGAGAGCAAATTCACATGGAACATAACCAATTTTATAAAATCGGATTACTCTGGTGCCAGAGAGAAGATGCCCCAGAACATGGGTGGCACTGGCATTGCTGACGGTGCCTGCCTTGCCGTTCCTGATGTGGATGAAGTCATCCGGGAACGTTCAGGTGAGGAACCAGCCCTGCTTCTGCTTCAATTCAAGAGAATGTACCCCACCCCCCACCATGGTGTCTGCATGAGCTGCAGGGCGTGGGTGCTGCTGGCTCCAAGGGAGCTTCCTGGCCTCCGGAACAACTCCACCTCGAGGGGCAGGAAGGCAGGAAGCTCAGCTTTCTGGCAGGTGGAGCCTTCCCTTTGTTAGGGCTCTGGATTTATCTTACTCAGGGTGATTCTGACTATTCTTGTTCCTGCCCAACTGAGAAACCTAATTACTTCCATCTCCTGTGATACAGCATCTCAGAATCTGCACTTTGGTGGTCTCCTGAGTCTCCTGTGGCTGAGTCGGGCTTCCCAATGGGATATCTTTTACCTGAAAGTCGCGGGTTGCCTGCAGGCTTTGGAAGCCACCCCCCAAACTGAACGTTTATGGAAAACTTAACCCCCAGGAGAAGAGAGCATTACTGTCACCATTTCTTCCCCTTGAAGGGTTCCAGCTCTGAGCCTCCAGGTCTTCATGCAGCGAACAATGCCCCCATTTAAACACCCACGGGTGCTCAGCGCCCTGCGTCAGCGCAGTGTGAAGTAGGCTGAGGAACAGAGAAGGAGACAGAGGAGCACGCGGTGCTGCAGGCGCAGTTGCCAAAGAGAGGGGGACTTACATTCACAGGACCTGCCACTGGACCTGCCGTGTCCTAGAGCAGCTGCAAGTGCACTCATGAGTGGAATTAATGAGGGTCTAGGTCCAGAACAAGTGACCTTGAAGGAAGCCCTGGGGTCAGCCCTGGTGCCACAGAGCTGCATGACCTGGCTACAGCCCCTGTTGAGTTTTCAGTGTCTTGGGGAAAGCAGATAAGGAGAAAGTGTCACCAGGCTTGGGCCAAGAATGGGTGGGTGGGCCAAGGCGGGGGCGGGGGTCCCATCCTGGAGAGGTGATCCTCCTGCCAGCCAGGCTGTCCTCGCCTGGGCTCATGGCTGCACACTAAGGGAGACACACACTAACAGGGACACATTCAGAGAAGAAGTGGAGGCTCAGGCTGTGTCCATGTCCTAAACGTGGCCCTGGAAGGGCTGCAGTTATTCTGTCTGGAGGGAAAAGGCTGGGATTGGCCACATGGAGGGAACTGTGGAGACGAAGAAGCCCTGGGTGAACAGAGAGACGCCTCTTGCCTATGGGATTGAAGAGCTTATGCTGTCGGCATGGAGACGCTTCCCAAGGGGAGCTGTAGACGCAGGGTGATCTCTATCAGGGTCAGGATGGCTTTTAAAAAAATTTTTTTTTTTTATGAAGATGGACAAGTTATGAAAACATTCCACATGAATTTTAGGAAATTGAAGGGATCCCGAATGTCCAATACGATGTTGGTAAGAAAGAACAAAGGTGGAGGAGCCGCATATCCCAATTTCAAAACTTCTCATAAGGCAGCTGTAATCAAGGATGGCTAGACATGTCCACCAATGGAATAGAGTCCAGGTCCAGAAGTAAGGCCCGAGGATTGATTTTCAACAAGAGTTCCAAGATGAGTCAGTGGGGAAAGGAGAGTCTTCAACAAATGGTGCTGAGACCCATGCACATCCACATGTGAAGGCCCAGACCCCTACCTCACACCACACACACAAACAACTCAAAATGGATTTTTAAACATAAGAGCTAAACTATAAAACTCTTAAGAGAAATGCTAGGTATAAGCCTTCATGATCTTGAATTAGGCAAAGGCTTCTTAAATGTAACACCAAAAGCCCAAGAGACGACAGGAAAAAATAGATCTTTTTTTTCTTTTCTTTTTGCGGTGCTGGGGATTGAACCCAGGGCCTTGTGCTTGTGAGGCAGGCACTCTACCAACTGAGCTATATCCCCAGACCTAGATATCTTAAACTTCATCAATTTTAAAATTTTTTTCTTATCAAAGGGCACTAACAATAAAGTGAAAAGACAAGCTATAGAATGAGGGAGAAAGTATTTGTCAATCATATATTTTATAAAGATCTAACATCTAGAATATATGAAGAACTTTAATGCAACAATAAAAGAAAAAAAACGTTTAAAAAGCAAATGATTTGAATAGACATGTCTCAAAAAAGACACATAAATGGCAAATAAGCACATGAAAAGATGTTCAATATTATTAGTAGGGAAATGCCAATCGAAACCACAGTGAGATACCCCTAGAAAGGCCACAATCAAGCACTGTTATAGCAAAGGCCCATAATGAGTCTGGGGGTGGATTTGCACCTTCATACACTGCTGGTGAGATCACAGGGTTCAGCTACTTTAGAAAACAGTTTGGTAGTTCCTCAAAATTTTAAGCACACAAGTCAGGCATGGTGGTGCACGCCTGTAATTCCAGTGGCTCTGGAGGCTGAGGCAGGAGGATCATGAGTTCAAAGCCAGCCTCAGCAACTTAATGAGGGCCTAAGCAACTCAGCAAGACTCTGTCTCTAAATAAACTATAAAAAGAACTGGGGATGTGGCTCAGCAGTTAAGTGCCCCTGGGTTCAATCCCTGGTAATCAATCAATCAATCAATCAATCAATCTAAACACGGCGTTACCATATGACCTAGCAATTTCTTTGGTAGCTATACCCAAGAGAACTGAAAACCTATATCTACTCAAAAACTCGTATACAAAGATGGAGGCAGCATTATTCACGATAGCTGGAGAGTAAAAACAGCCCAAATGTCCATCTCCTGAGGAATTAGTTAAAAACTGGAATATCCACACAACTGAGTACTGCTTCTCCCTGAGAAGGAATGAGGCAGCTCGCTGCACAGAAGATAAGCCTGGCAGATATGCTGAATGGGAGGAGCCAGACCCAAAGGCCACCTGCTTTGTGAGCGCGACCAGATGAGTCTGGAGTAGAGAAGGTCCCAGGCTGGCAGGGTCTGGAGTGGGTGAGGAGTGATGGATGATGGCTATGGAGTTTCTCTGGGGGTGAAGAGTATTTGGGGTTAGACAGTGGTGAGGACTGAATATCCTAAACACCACTGAACTCCGCTCAGGGAGAGGGTACTCCCTGGGGGGTGTGGGGAGGGAGAGGAGGAAGTGGCAGCTGGGCGGATCTGCCTGGAGGGCTGGTAGGTAGACACAGGCCCCGGGCTCTGCAGATGCTCATCAAACCTCCCAGTCCTTCCAGCTGCTGAGGGAATCTTCCAGGGTGAGCAGCTGCAGGGCAGCACTGACACTTCCCAGGACAGTGGCTCCAGAACCTGGGGCAGGTTCCAGCGGCTGCCTGGCAGGATTGATAGAGCGATTTCTCACTGGTGGGGAATAGAAGGCAGGTTTGGACCAAGTAGCTAGAAAAGTCCTTGATGCTAAAGTGTTCTAATCTGGGGACGGGGCAGAGACCCTCACGGGAGCAGTAGAGTGGGTGGCGCTCAGACAAGAGCTTGCTGCTCCTGCAATTGCGGATTATCCTCCTGGGCCTGGGCCTTGTGCCGCCTTCCAGGGACTGAGCCCTGTAACCACAGGGAAGCAGGTGCCTCGCGCCTACAGATGACTCTGGATTAGAGGGCAAGCCGGGCTCTCTCCTGGGTGGACGCTTCCATACCCAGGCCCTGGGTGGGAACCACCTGTCACAGTTTCAGGAGCCTCCATCCATCCTGTGTGGCCCTGTGACCCCTCCCGGAAGCACCTGTCTCCACAGCCCAGCCTTTTGCACTTCTTACCAGCTGGCAATTTGTGCAACCCAGGCAATGACACTGGGAGGGGCTCCCCAGAGGTGGCAGGCTTTCTATTGGTCACACCCTGGAAGGAGGGAAAACCCCAAGAGAGAAGATGATGACTTAACAGCATTTATAAACTGTCCCATTGATTCACCCAGAAACCATCCAGGCTACTCGCAAGGCTGGGCCGAGTTCACTTTTACAGATCAAGAGTCAGGCTGTGCGTGGACTTGAGCAACCTCTGGACACAGCCCATCGCAAACGAGGCCCTAGAGTTGGAGAGAAGCAGAGACCCTAAGAAGATGGTGTCACCAATTTCAGGCTGTCATGGTCAGAATCGTGGAGACTGGCCCTTGGCACATGAAGATTTCCCTGCAGGGAGAAAACACCACAGAATATTGAGGCCAGGGCTGTCTAATAAGAATCCCCCTCCCTTAATGCACCTGCCAAGAACGTCCATGCAAGTGACCTTGCCTGAGCTCAGTGAGGACCTAATGTGTTTGTGTCCATTTCACTGATGAAAAAACTGAGGCTCACCATAAACACCAAACCAGGACACATGGAACGGAGAGCAGAGCCAGCTGCTGGATCTAAATCCCACGTCAAGCCTGCCACCCCAGATCATGGGGGTACCAGTGTCCTCTGAAATCAGTCAGCCAGGGCTGGGGTCTGTGGGGTCCAACCTATCCCTCAGACTGAACGGCAGGGACAGTGGTCCTGCATGAGGACCAGCAGGATGGCACCCACTGAGTTTCTGGGGAGGAGGCCCAGGGCCATGGAGGCAGGTGTGTGGGCAGGGCAGTGGGCAGGTGAAGGCGGCCCCAGCAGGAGCTGCATTCAGAGGCACCGTGGCACCTGGGGGCAGCAGCACTTGGGTTCCCTGCCCTCACACGCATCTCATCTGCTGCTGCGTTTTAACAAGGGTCCCCCAGCACCTGCCACAGGCCAGCTCCTGTCCATCCACTGAGATCTGAGACGCTGCCGAGGCCCCCTGGACCAGATCAGGCATCAGCAGAGCATCCCGCCAGCAGCAGCCCTGTCGGAGCACAGGCAGAGCCTTTGGGCCAGCTGGCTGGTCAAGAGCCGGAGTCCAGGAACAGCGGGGTCCCCTGATCTGGTTCAGGAGATCAGACATGGACCCAGCACTCCCGGAGGTGACTGCTGTAGGAATGGAACTGTGGAATGCTGAAAGTGAGAGCTGGGTCCCCACAGATCAGAAAAATCTGCCCCCTGGGTTGTCCAGACCAGCGTAGTAGGTCCAGCCCTCTGGCTCAGTAGACCCAGCGAATCTCCCTGGTGCACAGAGGGGGAGGTTCTCAGGCTCACTGAGCAGACTCTGCTTCTGGGTCTTGTCTTCCTCCTCCTTCAGGAGGGAGGGTTGGTCTGCCACACACTGCACACACACAAGGTGGACCACTTGAGGCTGACAGTGGGGCACACCCCAGAGCCACCACCTGCTGAGGACACTGCAGGGCTCCATCACCCTTGCAGGTCCTGCAGTCTTCTCTGTCCCATCCCTCGCTCTACTCCCAGCCCCAGACAACTACAGACCTGCTTCTGTCACCTGAGCCGAGTGTGCATTTCTAGAACTTCGACTCCAGCTCACTTCTCTTTAATTGTGCCCCAGACACACTGAGCCAAAGGAGCACCTTCCCCACCTGAAGCTGCGGCTCTGAGCCCCCGCCTACCTCGCACCCAGAGACCTGGCTTCCCTGGGCCGCTGTGCTCTTCCAGGCTTGGAGTTGGAGTGTCCCCAGCTCTGTTTCCTCCCTCACTGGCTCTTTCCCCTCCACCTGCAGACTCACCCAGCTGAGCAAACCCTTCCGTGGCCTCTGCTCAGCTCCCTCCCCCTTCCTCCCTTCTTTGCAGGATCCACACCACTTGCCTCTCAACCCGAAGTGCTTCATCTGCAGCGCCTGCTCCGCTCTGGCTGAGCGCACAGTGATGGCTGTGTCGCCAAATCTGATGGGCAAGCACCAGGCCCTCCCCTCCCCCTCTCCCTCTCTGCTGCCTGACTTTCCCTGTTCTCTCTGGGCTCCTGCTACCTCCGCCCCCTCCTCTGCACCTTCCTGCCCTGCTCACCCTTTCAGTAAACATGGCCTTGACTCAACTTCTCCTGGGCGACCCACCTGCTCCCTGGCGGCCCCCTCCCCTCTCAGAACCCCAATCTCCATTTCCAGCCATGGTGCTGCCCGTTAAGCATCAGCCCCCTGGCAAGTCCCCAGGACAACCCCAGATCTGCTTCTGTCACTCCTTGGGAGGGTTCCCTTTAGCCAAACTCAGTCTTGGAGGTCCCCTGCCTGTCTTCCTTCCCACATTTGGATTCTGCAGATCCCCCCAGCCAGGAATGGGGGTTGAGGTCCGGAGTCCTGGTCCCACCTCCATTTAACAAACCCAGTTCTGTTGACTTTATTCCACAAATCTCAGCTGGCCACCTCAGCCCAGCCCTGGCTCAGGCCTCACCCCCTGGGTGCAGCTTCCCAACCGGCCTCTGACTCAGTTCCGATCCCCTCCCTCAGCTGGGAAGTGGGTCCCTGAAATGCAAGTCTAACCACAAGCTCTTTTTTCGCCCTCTGGAGCCCTGGGACTCCTCCTCAGTCTTCGGGGGAATGCCCAGACGTCCAGGTTGCCCTTAATCAAACCCACCTGGCCCCTCAAGTCCCAGGTCCAACACTGCTGGGGCCACCCACTTTTGCTCAGGTCGTTCTGTGGCTGAAATGCCCTTCACCTCCTACACTTGCCTGGCTTGAACTTGGCTTCAGAACTAGAGCAGATATCTTCCCCTCCAGGAATCCCCTCTTGGAACTCATCCTCAGTAAGTGATCTATTTATGTGTCTTTCTTATATGAAACAGGGAGCTCTTCGGGGGCAAGACCCCTTTCTCCCTGCTTCAGTTCCCCTACTTGGCATAGAATAAATCCTCAATAAAGATTGCTATTAAGGTATGTCACTCGGTCACCCTGTTGTATGCCAAGCATGCTTGAGGCCCTCAGTTCAATCCCCAGAGCCACACACACACTAAGAGCATTTGCCTTGACTCTTCGATCACTAGTGATGAGTAGTCAGACGTTATCAATCAGTGCTAGACGTTTTGTTATTAAGGTCTTATTCTTCACCAAGCACATGCCCTGACTTCATCAGCATTAGCTCATTTAATTTAAAACTATTAGAAGTCGTTTTGATTATTATTCCCATCTTACAGATGCTAAAACTGAGGTTCAGGGATCCTAGAAAATGTGCCCAAAGTCTTGAGTCAGTAGCCAAGCTAACTCCCTGACACCTATCCCCTGCCAGCCACAGGCATCATTTAAACGAATGACAATTTGAAGCTGTCCCATGGGCCTCTGGTGGCTGGTTGGCAGAGGCCAGGTGGAAGGGAAGCACAGGTCCCAGGGAGCCCCAGGCGGAGCACGCTGAGCAGCCTTTCTTCTGGAGACAGGGAGACTGTCACGCCACACTCCTGTAATGATCTTGGTAAGAACAGAAGCCGAGGTGCCAAGGCAGCATGGGGCCCACCAGCTGCTTGGAAGATGACATCAGAAGGAGGAGATGAGGCTGGGAGGACAGGGAGAGGGGCCTCTGGGTAACTTCCTGGCAGAAGAGCACAAACAACACCTGCAGAATTTGCTGAGAAACCTACAAAAAGGCTATTTTTAAATCAGGACCTACATGATTGTAGGTCCTGTTACTTTGCTCTCACCCTGGTGTCTGTGGATTTTATTCTTCAAATTCATGAGTCAACGAACCGAGCCCCACCCTCCATGCTGCTCATGTGGGGGCTCATCCAGGATCTCAGAGGGTGAGTGAGGTGGAGCTATGGCTTTTCTGGGAGCCCTAAGTTTCCTTCCTGTCCTCCCCTCGCCAGCAGGAAAAAGGCCAGAGTGTCATCTCTCTTAATGAAAACAGACCACCAGCCCTCTCTCCCAGTCCAGGGAGCTGGGTCGTTCCGTTCCTGCTGGGGACCACCCAGAGCACTGACGTGCCTGCAGCTCACATCAGACTGAGAAGCAGCAGGAAACCATGGTCCTGCGAGTGTGAGGACCCAAAAGGAACACCCCGAAGCACCAGGTGACCTTTGCTGCCTCCTGGGACCCCACAACCCGAGGGGTCATAATCTGCTCTTCCAGCCAAACCTTTATCATTAGCGACTGGGCCTTGCACGGACCTCTGGGACCCGCTTAGTGGAAGGAGAACTCTCACTAGCCGGGTCACCACTTGCACAGACACAGGAAGCAGGGAACACCTCCTGCTGTGGGTCGAGTTCTCATCACTGGGCACCTCGTTTGGAAGTGTGATACTGGCAGGGGAGGCCAGGAAGGCCACTGAGCCTGGACCCCCATCTTTGGCGTGTGGCAAAGACTGGCCTATGCCTCCTTGCTGGAGGGCAGCAATTAGTCCAGCAGGACAGGGCAGTTGGGGGGTGGGACTGCCGAGCACCCAAAGCTCAGCAGGGACAAGTCCCTGTGAGAGTGAGCAGCATGTCTGGCTCGGGCACCCGAGTCCTCTTTTCTCATGTGCAGATGGGGCTGTGATCTCAACAGTGTGCTAGGGTCACTGCGAGCCTGCACACTGAAAAACTGGGACAAGTTTGACCCGCAGATGCTCAAGAAAAAGCCCCTCATTTTCTTCTGCTGCCAAGCACGGCCTCAACACCAACTCTGATGGAGAATCGTGGCTACCAGAGCAAAACACAAATTTGAGTGCCATCCTGAAGCATGGCCTGTTTTGCAAAAGGAAGAAAATGGCCTGAGGTTCCCTGTGATACTGCTGTGCCCTAAGGGATGAACCCAAATTGTGCCACAATGTGAATTAGGGTCAGCTCCGATTGCTGCCCTGCTGGAAGAAGCCCCTACTAAGGAAGAAATACGAAAACCCCCCAAATCTCCGCTTCCTGCCACACCTGTCTACAACCCACAGGCCCCTTATATCCAAGAGTCATCAGGAAGTTGGCATCCTCCGTTCTGCCTGAGGCCCAGTTTTCCCCCAGAGTTCTTAACGAACAACAGGCTCAGCACAGACGGCCCAGGATTCACTACAGGAGATCAGAAGGGGTCTAAGGGATTCAGTCTCCTGGGTGCACAAGTCACACCAGTAAGGGGGGAAAATCTGGAGGCTTGCACCTTCTTTGTGGTCACCCCTGAAAGAGGGAAGAATACCCGGGGACACCCCAATCCCAGCTGAGACGAGGGAGTGACAGGCCAGGGGATTGTTAAGGCCCACGCAGTCCAGGCCCCCAGCCTCTCTGGCAGGTTGGAAGCAGTCGCATCACAGGTCACGCCGGTGCTGGTAAGGCAGCAGTTAAACCTAGCCACTCACATGGCAGGAGGGGCAGGCACTGCCGACCGTTCCTGGCTCCAAAAGTGGGGAGATGTCCCCTAGGCAGAGACAGTTTTCCTGGCACAGATGCCCATGATCTGCTCTCTTTCTTTCATCTTCATTGAGGTGAGAGCCTTGGCCTCAAAAATAAAATGTGCTAGCGGGCGTGGTGACGCACGCCTGTAATCCAAGTGACTTGGGAGGCTGAGTCAGGAGGATCGCGAGTTCAAAGCCAGCCTCAGCAACTTAGCGAGGCCCTAAGCAACTCAGTGAGACCCTGTCTCTAAAGAAAATACAAAATAGGGCTGGGGATGTGGCTCAGTGGCCAAGTGTCCCTGAGTCAATCCCTGGTTCCAAAAAGAAATAAATAAATAAAACGTGCTGCTCACCTGCATTTAAAAAGTTGGGATAGATTTGATCCTGAAAGGTACACTACACACACACACACACACACACACACACACAAAGCCTGATAATTTTCTGGCCTGGCTTGATTATCAGCTGGGAGATAAAAAATGGCCTTTGTGGGAAAACATTAATTTTAACATCATCTTACAGCTAGACTAATTTTTAAAAAGGGAAAAAATGGTCAAAAATGTTCTATGGATAAATTTTTACCTCTTGTGCTCAAAATAGCAGCTTTCTCACTCCTTAGCTGCCCGTCTGATCCCCAGCTAAAATGTATACCACGTGGACAAGTGTCCAAATCAGTTTGAAACCAGAGAAGAGAAAGGAGTCCCTTTTAAATCCAAGGTGCTATGGGACAAAAAAGACTGTTCTTGCACTCTTGGGTTCTGCTCTTTCCATAAGTTCCTCCTTAAGTGGCTTTCTCTTCTCTCCAGATAGGCACAAAAAATAACAAAAAGATTCCATAGATACAAGTAGCCTTTTTCTTGAACATCTTTTTCTGAGGATTTCATGGGCTTCCAAATCCTTTAACTATCTGGGCTGACTCTAATTGGTATTAAAGTGAAAGCCCAGTACTTCTTCTTCAAAATGGTGAAACTGACCTGCGGGATATTTAAAGCCAAAACTTGGAGACCAAAGTCAAGGAAGTAAAGGGATAAGAAAAAGCAGCCAAGGTTTTGACCCTTGCCCTATATGGTCAGCAGGAACTCCGGGAATGATGGGACTTCTCTAAGGACCCTGAAACTGTGGTCACTTGACCTCCTGATCAGAGGGATCATGGAGACCCTAAAGAACAGTAGCCAACCAGTACACATTAGGCAAGGAGGAGGGTCATTGGAAAGAGAAAAGTCCCTGATGCTTCTGAGGGAAGCCCCATGTGGGCAGCAAGACCCTGATCCATTGGCAGATGGCGTGACTGACAGAGGAAGCCAAAGGAGCCAAGAGGCTTCTCCAAGTTTCCTAAAGGATAGGGGGATGGGCCCCTGGGCAGCAGAACATAAACAGCACCTGCAGATATTTGCTAAGAAACTTACAAAAGGCTATTTTTCAACCCTGACCTGCGTGACTGGAGAGGTCCATGCCTCTCTGAAGAAGGAAAAATGCCTGACTGATACTTTGACTGGACTAAAGCTGCGTGAATACCTGGTGACCCCGAGTACCTTGCTCAGGACAGGGCAGGCCGACTTCCTTACACCTGTCCATCTATATAAAACCTAGGCAGTGGCCAGTCTTCTGTATCCATCTCTTGGGACCCCTCCCTCTTTGGTTGCTCTGCTTTCTTTCTATTACTCTAGTAAATCCTGTTACTTTGCTCCCACCCTGGTGTCCATGGATTTTATTTTTATTTTTATTTATTTATTTATTTATTTTTGAACCAGGGATTGAACTCAGGGACACTCGGCCACTGAGCCACACCCCCAGCCCTATTTTGTATTTTATTTAGAGACAGGGTCTCACTGAGTTGCTTAGGGCCTCGCTAAGTTGCTGAGGCTGGCTTTGAACTCACCATCCTCCTGACTCAGCCTCCCAAGTCGCTTGGAATACAGGCGTGCGCCACCACGCCTGGCTGTCCATGGATTTTATTCTTCAAATTCATGAGACTACGAACCCAGCCCCACGCTCGGAGCTACAGACAGCGGCGAGATGGGGCATTGCACGCTGGGGCCAGGCTGGAGCTGGGCTGAGGCCAGGGGCGTTGTTGGGTGGGTGACAGGCAGTCGGGTGTGTGGACTGAGATGTAAAGTGCTGAGCAGCTGCTCAGCAGCCGCACACTACCCACAAACTTTCCTCCCTGGTTAGCGTCTTCGGATGTGCCTCTGGGGGAGAAGGCAGGTAGGGCAGCACGGCCCCTCCCACAGCCCAGGGCCCAGACAGCAGCCAGGCAGGGAAGGCCTCCACGACACACCTCCACTATCATGTGCAGCCATTCACCTTGACCTTGGACAGGGTGGACTGACCCAGACAGTCCTGGTGTAGAAAAAGCAAGCAATGAGACAGCCCAGACAGCTGGGTCCTGGTGCCTGAGGAAGCACCGAACTGTCTTCTTCTGACCTGAGGAGGGGGAGGAGGCCAGGTAAGGAAGTGACCATTATGGAGAACCCTCTGGGTGCCAGGTGTGGTGTCTGTCATTCATTCAAGTCCTCTGAGCACCTCCTTGGGAGAGCCACTGCTGTTACTTTGCTTACAGATAAGAAAGTTGAGCTCAGGAACACTCTACCACCCACGGAGCAAGGCAGGATCCAGCCCTGAGAGAAGCCAGGGTGCAGGAGGCATGCCTCTGGGAGGAGCCAGCCTAGCAAGTGGGGTGTCCTTGGTCAGGCACCTCCGCTCTGCTCCTAAGACCCCATAGTCAGTAGATGGGACAATCCATGCCCTCAGGATCCCAGCCATATGCTCTCCCTGTTTAATTTCAATGTCCTGAGCTAGCAAAGGTCTCCTGAGTGACGTCACCTTCATGGGCTCTTTGGTAAATGCTATGAACTAAAATAGAAGCTCCTAGTCTTAAAAGGAGACTGGCAGGGCTCTTATGGCACCGAGTGTGGACTGGGGCCAAGGGCCTGGTCCAACAGGATGGGTGGGATGTAGGACACTGGTACTATGCCCCGGTGGGGGAGGGAGGGCCTAGCAGCCTTCAGTGTGGAAGCGCCTGCTTTGGCCAGCTGACAGTCCTGGCACTTGAACAGTTCTTTGGGAAGGATAATGTCCTAGACTTCCGTAAGGAGGTAGGGTGGCCCCCACAGAAGGCAGGTTTAAGAGTCTGTAAGAAGGGCCAATGAGAGGCGACAGAGGCCACCTCAAATGTGGTGAGGTCCCCTTGGGGGAGGTATTCAGGCATGGGCTGCTGCTCACCTGCTCAGTTCAGTTAATGTGGGCTGCATCGTTAGGGACTTTCCAGGGTGGTGCTCAGGGCCGACCACGCTAGACAAATCCATTTGCATCGCTGTGTGAAGCCACCCCATCAGGATCCCTTCGCATGCAAATGGGAATTGCTTTCAGCCTCAGGGCCAGGCCAGGAGTCCTGAGAGCAGGAGGGCCCTGAAAAGAGGAAGTGAAGGCTGGTGTGAGGCCTGAGGGCCACAGGAAGCCATCATTCCCAGAGCCACTCCTGTCCTGTCACCACCAGCTCACCTGGGCCCGCCCAGCCCCTAACTACATCCGGCACCTGCTGGCTCCAGGCAGTGGGCTGCAGAGTCAGGGGCAGAAGTGGAGGAGCAGTGGCCGGTTTGCAGGGGAGCACCAGCTGCTTCCTTGTCCCTACAACAGGAGGCTGTGTGTACCAGCCGGCAGGCTGCTATCTCCCATCCCATAGGTGTGTGGCCAGAGAGAGAGGCCAGAGAGAGGGGCCCTGGGCCAGGCCAGGGGGCGTCTCTGATCCTGCTCAATAGCTGCCTCTCCCTGGAGATGAAAACCCCTGGCCAGGTCTGAAGAGCTCAACCGACAGATGTGCAGGGTACGTGCGGATGGTCTGGCCTGCCTTCTGGTCACCCGGCCTCTCCCTGGCCAAGCTGATGCAGAGGGCACAGGTGAAACTCCGGGAGGCACTTGATTACTCTTCCATTTACCAACAAAGTGACCTTAGGAATAGCCTCTAGTGTCTGAGTTTCGATGTCACTTCTGCATAGGTGGACAATAGCTTCCCAAGTCAGGGCTAGCAAGGGAGTGATCAGCTGCCCAGTTCAAATCTGGCTGTTGTAGCTTCAAACCCGTCGCTTAATTGCCTCAGTTTCCCTGGCTGGAGGTGGAGGCAGCACCACGGCACCTCTCACAGGGCTGCAGGGACCCTTCCGTGGGATGATCCCTGTGAGGCACTTAGGGCAGTGCCAGGCACCGTGCTCAATAAAAGTTAATTATTAGTATTTGGCACGGAGCCCGCTCCCTATTAGATGTTCAATTAACTTTCTTCTCCTTCCCAGCCCCGGGGACTCACGAGCCGGGAGGCTGCTGGACCTGGACAGTGAGCACCCCATTAGTCAGAGCCCTGTGCGGAGACGAAGCCGGCAGGGCTCTTCCCTCCCTCCAGGGCAGCAACGTCCAGAGGTCCCACACACCTGGCACAGCCCCAGCCCAGCCCTGCCGCCTCCTCCTCCCCAGCCTGCCCTGTTGTGTCTGTGACAATCACACAGACAGGAGGGGCACCTACCCTGCCTTCACCCTCCTCCACCAGCTCTCCCTCCCTCCCCACCACTCCCTGTGGTCCCACCCTTCCCATGCCCCATTTCTGCTTGTCCCTGCTGATGACAGATCCGGGGAAGACAAGAGTCCTGGAGGCTCCTCACTGTCGGGGAAGATGAGGGCGGGGTGGAGCCGCAGCCGGCTGTTCAGGACGTGGCCTCTGGCCAGACGTCCCTGCTCTCTTGCCACCCCCTGTTCTCCACAGGGCTCTTGGCCTTCTGGGACCAGAGGCTCCAGGTTGCGCCTGCCAGGCTGTGGGGCCAGCGGGCAAGGGAGACCCAGTGCCCCACGGCTCCTTCCAGGCCCACCAGCTCGGGGTTTCCAGGCATCTGACTCTGGCTGGAGGCCAGCAGGGAATTAGGAATAAGGAATTAGGGATTCAGGTAGGCCCTTGGCCCCTGTTCTGGGTCCCGGTGGAAGAACTGCCTGGAAGGGAGCACTGTGGGTCCCTTGCTCGGCAACACAGCTGGACCCTGGCCCTGGTGGGAACCTGCCGGAGCTGGGTGCCTGTAGGACAGGGAGCCCAGCTGGACTACAAGGGATCAGAACCCCCAGGTGGGTGGGAAACAGTGGGACCCATGGGCACAGGCTCCAAAGTGTGGACAAGTGTCCTCTCCAGACCCCACACCGCCTTCCTTCCCTGATGGATCCTGGCCCCTGGCTCCCAGCCCTCAGGAGGAGCACCTGGCAGGTCTGCGGCAAGGGAAGGACATCCAATGCCAGCTGTTGGGTCCTGCTGCCCAGCACCTCCTCCCTGCACACTGGCAGAACACAGCAGTCCTTGCCATCCGCCCAGGGCCATCTGTCACCCATGGACACCCTCCAACATTGTTCTAGTCCAGGTTCCCTGGCCTCCTCAAGGCCAAGAGCAACAGACATTGCCTCCTGGCTTGCTGAATTCTCCTCCCTGGAATCTAGCTGACCTTGCCCAACCTTGCCCCACTTGGCCCATCTCACCCACCCCCTTGTTCCAGACCCAGGCCTGACCCACCCCCAGAGAGAAGCCCAGATCCTCCCAAGGTCCCAGATGCCACCAGGACCGTCTTGATGTGTCCAGATCTCTGCAAACTCACCCATGCTCTCAACCCACCAATCCATGCCTAATAATGCAGCCGGCACCTCTCATCTCACCTGCAGCTAACCTGCCAGGGAGTCTGCCAGCACCACAGCTCTAGCCCCCTCAGGGCCGGGCACCTGGGGCGTCCCCACTGCTACCCCAGCAATGCTTGTCTGATTGGTTGATGGGCCTGTCACCAGATCCAGCGTCGGTGAATCTGGCCTTCTCTCCCTCTGCCCTAGTTCAGCTCTCCACTTGGTACCTGCCCTTGATTCAGCCCTCACTCCTTGAAGGACAACCTTGACCATGTAGGGGTGCCCTGAGAACCCCCTTTCCTACAGGAAGACCAGGGCCCTTCACAGGCTGTTCATCCCACGCCCAGCCACCTCTGAGCCCATTTCTCCCTCCTGTTTTAAACAGCGAGTTCCTGCCATTCAGCACACCACTGCGCTCAGGCTCCACCACCTTCCTGCCTCACCTGCCCACATGGACAGCTCCCCCTCACTCCTCAAAGCCCCTCAGCCCATCAGCCTTGCTCTGCAAGGCCAGTGTCCCCCAGCCCCTCTTTCTCCCCGCCCCTGGGCACCCAGCCAGCACTGTTCCCCACTGTTCCTAGGACTTCCAGGAGTGGCAGCATGCCTGCCCAGCTCTGTGTCCCCAGCCCTGGGCATGAACCTGGCGCACAGGGGCAAGCTGTGACTAGGGGCCCAGAGGCTGAGCTGTGGATGGAAATGGGGGTCCAGAGAGGGAACAAGGGATCGGGCAGTAGAAAGAACGCTGCCTCTCACAATTAGGAGCCTGAGAACTTGGTCAAACCTGCCCAGGGCAGCAGTTAGCATTTCGATTAATTAGTGAACTCTGTAAAGTACTTTGAACATGAAACACACTATATAAACATTAAGTATTATTATTAAAAAGCAAGAAGTTCTCTAATATGCCAGGCTACAGAGCCTGGGGCTAGTCTAAATAAAATGAACGAATGCAGAAAATTAAGCAATTAAATGGTGATATTTCAGGATTTGCAAAAAGCTGAAAGCACTAAGAGGCTGCATTCGGGGGCCTGAGGGTGCTGCTCTGCTTCCTCGTGCCTCACCTGCCTCTGCCAGATGTCCAGTTCCCACGCATAGACGGATGGAGGGACAGGCGGCAGGCAGATTGGGAGGGAACTGGGCTGTGTTGGCTGGGGGTCTGGGAAGAGCGGCGGGGAGGGTCTGGAGGAGCAGGGTCTAGGAAGGCTGCTGCTTGCAGCCCTGTGCTAGTGTGTCACCTCCCCTCCAGCCTCAGTGTCCTGCATGCGACCTTGAGGGGAGGTTGCAGCTCTGGGTTTCACATCGCTCCAGCCCCAGTGACTTGCCAGAAGCTTCTGAACAGATGCAGCAGAAGGCGGTGGGAGGAAGAGGTGTTGGACGGGCCTGGCTCCAACTCTGCTTCTGTCCTTACTGGTGAGATGACCCCAAGTGGGACACATGCTCCCCCTAGGGGACACTAATGTCCCCCTCACAGAACATTGAGGCTAAGAGAGGCCAAGCTCATGGAAACTGTCCACTCCATGCTGGCCAGTTTGCCTTGTCCCTTAGTCTTGGATACTGAGCCTATTTCGGGTCCTTTCTTTCCATTCCAGAGCTCTGTCTGGGAGTCAAGGGCAGTCTTCAAATCCCAGGTTTCACACGCCTCTCCTCTGTTTACAAAATGGACATAAGATTACCCACTGAGCTCTGCTGACCCAGAGGACTCTGCAGCCCCAAGGTGGATGGTCTGGACAATCAAAGATCCTTACTACATGCACGTTTTCATCTGGGCTAAGCTGAGGGCTCTGAGGGACTCCAAAGAGCCCCCTCACAGCTCCTCACCCCAGCCATTAAAACACCAAAGGATCCAGTCACTGACCCATCTAAGAAGGGATGGAACCTCAGAAACCAGAACAAAGTCAAAATGGTTACCCGATTCAGGACCTGGAAACCCTGGGTCCCACGTCCAGCTGACCCACTCAGGATTCTGAAATGGGTGCTTTGGGTCAGGGGCTGCTCAGGTTGCTGCAGTCCTCTGACCTCATGGTAGTCTGATCAAAGCTCTAGCTCAGGCGAAGATGGCCAGAGACTGGGCTGGCCTGGACCTCCCTTTCCAGCCACGATTGGTTTTCTGAAGTGTTTCTTGCACTTGGTGATCTCATGCTGGTCCCATTGCTGCAGAGGAAGGAGAAGGTCGCTGTACGGAGTGATTGGAGCCCGAGCCTCCAACAGCCAGATGGGAACCTTCACTTGGTGGCAGTTTGGGGTTCCCGCCTCCTCCTGGCCCCCTGCAGGCCCCAGCTTCACTTGCCTTTCCTCCACTGTCAGGTCTGGCTGATCCTCATCCGTCCCTCCTACACGATGCCTGTGACTGGTGGGCCTCCTGGGAGGCCAGAGGTGACCACTTCTGAGCAGGACTTGCAGCTGGACCCCTGGACCCTGCCAGGTTCTGTGGCACAGCTGTCCCGCACAGCCACTGAGTCACACAGAAACGAGGGCCCTGCACAGCTTCCAGCCTGCGAGTGACTTCACAAGCCTCCCCTGTCGCAGGCCTGTCCGGGATGGAGAGATCGCCATCTCCCCTGCCAGTGGGTCCCCTTTTCAAAAGGCAGAAAAATGGGCAGAATCTCCAAGGAGCAGATCTGATGAGGGTGTGCAGGGGCGCTCTGTGAGCGAAGACTCAGAGCTCCTTTTGGGAACCATGGAATTCAGATCAAAGAGTTTAAGTCAACTGAGGGCTCTGAGGTCCTCCGGGTCCAGGACATCCCAAGCAGGAAAGGAACAGTCTGACATTATAGACCCTGGGCCTCAGCACAGTACCCTGAGTCAGGATCTTGGATCTACAACAGGAATCTACAACAGGAACCTGTAAGAAAAGCCCCAGATGAGGACCGTGGATCCCTGGCTTCTGAGGACCCCCAGTCCGGCTAAACCCTTTGTCTTAAAGAGCAGAGTAGGGCACATGGGGTGCCCAGCACAGCCAGATCCCTCAGCATTGACTGATGACCTACTGTGTGCAAAGGGCCTGTCCTATGACCAAACAAACTGCTTCTTTAAGAAACAATCTGTGAAGGACCTGGCTGTGTCTGGATGTTCTAGTAAAAGCAAAGCAGAACTGGAGAGAGAAAGAGATGCTCTTGCTTTTCTCTGTTAGCAAGAGTTCCAACCCAAGGTGTGCATGAGAGAGGTGTGTGTCCAGCTGGCTGGATGCCAGGGATACCCCAGTTGAGCAGGAATTTCTGTTACCACCTGCTGCATCACCAGGATGTAGAACAGTGCCCACTGCAGAATAATTACTTCTAGTTGTTGCAAGGAAAGAAAGCATAAGCAAGGATAGAAAGGTAAGTCAGGGCCAAGTTCTGGAAAAGTCACAGAAGACCAAGCCGAAGACTTGAACTCATTCCTGGCAGACAAGAGAAGGTTCTCCGGGTACAGGGTAAGCCAGCCTCATTGGTGCATTAGAAAAACCTATCTGTGCTGAATGGAATGAGCAACACAGGTCTCCCTGACCCTGAGGAAACCATATAGATCTCAGGGGACCAGGAACCAGCCTGAGGTTCCCACAAGCGGGGCTCAGGCAGGTAATTAGAAGTCTCAACATGGTGACACCCAGGCCAGCAAGAATGATCTCCAAGATCACCTGGGAGAGGGCATCCGTCACCCTCACCCCTGCCCCAACCTGAGGCAACTCATGTGGTCTGTCCTCTAGCTTCACCGTGCTGCAGCACCCGGGAGCCCCACTATCACTGACTCCCAGAAAGCCTGGGGCAGGACGTCTATTTCAAAATCCATCCAGGAAACACAGTCAAATAAATGTTCTCGTTCCAGCCAGTGAGAGCTAGCTGAAACTGGTAAGGCCCTCCAGGAAGGAGTTAGTTTCACATGCTTTGACCCTCGATCTTCCTCTTAAGAAACGACCCTAAGGAAACAGATTTAGATTTGAGGATAAAGCTATCCAAGGAGGCATTGTCTATGAGAATGAGAAACTAGGAAGCCATTCATATGTCTAATAGGGTCATGGTTAAGTCAATCAGATTCCCAAGGTCATGCACTATTAAACACCTACCCAAACAGGTTATAAAGAAAATATATAGGTCAAATAAAGATTGAAGAGGGAACAAATGAAATAGAAATGGAAAAGGAAGAAGCTGTCAATGAAATCAACAGATGTTCCTTGAAAAGATCAGCAACACTGACCAGTATTTATCTAGGCCAACAAAGGAAAAAGAGAGGTCACCTTTACCAAAACCAGGAATGCAAGAGGGGACATCACAACTGGCTCTTCACAAACTAGAGATTTCATTGCAATGCCGTGGGAAACTTTAGCCCACTAATTAGACAACCAGGATGAAAAAGATGATTTCTAGAAACACAAATGACCAAAAATGACTCATGAAGAAAGATGATTTAAATATACTTGTCATGTTTGAAAGAAACTTTCATTGTGATTTAAAACTTCTCATAAGGAAAAGTCTAGGCCCAGGTGGCTTTGTTGGTAAGTCCTACTAAGAAAGAAAGAGAGAGAGAGAGAGAGAGAGAGAGAGAGAGAGAGAGAGAGAGAAGAGAGAGAGAGAGAAAGGAAAGGAAAGGAAGGAAGGAAGGAAGGAAAGAAGGAAGGAAGGAAGGAAGGAAGGAAGGAAGGAAGGAAGGAAGGGAGGGAGGGAGAGAGAGGGAGGGGAGAGGAAGGAAAGAAAGAAAAGGAGTCCTTTACAAGCTCTTCCAGAAAGTGGAGGAGGCAGGAACACTTATAACTGATTCTAGGAAGTCAGTACTACCCTGCTGCCAAACCAGACTGAAATGGAAAAGAACCAAAGTAGCGCCATTTTGTTCTGACTCCACTGCACACTTGCTTGTAATGTTGTCCTTCCAGCCTCCTGAAGCTGTGTCTGTGTTGACAGTACAGTGGGACCTTCCCAGGCCCTGACTATGGCCCTGATGTAGGACAGAAATGACTCTGAGATGTGTAATCAAAACTATTCTCTCCCCTGTGTACGTGTATGAGTACACAGATGGTGTGACTCTACTTTGTGTACAACCAGAGAAAAAATAGCTGTACTCCATTTGTGTTCAATGGATCAAATTAAATGAATTTAAAAAAAACAAAAACAAAAACAAAAAACAAAACTATTCTCTCATGTAATCAAAACATCTGTCTCAAAAAGGTCTTTTCTGACCTCCATGTGCCCCAATTGTCCTTGGGTTTTTGTAGATTTTGCCTTTGTACTTCCAAAATTCATGTACAGGGAGTTCTTTGAGGTGTTAGCCTGCTCCCAGCCACTGCTTCCTGGCATGCTCATTGAAGAACCCTTTTTCCCTTTCAGTTTGGCTCAATATGCGTGGGGGTTTGTGTTTCTCATGCACTCCATCCCACAGACGAGGACACCACAAGAAAGCAAAACTACAGGAACCAGCCTAGCAGTCCATCAACCGATGAATGGATGAAGGAAATGTGGTTTATACACACAATGGAGTTTCATTCATCCATAAAGGAAAATGAAATATCATTTGCAGGAAAATGGATGGTACTTGATACCATTATGTTAAGTGAAATAAGCCAGATTCAGAAGATCAAGGGTCTGTATGTCTTCTCTTACATGTGGAAGCTAGAGAGGGAAAAGGAAAGGAGGGTGGGCGTGGGGATCTCATGAAGATGGAAGGGAGATCAGTAGAGGAAAAGGACTGGGGATGGGAGGTGGGGAGGAAGGGGAGAAGTCCTGAGAAGAGATATCGGCCAAATTATATTGTTATACTGTGTGCGTGTGCAAATATTTGACAAGTCCCATTGTTATGTATGATGATAATGCACCAATAAAAAAATGTGGAAAGAGAAAAAATTTTTTAAAAGAAAACAAAACTACAGAATGATATTCCTTAATATAAGTGTAAATTAAATACAAAAATCCTCAAACACTTGCAAATGGAATCCAACAGCAGATAAAAGAATTATACATTATGACTGAATGGGATTTGTCCCAGAAATACAAGGAAAATTATTAATGTAATACATATTAAGAGTAAAAAAGAACAAAAAACAAACACATAGTTGTCTCAGTCGATACAGAGAAATGCATTGACAAAATTGAATACACATTCATGAAGCCATCACAAACTAATAATAGAAGGAAGCTTCCTCTACTTAATTGAAAGTGCATACTGGAAGGCGGGTGTCGTGGCACACACCTGTAATCCCAGCAGCTCGGGAGGCTGAGGCAGGAGAATCACAAGTGCAAGACCAGCCTCAGCAACTTGGCAAGACCCTAAGAAACTTAGTGAGACCCTGTCACAAAGTACAAAATGAAAAGGGCTGGGCATGGGCTCAGTGGTTAAGCACTCCTGGGTTCAATCCCGATACCAAAAAAGTGTATACTAGAAACCTAAAGGTAACGGAATTTTTCGTGGCAGAAGACTAACACCTTCTCCCTAAGATTGGGAAGAAGATGCACATATTCACTTTTACCACTTCTACTCAGAATCCACTGGAGGGTCTAGTCATTGCAAAGAGGTAAGAAAAAGAAAAACGCATTAGTTGGAAATAAAGAAGCACAGTTGTCTATTAGAGACAACGTGATGCTGTGTGTGGAAAATCCTAAGGAACACACACACACACACACACACACACACACACGGGTGTGTGCTCAAACTACTAAGTAGTAAACAGGCTTTGCAAGGTCACAGGTTAGAGATCAATATTTGAAAAGTCAATGGACAAGTCAGCAATGAAATAAGAAAGCAATTCCACTTGCAGTGCGATTAACTTTTTCAGGAACAAACTTAATAAAATGAACACAAGATGTGTACACCCAAACTACAAAACATCCTGGAGTGAAACTAAAGATGTAAATAAATGGGAAATGTTCATGGATTGGAAGGCCCAGGATTGTTCAGAGAGCAGTTCTCCTCAAAGCAAAATGTAGACCCCATGCTCATCAAAATCCCAGCAGGAATTTTTGTGGAAATTGGCAAGCTGATCCTTAAATGTATGAAAATGCAAAAAATAAAATAAAATAAAAATCCCAGAATAGTTAAAGCAATTTTGAAAAAGGTTGCAGGACTCATGCTTCTGATTAAAAAAGAAAAAAATTAGTAAAGCTACGGGTGATCAAGAAAGCATCATCTATGCATACAGGTGTTTTGTGTGTGTGTGTGTGTGTGTGTGAGTGCAGGTGCATGTGTGATAGGAATAGGGTTGAGAGTTCAGAAATAAGCTTTTATATTTACAGTTAATTGATTTTCAACAAAGGCACCTCAAGGCAATCCAATATTGGGAAGAATTATTTTTGAAAAACAGGACCTGAATGATTATCTATTTATCTGCTAAAAGGTAAGTTGGACCCTTACCTCACACTTTGCACAAAAATTAACTCAGAATAGATCCTATTTGTAAGAGTTCAAATTACAAAACTTTAAGAAAAATCATAGGATAAAATCATTGTGACCTTAGGTCAAAGAGTTCTTATATACCAAAAGAACAATTGGTAAGAGGGAAAAAATGATAAATTGGACCTCATCAAAATAAAAACCTTTTGTGCTTTGAAAGACACAATTAGAAAATGAAAAGATAAGCCACAGACTGGTAGAAAATTTGCAAAGCACTTGTATCCAGAAAATGCAAAGAACCCTTATAATTTAATAGAAAAGCAATCCAATATAAAAACAGGCAATATTTGAATATAAATCTACACACACGTACCCATGTGTGCACATACACACGCACGCCCACAGACACACACCCATATACCTGTACACAAACAAATGGCCGATACACACATAATAGAGGTGCAACACCATTAATCATTAGGGAAAAGCAATTAACACCACAGTGAGATCCCTCTTCACACTGACTATGATAACTCTAATTAAAATTACGTGCAACACCATCTCGAGGCTGAGTTTACCCCAAAGTATGCTGCTTTGGCTTACTGAGTCCTTGGAACCACAGGTACTGGAAGGTCTCAGAAGCGACCTCAGACCAAGATCTGTCTGACCTCCCCCTTCCCTCCTGTCTCTCCCACCTCCTTCCAGCCCAAAGCAGACCTTAGACACTAGAAGTCCCTTCTCCCCAAGGTGAGTCATAGAAGCCAGCACTCTTCTCCCCAGAGCCATCCAGAAAACCTAGCAATATAACTCTAACCTTACCTGCCCTTCTGTGTGGGAGCTGGCCACAGTGACATTCTCGGGCCTACCTTGTCTTGTAGTTGATCAGAGGATCCTCATTCCAGAAGGGTCCTCCCCACACCTGGAGGAAGAATCTGCACAGACAGGCCCTGCTGGGCCTCCCCCTCAGTTGATTACAATAATATTTTTCTTCCAATCAGATTTCTCCACAGCAGTCCATGTCCACTGAACCTAAGCATACACGTGGACAGTTTCCCTGGATCTTTGGCTCTTCATTCTGAAGATGGCCGTGTGATGCCAGTTTGTCCTGCGTTTCTCTGTTAACCTGCCTGGTTACGCAGTGTTGGCTGCCAGAGTTATGATGGGAGAGAAGCTCATCCGCCCTGTCCGTCCCACCATGTCCATGCTGCTGGGGGCAAGGTCCAATGGCACAGCCAGCTACCTTGAAAACACTGTTCCCATTTCTTAAAAAGTTAAAGGTAACTTTACCATATAACCTAGGAACTTCCCCAAGGAAACCTATTCAAGATAAGCGAAAAGAAGTGGCCATACAAAAACTCGTACATAAATTTCCATGGCAGTATTATTCATAACAGCCAAAAAAGGAAAAAAATCCAGATGGTTATCAACTGATAAATGGATAAAAAATTGTGTCATTGGACATTAGGATAGTTATTAAAAAATAAAAAAGAACAAACTATTGATAGATGGTCTGTATTAGCCAGTTTTCCATTACTATAACAAATACCTGAGAGAGTCAACTTACAGAGACAGAGGGTTTATTCGGGCTCACAGTTTAGAGGTTTCAGTTCATGATTGATTGGTCCTGTTGCTTGGAGCCTGTGGTGGGACTGCCCACCTCGTGGCCCAGAAGCAAAGGAGAGAAAAAGGAAGGGGCAGTGGTCCTGCTGTGCCCTTCAAGGCAGTCCCCAGGGTCCTAAAGACCTCCCACAAGCCCCACCTCTGAAGTTTCCACACCCTCCGCAATAGCACCACACTGGGGACCAACCTTTGCCACATAGACCCCTGGGGACACTTCAGATCCAAGTTCTGGCATGCTGCAGCGTGGACACACCTCAGAAAGCATCATGGCAGATGAAATGAGCCAGACACCAAGGCTCTGTGCTGTGGGATTCATTTATATGAAGTCCCGAGGCCACCTGAGGCCGTGAGAGATCAGGTGTCCTGAGACTGTGGACGGAGCAGGGATGGGCTGCAGACGGACCTGAGGGATCTCCTCGGGTGATGGGAATGTTCTAGAACTGGATTGTGGGATAGCTGCATAGCTCTGTAAATTGACAGAAAGTCATAAATCATACACTTAAAACAGGCAGATTTTATTATATGTAAATTATACCTCATGAAACAAATGTATTCATTAAAGAAACATTCTAAAAAAAAAAAAAAAAAAACCCGAAGAAAACAGGCCAAAATGAAAGGGTCCGTGTCCTGGGGTAATAGGATCATGGTTAGGTTCTAGCTTCTGCTTTGTTCCCCTCCTGGTCTCTGGGTGGTCCACAGGGGGCCTGCGGGTCTCAGACAAGCTGTAGGTTGGATCTGGAATGTCCCCAAAGGCCTATGTGTTCAAGGCTTAGTTCCCACTTGACACTATCGGGAGGCGGTGACACTGTAAAGGTGGGGATCACGGGGGGCTTGGGCCACGGGGCATGCCCTTGGGGCTGTGGGACGCAGACCTCCTGTTCTCACTTCCTGGCTACGAGGTCTGTGCTTTGCCCACTGTGCCATCCCACCACGATGTGTTGCCTCAGCACAGGCCAAAGCACCAGGACCAGCCGACTGTGTACTGAGGCCCCCGACGTCAACCCAGGGAGTTCTCTCAAGGAAACCTGCACCCAGATCAAGAAACAGAACATCCCAAAGCCACCTCGGGGTTCCCTGAGTCCCAACTCCCCCAAGATTTACCTCTCTTCCAACACTTACACCAAACATCCCTTTTGAAATTGGGTGTGGTGGTGCATGCCTGTAATCCCAGTGGCTCTGGAGGCTGAGGCAGGAGAATTGAAAGTTCAAGGCCAGCCTCAGCAATTTAGAGATCCTAAGCAACTTAGTGAGACTCTGACTCAAAATAAAAAAATGAAAAGGGCTGTGAATGCGACTCAGTGGTATAGCACCCTGGGCTCAGTCCCCAGTACCAAACAAAGATATCTTTTGATTATTTTTGAACTTTCTGTGTATAAATGCATGCAGGAGGTCTTTTTCTGCCTGCCGGACTTGGATGCGCCGTCATGAGAAGCAGTGGCTTGTCTGCTCAGCTGGCTGCTGGCTGCTGTGTGAGGCGCCTCAATTGGTTTATCCATTCTGCCGGCAGACATGGGTCGCTCTCACTTCTGACTCCCATGAGCATCCTTCCATGTGCCTCAGGGGACACAGACACACATTTTCTGTTGGGCATGGACCTGGGAACTGGAACTGCTGGGTCATTCCAGCTGCAGGAAGAGTCCCCTCCTCCTTTCCTGCAGCCGGAGACACCTCGGCCAGGCCTGGGCACCATTGCCACAGAGACTGGGAGAAGAACTGGACCACGTGGGCCCTCCAGGGCCCGGAGTGTCCTTCATGCCTGCGATGCAACCCTGCAGAAGGAGATGGGGGAGCTTCTCCACTCCTCCATGATGCGGGGCAGAGGGTCTGGCTCCCAGGCTCGAGGGCATCTGGACATGTGCATGTTCTGTTGGCTGGTGTGAACACTGAATCCAGAAAGGAGACCCGGCCAGGGAGGCGGGTCGCCCAGTGATAGTGATGTATACAAACGCGTGAGTCACGCTTCGGAGCATCAGCAGTGTTATCATGTGGCTCAGCGGGAACTTCCTGAGGAAGGGGGCGCCCTCCCCACCCATGCCACCACGTGAGGGCACTGCTTTGAAAAACACTGTTTAGTGAGTTTCCACTACAAAGTCCGGGCCAGAGCAGAGGATTGCCAGGAGGTCCCCAGAGGGTCCACGTCAGTGTCGGTGAAAGGTTGCCTCCCAGAACTGCCTGCGTGGTCTTGGTTGTTAAAAACAGTCCACCGCCGGGTGTGGTGGCGCACGCCCGTAATCCAAGCAACTTGGGAGGCTGAGTCAGGGGGATCGAGAGTTCAAAGCCAGCCTCAGCAACTTAGCGAGGCCCTAAGCAACTCA
>JAJEJO010000229.1:681392-715571 GCA_020662805.1 Glaucomys volans
GACACCAGCTGGGATTCAGCCTTGCTGTCCCCGAAGGAAGCAGGCCTCCCAGAGCTCTGCCTGGTTTTCTACCCCGTCAATCCCTCCACACCCACTACGGCCATGTCAAGCACCCTGAGGCTGGCCCCTCAGCAGGTGGCAGGGTCCCTCATGTGCTCGCCCCTCGTCTGTGTGACAACCTGCACCGGTGCACAAAGGCAGCCAGAGGCCTAGAGGAGGCCTCCGATTCTGGTACAGAGGTGTGGGCCTTAGCGTGGACTTGCCTGGGGTGAGTCCTGCTCTCATCGTCCTCTACTGACTGCAAGACTCGGGGCGCTTCTAACCCTCCCAGCCCTGCTCGCTCACTGTGACGAGGGCAACGCCGACCTCGCTGAGTGGTTACCAGGGTTCATCCACAGAGTGAGTCTAAGCGCCTTTCTGGAATACCGTGGCACTATATGGTAAGGGTAGTCGCTGTTACACGTGAAGCCACATTCCCTCGGGAGCAGTGCAGAGCCCAGCAGTCGGCACAGTCCGAGTGCGGGCTTCGGCCTGGCCCTCTTTGGAAACTTATATCCCTTGCTGAAGCTCCATTGTGAAATATCGAAACACCAGTGTGGAAGAAAGGAAGACAAAGGTCAGGCTCTGAATCAACCGGTAGGTGTCTGCGTTTCGGAGACTCCACAGGAGGGTGGGCCCAGTGACTCACCGTAGTCATCCTTTTACTTTTCCTAGTGACCAATCTGAATTTTCCCATTACGCGGCGATGATTCACTGTTTGCTGTCCCGGTTATGTAACTGAGACTGTTTTGATCTGTTGGGGTGTCTTCCATCCATATTTCTACGTCACCCCTGGGGAGATTGGGAGAATCTTCTTTTCTACATATCCTGGTCCTGCTATGACAAACCATCGTGGAGATGTCATCCCCTGAGAATGAACCCACCTGTCTCCTTGTTCCCTAAGAAGTGAGAAGCCAGATGATAGCCAAGAGACCCTCACCAGGCCTGGGCTGGCCACAGATGCCCCTCGTGTCCCTTACCTTCTCAGTTTCTGCATCTTAAATGAGATATTGGACTACATCAAACCTAAACTTTGACTTTCAAAGACTTTACAGTGTTTCTTAACTTCTTATTTCAATGAGTATTTTTGTTGGAGAAGTTCCAGAGTGTGTTCTATCAGATCATAAGTTTATGGCAATTAAAAAGTAGATGTGGAGACCAAGTTATAGGGTGGGATGCAGGGAAAACAACAGATTTGTGCTGAACTTCTTAAAAATAAATTCATCTAATCTGGAGGAATGGGATTTCCATCACTTCTTCAATCCCCCTTATGCTCAAAGGTTAAGAGGGTCTATGTCTTCCTAGACAGAAGGAGCATAAAAATGCACTGGCACCTCTGCTGTCATTCTGATCACTCACCTGGCCTGGTCAGGCCCAGAGTGGGCTTCACAGAGCCATCCATTGCACATGCACTTGCTCTCCTCATCCCTGACAGGAGTGCTATGTCCCAAGGATGGGCTGAACAATACCAGTCCCTTTGATACATCATTGGACCACCGACGTGGAAGAGTCAAGTTTGTGATGGGCACTCTAAGTCTGTTTAAGCTTTTCACTCTTTATTTTTTTGTCTTTGGCATTTGTTGGGCTTCTTAAATCTACAGAATGACATCTTTCATCAGTTTGGAAAAATTTGCATACATTGTCTCTTCACATGATGTTTTTGTTCATTCTCTCTTGCTTCTTCTTCTGAAACACCAATTAAATGTATTTAGACCATTTCATTCTATCCATCCTATCCCTGATCCTCTTTTTCTGGGATTTTCTTCTTCTTGCCTCTCTGCTGTTGTTTGGATAATTTCTTCTGGTCTACCTTCCAAGTCACTGATTCTCTCTTTGTCTATATCTAATCTCCTATTAAACCCATCTACTGAATTTAAATTGTCAGTTATTATGTCTTTCATTTCTATAAGAAATATTTATTTGATTCTTTTGAAAAGTCTGTCAGATTCATTTTTATAGTCTTTTGTTTCCTGCAGACATTTAAGCTTATATTTTATTCTTTTAGCATAATAATTTCATAATTTGTTTCCTATGATTCCATTATATGAAATATTTGGGGTCATTTTAGTTATCTGCTTTTTCTGCTTCTTCTTTTGTTTTAAATTAGAGCTTTAGAGTTATACATAGTAGTTGGGTTCAGCAAACTCATACATGCATAGAAATCAATTTCAGTTCATGATCCTACTCTTTTTCCTTTACCTTTTTCCCTCCTGTCCTCCCTCCCTTCTCCCATTCTCCTTCCTCTGCTCTTTTTTCCACTTATTTTCACTCTTGTTGCCTTATTTTCTTTTTTGCTTATTTATTTTTTGACTGAGGGCTTACTCTTCTGGAAAAATTGTTTAGTCAGAATTTCTTTGAGGCCTTTGATGAATGTGACTTCTGTCAGAAAAGAAAGACTTGCACTCGTTTCTGCCATGCACCTAGGAACATTCCACTCCAGGACCACATTGATCTAAACTTGCTTCTTAAAGTTTTCTGGGTACCACTCTGCATGAGGGTCAGTGTGTGGTAACGACTGTCTGGGGATGACCTTTTCTCCTGGTCTCAGTGCCAGGAAGACTGGGAAACCTTACTTCTGGTTCATTCTAATCCTGGCTGTGCAAACATTGGAGTCCGGGCATCATTGGTGTAAGGTTGTCTGGTAGATTCTCAACCTCACCTGGGTTCTGGGCTTTGAATTCTGATCTGTTCATTTTCTTCATCCCACCTGGACGTGAATCTACCATTGGGAGTGTGACTGTGCTAAATCTTGGGAAATTGTAGAAGGAGGTGGTGTTCCTTGAAATGAAACATGTTATGCTTCCTGCTATGTCAGCTGTGGTTGATATTTGCTCAGATTAAATACTCTAGAACTATAAAAACTTCAAAATAAAATTTAGAGCATTTTAGAAATTTAAGAAGCACAAGATGAATCAGATAGGAATGCTTTCAACTACAAGTAGTAAAAACTTGACAAATAGCTCATTTTTCTTTATTTTTCTTATATTGCAAGAAATCTAGAGGCAAACAGTTTGGGATGTTAGATCATCTGCTCAGAAACGTCCTAGAGGTAGGTTCTGGGCTCTGTCTAAACAGTCCCTCTGCTGTGCTGACCTTTCCTCCCACTTTCCTCCTCATAGTTACACAATGGCCATCGTTCATCCTAGACGTCAAGTCCATGCTTAAGGCAGGACAACAGGAAGGAGAGCTCACCAGTCACATCCGTCTCCTTTATCAGGAAGGCCAAGGCTCCCCCCGAAAGCCCCCTGCAGCAAACCCACCCACACGTCTCATTGTCCAAGATGTGGACACGTGGCTGTCCCCAGCTACGAGGGACCCTGAGAAAGCAGGTTCCTTGCAAAATGGAGTTGGACCAACATGATTAGCCAGCCGGAGCTCAGTGCCCCTCGACTGCATGAGGAGGTGTCTGGAAGGAAGACCAGGAGCCCAACTGCAGGGCAAGGTCCTGGGCCTTCTCACCTGGAGCTGGGTACAGCCACGCTGGCCTTCCACTAAGGCAGCATCATCCCAATTCACTGAGAACCTGCCTCCCGGGGCCTCCACACACACACACACACACACACACACACACACACACACACACAGCCTGGGAGAGAACACCGCCCTTAAGCAAGCTTCTGCAGGATGTAGGTGAAGGCGGACCTCCAAATAACAGAGCTGGCGAGTCCCAGGCCCGGCCTCCAGGTGATGAAACCCACCAGGCTTTCCTCTGCAGTGCCAGAAAGAGGTGGAGACGGCGACACTGGAATCGGAGGCGCTTCCCCCCTAATGTGTCCCCTTGGGTGGATCACGCCCACAGCAGCTCTCCTGGCCTGAGCATCAGATCGGCAAGGGTCCAAGAGGGCACACCTGCCCTGCCTTAAGGAGAGCTCTGCCAGGTGTCCCAGCTGCCTTGCCCTCCTGGGTAGTAAAACGCCTGGCCCGCCTTCTACAGGGTTCGTGCCTGGACCCACGCTTTCAGTCCTGACCCCGGAGCCCATAGGGCGAGTACAAAACAGCTCCTATTTCCATGTTCCCTCCACAGGCAAAGCGGCACTAGCCAATGACAGACAGGGATTCCCTGGGTGGGCAATTTGGGGTGGAGGCAGAAATCACCCTGCAGGGCTGTTCCGAGAAGGAAGGAGGGGCCTTTCTACACCAGCACATGGTTTTCCTTTCATTGCTCTCGTGTGCACTCCCTAGACACAGGGCCTTTGCACAGACCACAGCTCTGCCTAAAAGGTCCCCCCATCACAACCCGCTTAGGCACTCACACATGGTCTTCCAGGTCCGTTTGGCATCAGGTCTCTGCAGAATCTCCCCGCCAGGTGCTCCTGCTATCTGCGCCTGCACCCCCTGCTCTGGTCCTTCATCTTGCTGTCGCCCTTCAAACCCCTTCTTTGTGCCTCAGCTTTCTCACCACACCTATTCAGTTCACTGCTGCCTCATCGGTGCCGGGCACATTCACACGTGTCCAGTGAACTGCTCCGGCCACCAGTGGAGCAACGGTTCCCTGCCTCCTGAAGATGCACGCGGGGCAGTGCTAGAACAGATGGGTGATTGGGCCCTGGCTACGGCCAGCGTGATCTAATCCAGGGAAAATGCCCATGGGGGAACCTGGCCAGGACACACGACAAAATGTCAGCCACCATTTGTTCTGAATTGTGTCACAGAGATAGTTTGTAATTTCCTATAATTTCCAAATTCTCTATGATAATCTCTTTTGTTCTGAAAATAAAAAAGATGTGCGACCCTCCTACAGGCGGAAGGAGGACAGAACACGGGAGGACTCTGTGAACCTGGAGAGCAGTTTCCCTACCCAGAGGCGCCTGGGCAGGGGCACCTGCCAGGGAAGACACCAGAGGAGAGGCTCTTGTGACAGTCACAATGAAGGGCGCAGGAATTTCTGAAGGTCACTGGCCCTGGGACCAGAGTTCCAGCTGGCCCAGCAGTTGCCGTCCAGGGCCTCCCCTGGGGCTCGTCTCCCAGGCACACCTGGCTTGCCATTTCCCCATGGCAGGTGTGTGTCATTGAGAGCTAGAGGGGTAGAAAGGGTGACCCCTTTCCTGCCCATCACACAGGTCGCCACTGACACCTCCATGAGAAAAGAGGTGAGCAAGAGAAATGCCTAAACCAGAAAAATGATAGTTGTACTCCATTTTTGTACAATGAACCAAAATAAAAAAAATTAAATTAAATTAAAAAGAGAGAGAAATGCCTAGCACGTTTGCTGGATCATGGTTTTGATGACATGAGAACCTTCAGCACCTGAGGCCCCGAAGCCCTCGGGAAATCGTCTAAGTGACCTTCAGCTCAATGAGGAGCAGACAGCTGTTCACAGTGTCACTGGACAGGAGGGAAAGATCTGGTGCTGACAGGCTGAGAAGGACCCAGCCCGGGTTCCAGGTGCCCCAGTCCTGCCATGAGCCTCTGTGGTCAGCACGGCCATGCTGTCCCATTGCCTAGCCCAGGGCAGATGCAGGAGTTCTACCGGTGGACAACGGGGAGGCGGGGCATTTCTGTCACCAGAAACAACGCGGGTGTCGCCATGGTGAGGAGCAGGGAAGGTTCAAGATCGGAATGAGGACAGAGCTGGTCATGAGGAGCAGAGGGAAGCAGAGTCAGGCAGTGCCAACGACTTGGAAAGATCCCTCTGGGAGCCAGGGAGGAGGGCTAGAGGAGGAGGGGACCAGCTGGGAGCCTCAGGATTACAGGATTGTTCCAGCACATTCGGAGCCCCAGCCCTGTGATTCCTGGTCCAGAGTGACACTGAGTGGGACTAGGAGAGCAAGACCTTCCTGGGCCCTCCACGCTGAGTGGCTAACGCCAGACCCCAGGCCAGCGCTCCTGGGCTCTGCTTCCTGACAAGGACACACCTCGGCACACCAGGGCGGGCGCAGAGGAGCGCTCCCATCCCAGTCCTGGCAGCTCGGTAGATTCTGTCTTGGCAGGCGAGGAGGCGGAGCCAGTGGGCAGAGGGGCTGCTCTGAGGGGTGCCAGACTCCGCACTAAGGGAGGCAGCTCAGGCCAGGTCCTCACAGTTGGAGGGAGGGAGGCCAGCTGAGGCAAGAGGGGCTGATCAGGGGAGGCCCGTCCAGGAAGCCATGCACAGCCCACTAGGGAGCTGAGGCTTTGTCTTGTTGGTGTTGGCGCCTGGGGGCATCCAAGCAGGGGTCGGGACTGATGGAGTTTTTCTGTGGACTGGGCAGTGGTGGAAGAAGAGGGAGGCAGGAGGCCGGGGAGGAGGAGCTGCAGGCAAGACTGAGCAGGAGAAAGATCCTCCCCAAATTTAGGAGGCTAAATTGGGAGGAATGGGTGGCAGTTGGGGTCTTGGGGTCTTGTGTGTGTGAGACAGGGCAAGGAAAATCCCAGTCCCGGTCAGGGGACGGCACTTGCTGAGCGAGGATGTGGGATGGGAGCTCCGTCCCGGGTGCTGTGAGCTTGAGGTGAGGGTGTCCCCAGGAAGGGGCCTCCTGATAGGTGGACAGATCTCACCCTGGAGTCCAAGGAGATGTGCCATAGAGGGTTGGGGTCCTGGAGCCAGGCACTGGGTGAGCAGGGCCCACACCCAGAGCCCTGGGCACTGAGGGGCTGGAGAGGAGGAGGCATGAGGAAGAAGACAGAGCAGGAAGAAGCAGACCTGAGAGCATGCGGCCAGAGAGCGTGCGGCCACGAGGGGATGAGCTGCGGGGTCCAGGACCTGCCTGTGGACCTCGGGTCTGTTAAGAACGGGCAGGCCAGGCGGTCACCAAGGTCTGTGGAAGCTCCAGAGTGGTTGCTTTTGCCCCATTTGTGAGCACCTATTGTATGCTAGGCATGGTACAGCCTCCTGCATGCCCGGCCTCCAGCAGACCCGACCACAGCCCTGCCTGGACGGCATCCACACCCCATTTAACCGATGAAAAGACTGAGGCCCGGGAGCTGCTCCAGCTGGTGAGCCAGGAGTCCTGCTCCGCGCTTCACACCAACCATCTACTTGTAGCTGTGTTTTGGAATGAGAGAGAGGGAGACACCCCTGGGGTACAGGGGCAAAGGGGAGCAGGAGACTTAAACTCCCTGTTCCCGGCATCGCAGCAGCCGCCCGCCTTCCTGGTGGGGAAGGAGCTCTTCCTAAGTGTCTGCTCAGCGTCCCCTGCAAGAGCCGCCCCAGTTCCTCCCTCTGCACCTGTAGCAGGTCCAGGCCGCTCTGTCTTGTCCCAAGCAGAGGAGCAACAATGGGCCTCTGATGCTGGTCGGGGATGACCAGCCGGGATGCAGCGGGTGGGGTGGCAAAGGTGGGAACAGGTTTCCTCAGGCAAGTTTCCAGAAAGCCATGCTGGTCCTGCCCTGCGTGGACAGCGCTTAGCACTCCCGGGCTGGCCAAACTGCGCAGTGGGCCGCCGGCCGGCTACTGCCCCGTTCACCAGGGCCTCTGAGTTCGGCAAGGTCACGGTTGCTACAGAACAGGTGGCTCTGCTGAAAGCCCCGTGTGGCTGGCACCTCAGGCCATGACGACTGCATTCTGTGCAGGTGCGGTGGGGCTCAGGGGAGCCACAAAACTGAGTCGCACGGGCATCAGGATTCAAAGCTAGGAAGGTCGCAGCAGAATGCCTGCCCCCCTGTCCTGCAAGATCCACTCAGCCGCCCATTAGCTGGACACCTGGGGAGCACGCTGCCGCTGGCAATGGCCGTGACTGACAACCACAAGCCCATCAGCCTGATACAAGCGTGTGTCTCCGCAGGCTCGAGAAGCAGCCCGTCCAAGCCTCCCACTGGAGAGAGGGGAGCTGAGGCCGAGCGCCCCACCTTGCACGGCACCCTCCTGGGCAGGCCCGTCCAGGGTTGCGCGCCTGGAACGGATGACAACTGTCCTCCATGTCGAGGTGGAGAAGCCGAGGCATGGAAATGTCAAGCACCTTACCCGAGAGCAAGGGACAGCAAGCGCCCCAGCTCAGGCCTTCTGATTCCTTGTCCCGCCTTCAGTCACAGCCCACAGCCCGCACGTGTGGAGCACCTGCTGGGCACCATTTGCACCTGGACAAGCTGCCAGCTTCCCCGCAGGAGCCGGGTTGGGTCAGGCCAGGGCCAGGCCACCGTCTGGCAAGCACAGGGCCCGTCCCAACAGGATGCACGGGAATGACCCATTGTCCAGACAGGACTGCAGCACCGCCCAGGGCACCAGGGCCAGCTCGGGGTGCAGGGCTGCCTCCCTCCTGGGGCAGCTGCTCCGGTGGCCAGGCTCCCAATTTGGCTGCGAAAGCTGAAGTTTAGCTCCAAACGTAGACCTTTGAAGGCAGGGGTTCTTCATGAAACACCTGGCAAAGCCAATTAGAGTGGCATGGAGAGTAACCAACATAATAAGGGCAATTGAGTTGATTTATTGTAGTGACAAGAGGCTTTTTTTCCATAAACAGTGAAAGAAAATAATATACTGATATTAAAATATGACTGTAGTTTTCCTTCAAATCCCTAGAAATTGGTTCTGTTTCTGGGGCTTCATCTCCAATGTGAGGCTGGTAAGAAGACAAAGACCCCGGAGTGGGAGTTCTCAGGCGGGAACACTCGTCCAGAAGCAAAACTAAAGGCACCAGGGAGATGGCTGGCAGCAAGGGGCGGTGGGAAGGGCAGGAACTGGGGAGCCAGGCTCGCCCCATCCACTGTAAGGCGGTGTCCCTAGGCGCGAGCCCGGTTCCTTCATCTGTGGGATAGGGATAATAATACCCAAACTCTGGTCGTTGGGGAAATTAAAATTAAGCTGAATAACTTTAAATTTAATTAAAGAGGTGTGTGAAATTTATTTCTCTCTCATGTGACATTCTCCCACAGTCCAGGGCTGCAGGGTGGGTCTGTCATCTGCAGGGACCAAGACCCTTCATTCTTGCTGCTCAGCCCCCCCCCCCCCCACCTCCTGGCCCCTGGTCCCCGGCAGGGCTGCCAGCTCCAGCCACAGTGTCCTGGTTCCAGGCAGTGGGAAGCAGTAAGGAGCACAGCAGGCTCCCCACCTCTCCGAGGGATCAATACCCCTTCCACAACTGACAGACAGACCCTTGGGCGGAAGTTGCGTCAGGGCCAACCTGCAGCAGGGAACTCTAGGAATGTAGTCTCTGTTCCTCCCGCCTGGAGTCCAGATAAGGCTGGCCCTACTACCAAGGAAGGAGCAGGGGCAGCACCAGAGGAAAGCAGCCCCCGCCTTGTCCCATTTGACAGGTGTCAGTGGGCTAACAGGGCAATGCACATAAAACTGGCAGAGTGAAGTCTGCTCCACACCAGGGCTCAGCCACACTCAGCCCTTCTAGAAGGGTCTTTTCTCCATGATGCACCTGTGCTCTTGCTTGACTTGCTTGACCCAAGTCAGCATGGAGAGGCAGAAGGTGCAGAATGCAGAATCAAAGGGGCACTTCCATTGAGGTGCTCTTTGGCAGGAGGGATTTACTGTGTGCCAGGCACCATGGACGTCTTAACCTCTTTAAAAATTTAGACTTAATGAGGCAGCATGTGATTGTAATCCCAGTGACTTGGGGAGGCTGAGGCAGGAGGATTGCAAGCTCAAGGCCAGCCTGAGCAACTTAGCAAGAGCCTGTCTCAAAATAAAGAATAAGATGGAGCTCAGTGGAAAAGCGCCCCTGGATTCAATTCCCACTACCAAAAAACAAAACAAAACAACAACAACAACAACAAGAACAAAAACCCTAAACTTTAAAAAATGAACTGAAAATGTTTTGTTTTCCATATTTTTATTGGTGCATTATTATTGCACATTCTAGTGGGATTCTTTGTTGCACATTCATCCATGCACAAGATATAACAATACAACCTGGTCAGTACCACTCCCCCATATTTCCCCTTTCCCTTCCCTCCTCCCTTTCCCTGGTCCCCTCCCTTCACTCTGCTAGTGTCACTTCTCTTTTCATGAGGTCCTCTCACATTTTCCCCTTTTCCTCTCTAGCTTCCACATATGAGAAAAACCATACGACCCTTAACCTTCTGAGTTTGGCTTATTTTACTTAACATAATGTTCTCAAGTCCCATCCATTTTCCTGCGAATGACACAATTTCATTCCTCTTTGTGGCTGTGCATTACACCACATTTTCCTTATCCATTCACCCACTGACAGACACCGAGGCTGGGTGCATAGTTTGGCTATTGGGAATCGTGTTGCCTTAAACACGGGCGTGCATGTGTCACCGTGGGGTGATGACTTTTCCTCAGGATAAATACCAAGGAGTGCACAGTGGGGTCACATGGTGGTTCCATGCCTAGTCTTTTGAGGAAGCTCCATGCTGATTTCCAGAGTGGCTGTGCCAGTTTACAGTCTCAACAGCAGTACAGAAGTGTTTCTTTTTCTCCACATTCTCTCCAGCATTTAATTTTTTAATTTTTTAATTTTTTTTTGGAACCAGGGATTGAACCCAGGGACACTTGGCCACTGAGCCACATCCCCAGCCCAATTTTGTATTTTATTTAGAGACAGGGTCTCACTGAGTTGCTTAGGGTCTCGCTAAGTTGCTGAGGCTGGCTTTGAACTCGCCATCCTCCTGACTCAGCCTCCCAAGTCGCTTGGATTACAGGCGTGCGCCACCGCGCCCGGCTTCCAGCATTATTATTGTTTATATTCTTGATGACTGTCGTTCTAACTGGAGTGAGACGAAATATCAGCGTAGTTTTGATTTGCATTTCCCTGATTGCTAAACATGTAGAACATTTTTTTTTCACATATTAGTTAACCATTTGTATTTCCTCTTTAGAGAAGCATTTGTTGAGTTTGTGCCCATTTATTGATTAGATTTGTTTTGTTTGGGGGGCGTTTCTTTGTGGTAAGTTTTTTGAGTTCTTTATATATTCTGGATGGTAACCCTCGGTCAGAAGAGTAGCTCACAAAGATTTTCTCACATTCCGTGGGTTCTCTTCGCTTTCTTCATGGTTTCCTTTGCTGTGCAGAAGCTCTTTTGAATTTGATGCCATCCCAGTTGTTAACTCTTGGCATTAGTTCTGAAGTTTTCGGGGTCGTATTGAGAACATTGCGCCTGTGTCTATATGTTGGACTGTTGAGCCTACATTTTCTTCTAGGAGTTCCAGACTTTCTGGTCTAATTCCCAGGTCTTGATTTATTTTGAATTGGCTTTTATGTATGATGAGAGATAAGGGTCTATTTCATTCTTCTGTGCATGAATAACCAGTTTTCCCAGCACCATGAGTTACAAAAGCTGTCTCTTCTCCACCTGTGTTTTTGATGCTTTGGTCGAAGAGCAGACCCTGTGTCTGTGTGGGTTTGTCTCTGTGTCACTATTCTGCACCATTGGTCTGTGTGTTTGTTTTTAAGCTGGTACCCACAGCTGTTGTTCCTATAGCTCTGTAGTATAATTTGAGGTTGGGTGTTGTCATGACCCCAGCATTTGTCCCCCTTAGAATTACTTTTGCCGTTTTTGGGTTTTTATTCTTCCCATTGAATTTTAAGACTGTTTTTTTTTTCCTAGTTTTTTTTTTTTTTTTTTTTTTTTTTTTGTCAATGGATCTTTTATTTTATTTATTTGTATGTGGTGTTGAGAATCCAACCCAGGACCTCACACATGCCAGGCAAGCGCTCTACCACTGAGCCACAACTCCAGCCCCTTTTTTCTAGCTTTGTGAGGAACTGATGGGAATTGCATTGAATCTGTAGGTCACTTTTGATATTATGGCCATTCTACCCATGAATGAGAGGTTCATCTTCCAGTATTTTCTTCAATTTTTTTTTTCTTCAGCATTATATAATTTTCATTGCAGAAAATTTCACCATTTCACCTTGGTTTTATTTAGATTAATTCTGGTTTTGTTTTGTTGAGTCGATTGTGAATGGGTTCCTTCCTGATTTCTTTCTCAGCAGATTCATTATTGGGACATAGGAAAGTCATTGATCTTCATATGCTGATTTTGTATCCTGAATAATTGTTTCTGGAAAATGTTTATCAATGTAGGAAAATTCAGAACATATCATAATCAGTTTAAACCAACCAACCAATCAACCCACTCAGGACACAGGAAACAGTAGGTCGTGTGACTTGGCTAAAGTCACCTTTACATGCTGCAAACAATCTGAAAGGACATGGGCCAAACAACGCTTGCTATGACTGCTGGCTGTGGTCCTGAGTGAGTTTTGTCTTCTTCCTACTCTTTTCAGCTTTCCAAATTTCTCATGAGCATGGACCACTTTCACAATCTTACCAGCGAGGGACCCTGTAAACATACCAGTGTCAGGGAGCAGCACTCGGTGAGGCCCTGGGAGGCAGGGGCTGCAGGAGGAGACCTGCACTCCTTTGCCCTGGGCTGACTTTCAGGTTAGGGACAAACCCCTGGGGAGTCAACTGTGCCTCCTGCCAGATGGAAAATGAACACATGGGCTCTGGGTCACAGGAGGCCAGGATCAGACTGGAGAGCACGTGGTGTCAGGTTCCTGAAGTGCCCTGAGATTTAAAATGAGCCATCAGCAAGGCGAGGGGCCTCTACTCTGCCTGCCCCAGGGGTGGGGGTTCGCCTGTATTCTTCCCACAGGGCCTCTGGGCAGAGCCTGGGGTGAAGGATTCAGAAGGCTGGGTTCTGGTCCTAGCCCTGAGCCCCAGTCTCCCCACTGGTGCACTACAGACTGTGTCTCTGGGGCTCTTTGGGCCAGGACTGCAAGGACTCAGATGTCTGTACTCAGAACACAGGTGAACTGGGCCTGGTCCCCTCTGGGGCAACGGCTGGCCTCCCTTTAACCAGCACCACTGCGTCCTAACCTTCACACCTTCTTAGGGTCACCAGAGCAAATCCTCAGCCTCTCCAAATCCTCTCCAACCTTCCTCACCCAACCCAGGCGCAACAGTGGCCTGTCTGGGGAGTGGAGGGCCAGTGGAGGAGAAGTGGGGGGTGGGCAAGACGGTGGGGACAGTAAGGACTGATCAGAGTGCCAGCCCGGAGTGGCCAGCCGGCAGGGCCACCATCTGGGAACTGGTGACGTCTCTCCTCGGGCAGTGGAGCCCATGACCTCCACCTGGGCTCAGGAGTGTAGGAGCAGTTCGCATGCCCTGTCCCCAGCCCCTGGAACTGGTCCCGGGCTCTCCTCGTGCACTCTGAGCTAGATTTGCAAAGGGGAGGGCGACCCTGAGCGTAGTCTTGGGAGGAGGCTGCAGTCGCGCGGTGCACCGACCGGTCCCCGGGCTGGGCCGGTCCCCTCGTTGCGCCGGTGCCGGATCCTCGGCCCTCGATCCTCGATCCTCGGTGCAGTACCGAGCCCCTGGTGGGTCCGTACCGCCGCGGCCGATGCGCCGGAAGGCTGGTCAGAACCGGGTCCGGCTCGCCCCCCCGCCCACCTCTTCCCTTTCCGGCCTCCCTCTCCCGGCCTCCATCGCTCCCTCTCTGCACTCTCCTGTCCTCTCCCTCTCCTCCCCCCAGCCCCCGCACCCTACCAGCGAGTCTGGGGACAGATCCCCTCCCCTCCGGACGCCGGGCCCCGCAGTCCCCGCCCCTCGGTGACTCCCGCTTCCCTCCGCGCGCCGCGCCCCAGGCCTCCGCGGGGCGGCTCCTCCCCTGCCTGCACCTTTCATCCTGCCCGCGCGGCCAGAAACAGCCCGCTTTCCCTTTAATTTGCTCAAATGTTCCTGCCAGCATCATTTTCTCCTGTAATCACACGCTGCTCCCCTCCGACGGCTCCGGCCCGGCCCCGCCCGGCCCCAGCTCCCGGTGTCCCCGCCCAGCCCCTGTCCTCTGGGCCCCGGCACCCTGGCAGCTCGCGCCCTCTTCTTCCCGAATGGCTCCCGATCGGCCAGGGCGGAGGTTCTAGGACCCTAAAGAGGTCGGCAGTTTTGTGCTCGGAATTGTGTGTTCTTTTTAAAAACAGGGATCCCCAAACTGAATAAGCCTCAGGTCCCGGAAAACCTGGATTTCCCCTTCTATGTCCCCTACAGCTGCGCAGCTGTCCTGAAGCAGAGCCTGGACCGGGTTCCCCTGACCCGCACCATCTCAGTTCCAGTGTCCCGGGTCCCAGCTAAGACCCGAGGCTCCGACAGACAGACACCAGTTCCAGTCTAAGTCAGTGCTTTCCGCTCCGCTCCTCTCTTCTATCTCCCTCTACTCCAAATGGAGGGTTTGGGCCAAGGTGTCAATCAGCCCACAAATCTGTTCCGCAGCCCCTCCTCCTCATACCCCCCATCCGGGACTCACAGAAGCCCCCTCCGGCCTGCCCACGCGTCCTCCCCGGGAACCTTTTGCGTGCATCTTTTCCTAATTGCAAAAAGGCAGACTTCATGGCTGCTCGACAGGCGCTTGTGCGGACTATTCCAGGTGTTGGCCTGCCTGCCTGGCTTCTGGACCAATGAGGAACAAGCTTGAATGTTCCTCTCAGCTCACTGTTGAGAACCTTCAGGTGTGCCACCCAGCACTCCCACTGAAAAGACACCCCTTGGCCAACATCCCTCAGGGCTGGACCTGGGGTCTGCGGGTTGCAGGAGGCCAGTCCCTGGCGGTGGTCCTGCAGAGCGTCCTTCCTCCAAGCCCAGGCCACCGGTGCTATGGACGGGATTGTGTCCAGCTGAAGGGATATGCTAAGGGCCTAACCCCTGTGCATCAGAATATGACCTTATTTATAGAGGGTCGTTTTAGAATAGGCTGGGCCTCCTACCCAGTAGGACCTGTGTCCTTAGAAGAAGAGGGGAAGAGAAGCAGACTCAGAGGGAGAAGGTCATGTGAAGACAGGCAGAGGCAGAGGGATGAGCTACAAGCCAAGGAATACCGGTCACCACCAGAGGTTGGGAGAGGTAAGGAGGGGTTTTCAGAGCATGACCCTGCCAGCACCTTGATCTTGAACTTCCAGCCTCCAGAACTGTGTGACGATGCATTTCTGTTGTTTAAGCCATCAGGTTTGTGACATTTTGTTATGGCAACCCTAGTGAACTAATACAACTAGTCATGGGGACACTCACTGGAACACAGGGTCGGACCTAGTAAGAGATGGCCTAGTAAGAGATGGCAGCAGCAGTGGTCAGTGCATCAGGAATGTGAGCCACCTGCCATTGTACTCATCTGTGCCCTTGGGACCTCCTCCAGGACTGCCACCCTGGATGATTGACTGCCGCTGGGCACCCCCAACCAGCACCTCAGCTCCCTGGCTCCCAGGATGCTGGGTAAGAGCGTTCTCGGTTCCCTGGCATTTCCCAGATCTGGCGTGCAACCTAGGATCTGTTTCTGAAATGGAGACTAGTTACCTGCTGCTGAAAGCATGGCTTTCCTCTGTCCCTCTGGGCACCTGTGCTGTGATTGCTTTTTGGGCCTTGCCTCAGGCCCTCCGTCACCTTCTGAATTGGTGCAGACAGTGGAATACCCTTGGCTCTGCTGGCTCCCTGCACAGAGGCCTGTGCCAGCTAGAAAGCCTTTTCTTGCTCTGGTCACAAAACAGTGAGCCTATGGGCGTGGCTGTTCAGTAAGTGGGATAGAGCAACCACCTGGAAATGCGGTATTTGACGTCTCCAGAATCCACAGGGCTCAATTCATTCTATTTCTCCTTTTCAGGGTAGGATGCAAAGTTCTGTGACTTAGCTCTCATTTTGGACAGCACCAAAGGCCATCTGTGTCCTTGGGGCCCACCCCACCATTCATTCTCCCCAAGCATCTGAATTCTTGCTCTCTGTCAGAAGCAAACTCTGGAAGCTTAACTTCCTTTGCCATATGCCAACCCTGAGTCCAGGGGTCAGTCAACCTCTAGACCAAGTGAACAACAGGCAGCTCCTGGAGCTAAAATTGCCCAGGATTTTGCTAAAATTGCACTGTATGTGGCACTAATTTTGCTATCGCTATGCTACATTAATAAAATCAGCCCAATCTAAAATCATGTATTTTGCTATCCTAATATTCTCAAATTTTCTCACATACATTCTCTAAGTTTTGACACAATAAATTGGAAACTATTGTTTTCTTTTTTTTCTTTTTCTTCTTCTTCTTATTTTTCTTCTGTGGAGCAGGGACACACCATTCTTTTCCTGGAAGAGAGCACGTCCTTACCTCCTGCATCATGGCGGGGGAGAGGGGGAGAAAGGTCTCCAGGTAACAACCCAGGGTGCTGTGCACAGGGTCGACAACTCCCTCAGATAGGAGGGAGTAGCTGCTTCCAAGTGCAAGGGAAGCTCAGGGTGAACAGCCCCTGAAGTCCTCCGGGGGACCCCAGTGGGATTCCCAGGGTTCCCAGTCTTCTCCAGCAGAGGCAGGCAACGCAGCAGGGTTGAAACCAGCCCGCTCTGGTTCTCAGCTGCGCTAGCCCACGGCTCTGAAGGTGAGCTCCGTTCTATGATGGTGCCTGGAGCCTGCTACTTCCTTCCTGTGAACCCCCACGCCTCTCCCGCCTCCTCAGTGTGGCTCCTCATTCCGGATAGGCACAGCCGTGACTTGCTGCTGTTGCCATGATCCTGTCATGGTGAGCTCCCAGCTCCTAAGGCCTGGCCCAGCACAGGGCGGGGGTGTCCCTGCTCCCCCAGGGCTGGGGACCTCCTGCCCTGCTGTCTGCTGCAATCCTTCCAGTCTGCAGGGCTCCACGGGTTGGGGGTTCAGACCTGAACTTCGCTCCTCCTCAGGGACCATCCAAGAGGATGAAGAGTCCTGATTCAACCACCGTGTTACCAGCTTGAGCCTGGCAAGCACTAGGTGCCCAAAGAGTACAGACACCCTTCCAGGCCCTAGACCCTGGGCCCCGCTGCCTGCTGCCCTGCCCATTCGGATTCCCTCCCGCATGTCTGGATGCTCCGGAGCTCTGGTGGCTGCAGTGGCCCCAGTCAGACGCCATCCCGTGCCCTTCTGCAGGCCCTCCTGCCCCGGCCTGGGGTGCTTATTCCTTCCTGTTTTCAAACAGCTCTGAAGGGCCCTTCAGAGTGGAGGCTGGAGCAGGCTTAGAATTAAGCAGACTTGGGTTCCCAGTTGGGCTCTGTCTCCACTGCTTTGCCTGCTGGTGCAGCCAGCTACTTAATCCCTCTGGCCTTCAGGTTGTCCACCGTAACAGGTGATGCCTGACAGTAAGGACTGTCGTGAGGAAGAGCAGCTGCACCTGAAGAGTGCCTGTCAGTCCTGCACGATAGTGACCACAGTTACAAAAGTGAGCACCTGCCCAGGACTCTCATTTAACGCTCAGAGCAACTCCCGCCCATTGCGCAGGTGAAGACACTGAGACGGAAGCAGCTCCTCCAGCGGAGGCTGGGGTCATGGGCGGGCGAGCCCAGGACCTCCATTCAAGGCCTTCTCTTTTCACGTTTAGATGAACCCTCCACTTAGAAAATCACATTCTTTTTGGTCCCCCATGGCTTTGTGCCATTAATGCCTGCACTCGCGCCCCAGGTCCCTGCCACGCCCCTCCTGCCCTGGCCCAGAGGCCTGGAGAGTGTGCCCACCTCGTCTACTTGGGTCCTTCCAGGCGTGAGCACTAGACAGTCAGGTTGGGTCCTAAAGACATGAAACAGCAGAGCAAACTGGCTCCATGCCACACTGCAGGGTGGCCTGGTCCCATGGGTTGCCTTGAAGGGTAGAGCAACTCTTGGTTGCTGGTTTGAATTAGCCCCACCCTTTAAGTCATCTGATGTTCTCAGAATTCCAGGGAGACACTGAAGGCAGAGCTCTATCCAAGGCCCGGAGAGCGCCAGGGCTCTGTCAAAGCCAGGGCTGGTAGGGTTGTGGCATCAGGTATTGCAGAGTGCGTGGGGAGCCCTGGGCCAGGCCTTCACCGTGGCCCCGGGTCAGAGGCTTTGCAGTGGGTTTGCACAGAGCATTTTCCTTTAAAGCTCCCCGGGTGGTTCTGGGGCAGAGCCACGGCTCAGGCCACAGGGAGGAGGAAGGGGGTAAATTCGCTTTCAACCAGAATCACCCACAAATGTGAAGATTCAAGGTGCTCCTGGAGGACACTGCAGGGCCAGGATCACACGGAAATCCCGAGTGCACCTGGGATACGGGGCACCGTCACAGGAGCTCAGGAAGGGCTGAGCAAGACCAGGCATGCGTGTAGTCAGGGACTTTGACAAAGACGGAAGAAACGAAGTATTTACACAAGAGCAACAACCGCCCCAAAAAACCAAGAAGAATGTGTCATGGAGACTGTGTGTTTTGGCTTCAACGTCTGTCTTGGGAGATTCTTCTGTCCCCTCCGGGGGCCTCTGCTGTCAGTGTTCTGTTGTGGATGTTCCAAGGGAAGGTTCTGGAGGCAGGCCTCCTGGCCCCGTGCTCTGCAGTGGTGCTCTGTCTGTGTCCTTCTCACACACTGAATGTTGGTCAAACCCAGTGGTGGATCCAGGGGCTCCGACAGGGACATGGGGGAAGCTGTTGTTACCAGCAGCCTCTCTCCCTGGGGCCAGCAGTGGGAGCCCCCAGTGCTGTCCTGCCAGCACCCAGGCCACTGCCATTTCCATGGAGAAAATCTGAGGCTGAGTTGACGGTTGCCCTGTCCTGGAGCTGCTCCCAGCTGGCCAACCTCTGCCAAGGTCACTGCCCTGGAATCCCCTCCTTCCACCGCAACCCCTTGCCCCTCTGGGATGGACAACTTCCCTCCACCTGCCCAGCCCCCTGAAGGAAGGACTCGTGTTGTGGTGCTCTGCTTCAGCTTCTGAGTGCCCCTGAGGACCCTGAACGGCAGCTCCCCTCTGCGGAGCCACCTCTGAGCACCGCCTGCGCTGGACGTGCCCAGAGAGCCAGTGAGGCCGGGGCTGGCATTCACAGGCGTCCTCTGGCAGGATGGGCCACACAGCTGCCAGGCCTCCTGGCTTGGTCCTCCAGGCCACTTCCCTCTCAGACTTTTGTCCCCAAAGGTTTGCTTTGCAGCTCTTCAAAGGGTGGCACCTGGGCACCTTCCCCTCCCGTGCGGCTCCTAGAGACCTGGCCGCTCCCACCTGCTGTACCATAAACGCACCTGGTTCCCGTGGCCAGGATGTGGAGCTTCTCTCCACTCCTGCTGCTGAAAAATGGCGATGACCTCTAGGTAACAGGGCAACCCGGGGATTTGGGAGTGAAGACATCTCACAAAGGCAGAAGGTGACAGGGCCCAGCCCATCGGCCGCCACCCTCAGCCAGGGCTTCCGCTCCCAGCAGGACCAGATCGCAGGCCCAAGCCAGCACCGTGGGTGACACGAGGTTCTGATATTTCCCTTGACTCTTCATTTCGGCCTAAGACAGACATTTTCATCTCCACCATGTGACTTCAGAAAGTCATGCCACCCCTGAGCCTCAACTCCCCTGACCCTAAAACCAGGACAACATCTCTACCTCCACAGGTTGTTGCAAAGCATAAATAAACAGAGCAGGTAGAAGTAAACACACCAGTGCTGAAATATCAAAATGAACACCAGCCCCTTAAAGTGGCCGTGGAGCTGCTCAGGACTTTTTTTTGGGGGGGGGGGGGGGGGGGAAACCGGGGATTGAACTCAGGGACACTTGGCCACTGAGCCACATCCCCAGCCCTATTTTGTATTTTATTTAGAGACAGGGTCTCACTGAGTTGCTCAGGGCCTCGCTAAGTTGCTGAGGCTGGCTTTGAACTCTCGATCCTTCTACCTCAGCCTCCCGAGTTGCTGGGATTACAGGCCTGCACCACCGCGCCAGGCTGCTCATGACTTTGAGGACGCCTGCGCCCCTGCTGGCTTGTGTTGGATCTGTTTCTGGAGGTGCCTGAATGTCTTCCGTCCGGCAATCTCTGCCCTTTCTGAAAGATGCTTTGAACCTAGGGGAATATCCAAAATCAGCCTGATGAACGGCGTGGGCGATCCCCTCAGGGCCCAGCTCCGGGCGTGATTCTCTGTAGAGCTGCCTCCAAAGGGACCACTGAAGAGGTGGCTACTGTGAGCAGCCTGACCTGTGTGCACAAGATCAGCCACCTGGGCCCAGGGAGGAGAGTTTCCTCCCCACCCGGCACAGTGAGAGCCTCATCAGGACAGGCCTGCCTCTCTCTTGGCCTCCTTCCGTGTTTCCTCCAGGATGCGTGTTAAGTGAGAGAGCCGAGCCATGACCACCCAACGGACTTCAAGGACCCCACAGTCAGTCAGCTCCCTGTATTTGTTCAGTTTTATTCGTGCATAAGGAACCCGATGTGGGGCAGGCAGTGGATGGAGCCTGACCCCAGTTCCTGGAGGTGGGAGGCTCTGGGTGGAAGGACCCTGATCTGCTCCCAGGGCAGCTGGCCCAAGCCTCCAAAAAGCACAGGGAGCCCCTCGTTGGTATGTACCCACAAGAACTGAACACAGCCACACAGACACTTGTGCATGCGTGTCCCCAGCAGCATCCTCACAATAACCGAAACAGCAGGAAACTAAAACGTCAGCTGGAAAAATGAGACGTGGTCCGTGGGTCCCATGGAGTAGCATTCAGCCAAGCGAGGAGCAAAGTGCTGATCCTGATAGCGCAGGGTGCGCCTCGAAAACACTGCACTCAGCCAAGGGGCGGACGCAAGGCCACAGCCTGGAACGTCCCACTTGTACCACGTGTTCAGAGCAGGCACTTCTGGAGGCAGGAAGGAGATTGGGGTCACCTGGGGCTGGTGCCCAGAGCGAGGCCTTGTCTGCTAAGGTATGAGGGTTTCTTCCTCCCTCCCTCCCTCCCTTCCTCCTCCTCCTCCTCCTCCTTCTTCTTCTTCTTCTCTCTCTCTTCCTCTCTCTCTTTCTTTCTTTCCTTTCTTTTTTGTACCAGGAATTGAACCCAATGAGCCACATCCTTAGCCCTTCTTGTATTTTATTTTATTTTTATTTATTTATTTATTTTTGGAACCAGGGATTGAACTCAGGGACACTCGGCCACTGAGCCACATCCCCAGCCCTATTTTGTATTTCATTTAGAGACAGGGTCTCACTGAGTTGCTTAGGTCCTCGCTAAGTTGCTGAGGCTGGCTTTGAACTTGCGATCCTCCTGACTCAGCCTCCCAAGCCACTTGGATTACAGGCTCTTGTATTTTATTTAGAGACAGGGTCATCCTGAATTGCTAAGTCACTGAGGCCACTCTTGAACTCAGGATCCTCCTGCCTCATCCTCCTGAGCCACTGGGATCACAGGCTTGTACCACCATGCCTGGCCAGGGATGAGAGTTTTTTCTGGAATCACATAAAGATAAAAATATTCTGAAATCGGATGGTGGCGATGGATGTATAGCTCCTGGATAGACTGAAAACCACCGAGTGGGGCGATGTCTGAGCTCCATCTCCACAGGCTGCTTTTTAACAGAGCTCAGCCCTGTTAAGTGAAGCCATTTCCTTCCACTACAGCCAGGAAGTGTGGTCGCCATGTGGGCAGCACTGGTACCGCGCTGTAATCTGCCCAAGTGCCCCTTTCTCCAAGCACTTTACCTGCTCACTCACCCCTGCCCAGAGAGGGGGACTGCAATTGGAGTGCCACAGAGCCCGCTGCAGTGAGCAGCAGGTAGGGTCCAGGAGCGAGAGCTGGCTGGGCCTGGGCAGGCCTTCATTCATTTGTCTGCCACAAGTTCATACTTAGATCTGGGGATATGAATGCACACGAAAAAATGAAAATGATTTGATCTGACCTTTGCTCCTGTGACCGTTCTGGCTCCTTTCTCTTAGAAGAGCTGTAATTTGCTCTTTTGGGTTTTCTGCGTCGCTGCTCAAATAAAACATTAGGAACTTCCTCACCCACCAAGCATTTCCAGACCCACAGGTAAAGTCTGGAAGTGGATCCAGGCAACGGAAAGCTTGCTGCCAGACAACGTGCAGGGTCGTCGAACCTACTAAGTGCCTCAGGGGGCTCTACCCACCAGTGTACTCTCAACGCCCGCTCGGGGGTGACACCGTCCCATGGCGACAAGAGGCGTTGCCATCAGATGAGCTGAAGAAAGGCTCTGTGTGCTGCTCCTGGAACTTTCAGAGAGTCTCTAATAATGTGAAAATAAGAAGTTATGAATAAGGGTACTCTATAAAATAACCCAAATAATTATCAACGATCATCTCTATTAGATAATGAGGGATTATTCCAATCTCAATTACAGATTCCACAATAGTTGACCCTGATGATAAAGAGGTATTATTTGTGTAATCAGAATTTCAAGTGAATAAAGACGTGAGGATGTGAGGCAGACGTCATTACCCTGTGTACACGTACGATTACACGAATGGTGTGACTACAACGTGCACAACCATAGACTTGAAAAGCTGTTCCCCATTTGTGTACAATGTATTGAAATGCAGTCTGTGAAAATAAAAAATTTAAAAAAAAAAACAAAGAAAAAAGAAGTGAGGATGTGGACATGGGGAAAAGCACATTCTCCCCAGCCCGCCAGAACCTTTAGAAACTGGGCACCAAGGAAAACGGCTGTGCCCGCAGTTCCAGGTTCCTGACCCCGGGCCGCAGCATGCCAAGGGCCTACGCTCCCCCAGTGCTAGAAAGTTCTCCCTTGGTTTCTTCTCTAGACAATTAACGCAGCAAAGTTCCACGGCTCAGTAGGAAATAGGTACTTTGAATTATGCGTGATTTTGGTCTCGCTTCTTAAAAGGCTTCAGAGAAAAGTGCTGTTTCTTCTGTTTGGATTTTCTCTGGTCTCAGACCTCAGACGGGGCCCGTTTTGGTAAGTGACCAGCAGCATGCCCCTGTGTCCTTAGGATGCAGTAGGGACGAGAGCATGGTGAGCCACAGAGTACTGGCATTCAGATGCTCCCCCTTTGCATTTTGGCTTAAAGCTGTAGATACACTTTTTTAAAAAATACATTTTTTTAGATGTTGATGGACCTTTATTTTATTTATTTATTTATGTGGTGCTGAGAATCGAACCCAGTGCCTCACACATGCTAGGCAAGTGGTCTTACCATTGAGCCACAAATCCAGTTCGATACATTTTTTTTATAGTGTGTGACTAAAGTAAGTTATTAGAAGTTTCTTGCATTCTTACGAGTAATTCAATCAGACACCTGTCAGGATCCCCCACTTCTACATCCACAGGAACCCTGTGCTCCTGACAAACATTCCCACCCGCCTCACAGACCCTCCAGGTCCAACCTGGACTGAGCCCCGGGCCTCCAGCTGCCTTCCTGGGGCTCGCTGTTGACTTTCTCTTCTTGGGAGTGTCACGGAAAGATCTGTGATTGCACTTCAGACCATCAGGTCTCAGGCTGCCCTGTGTGCCTATATGGAGTGACTCAGCAAGAGGGGCACGGCATGGTCCGCCTGCCCCCCACCTCCTGTCACCCAGACCCCCGCTCTCTCTGCACGTCTCTTTTGACATATGTAAATTCCCAGTCAACCTGTGGTTTAGATTGGATGCATCATTATCTCTGAGATTCTTTTAACTACTGCGTGATGAGCAAGATTCCTCTAATACTGCTTTTTAAAAACCTAACACACTGAAGGGCGACCTTTCTTTATTCTAGGATCTTTAAAACAAGTATGTTTTTAAGGCACTAAGAAAATAAAGGCAGACATAACAACAACTGTTGTCCCCAAAGAAAATAAAATCATCCAAGCGATCGCGTAAAGCCAAAAGAAGCCTTTATTTTTTAAGCTGGCCAGCGATGATTGCCCTTTGGCCTAAAAGTGGGTGCTGGGGGATCCCGAGTTAGTTCTTCCACTGCCAACCTTTATAGGGAGCGGGAAGGGATTAGGGTGGAGCTATAGGGAGGGGAAGGGATTGGGGTGGGCTATAGGGAGGGGATTCGGGGATTTGGGGTGGGCTATAGGGAGGGGATTCGGGATTTGGGGTGGGCTATAGGGAGGGGACTTGGGATTGGGGTGGGGCTGACTCTCCGGATGTCGCTGGAGAATCTCTCTGGGGAACACAACATTTTAATCTGTTTTCTGTTGCTACAACACAACAAAAATAGAGCACGAGATTTCCCTTTGTAAAGGAAATTTAGGTTTATAAAAGGTGCCCCTGTCCCACCTTTTATAAAGTCAGATTTATTTATTTATTTTACTTGAGCACTGGGGACAGAGCCCAGGGCCTGGCCCCAGCTCCACCTGAGTGCTCCCACTGAGCTGCACCACCCCACAGCCCCAGGAGCCCTCCTCACAGTGGAGAAGGCACAGCCTCGGTCTGCAGAACAGCCCTCACTAAGCACCCGGGTTAGTCCTCCCGTCTGGTGATCCAGCCCGCCTTTCCTTGGTTTAGCCTAGGTGGTATTCAAACCCATCTGCCCGTCCCTGGAGCGACTCATCTTGGGCACGCCCATGTGCACATTCTCGTAAACTTCTGTTTGTTTTTCTCTGATCAGACTGTCTATGCCCATGTAATTTGCAGGGCCGCTGCTGGAGAACCTAAGATTGGTGGGGTTGTATCCAAACACTGAAGTGCCCCCGCAGGAAGAAGAATCCGGGTTCTTCAGAGCAGCGAAGAACTGGAGGGTGAAATCACGGCTGGTGGCCTGGTGACCGGAGAGCAGGCCTGACAGGGACACCAGAGCAACTCACTGACACAAGGCACCTCGCTCTCTACCACTGGGCTGTGCAACTAGAGGCTGAGGATCCCTGGTGACAGCTGCCAATTGTCACAAGGACTTGACACCTGGGACATCCCCGTGAGCCATCTGGTGAGAGCTGTCCACCTGAGCACCCAGAGCTGGCAAGGACATGCCAGGTCTCCTGAGCGGTTCAGAGCCACCCACTCTGTGCCTGGCTTCATAAACAGACGACCTGACCAGCCGCCTTCCGGATTTTGGGGATTGTCATCTTCCTCATGCACCCTTCCTGCGTGGGAAGCTGGCGGGCTCCCAGCCCAGGCACTTGCTGCGCTGAACAGAGGCCTCAGCCTGTGCCCTCTGGCCCTGTCACCAGCTGTGGGCTGGTGTTTTATGTGCGCTTTGCTATGCCTGGGACTCAGCTAGGACGGCGCCTCCTGTCTGACTCCTTGGCTGTTAAAAGCCAGCGGGCACTGTCCCCCGGTGGGCTCTGTGACAGATGGATGCTTGCTGGCTCCTCGGCCCTCCTGTGTGCACAGCTCGGATGTGCCGCAGTGCAGAAGCTTCAAAAGGGGGACACAGAAGCAGCGGAGCCTGGTCGTTTGGGAGTTCCTTGGAACCTCGTATTCTTTTGACTTCTTGCATCTGGAAAACCTTTCTTGAAGTAGCTAGTGGCTGCAGCCATTCTAACTCATTTAGTGAGTTTGGAGGAGAGAGGACTTAAGAGTAAGCCAAAGCCTAGAGAGGGGAGAGCTGGATTTCAGGATGAAGCGTGACATCCTTCCTTCCTTTCTCAGGGGATGCAGTCCCGGGTTTCCCATCATGGATTTAGCGTTGAAAGTCCCACATCGTGGAAACCTTTCCATTGCCTAGGTCTGTGGCCTGGAATGGGTGTGGGGTTCTGGGGGAGGGAGGCTTGTCCGAGGATGGGCTTCCCCATCCCCCTTTGCCCCCAGCAGCACCTCCAGGCCTCCAGTTGTTAAGGCACTTAAGTTTGGCCTAAGGCAGCCTCCGTACAGGGTTTAGGTTTGGCTTCCTCACACAGGGTGCAGATAGCCTAGCTTGAGGTGTAAATACACTGTGTTAAAAGACAAAACTACAGATCTAGTTTTGTAGATCTTCATTCCTTTATTGGAGATTTTAAGACTAGGCGGCAGCCCAGACTGAACAAGTTCAGGATGCTCCACCTGCCACCTGGGCAGGCCGTCCAGCCAGAGGACAGAAGCCATTCAGAGGAAGAGGGAAGTGCGTTAGGAGACGGCTCTGGTGGGTCGCAGCCTGTCTGTCTTGTTTGAACTGAGTTTGAACAGCTGGCTGCCCCTCTGGCAAGAGCCACAACCAATGGTGGCACCTGGCAACAGGCTCCGCCTCCCAGGCGCCTCTGCCCCGCCCAGCAGGACACCCCTCCCCAAAAGGACACCCCTCCCCAGGACACCCCTCCCCAGGCCCCTCGCTCTGAGCCGTAGGCACTTGGAATTAAAGGGATCATTCCACAGGCTGGGCCTGGCTGCCCTCCACCCGCTGTCTTCTAAAAAGCAATTCACCTCAGTGCGGCCATCCTGGCCCTGCTCTGCCCTGAAGCAACAGGAGGTTACATTCCGTGACAAACAACCTGTACATTTAGAGCTCCTTTCAGGGAGAGGAATATAAGACTCCTTCCTCCTGATCGGAACCGGATTTCCCTGAAGGGGACTGGTGACCTTCATACAGACCAAAGACTCCAAGACTCAGGAACGCAGGGTAATTAGAGGCAAAGCCCACCATAAAATCTGCATATACAAGGACCAGTGTGGACCAGTCCACACCGGCCAAGGCGACTGAGAGTCGCCTGTCGATCTTCAGCAAGTCATTTTAATCTCACTGTCATATAAAGGCCAGCCGCACACACGGCTGCACGGGGCTGCCTGTGGGTAAAGCCATGGGCGGCAGGGACCTAAAGGCCTGAGCCATCCTGCTGTCTTCAGGCTGTTGAGGTGGTGCCTGGGCAAAACTCTCTAGAAACTTCCCTAAGACCCCAGCAAAACTGGGTAACAAGGGACGTCACACCCCTCTCCTCTTTGAGACAACCCCTCTCCCGTGAGGGTGTCTTTCCTTTCTCTTCTAATAAACTTTGCGATGCTTCTACTACAGTTAACGTCTTTCCTGAAACTCTCCTGGGAGAACGCAAGCCAAGGGACACACTCAAACCCTTCCCAAGACCACGCCAGCAACAACTCCACACACGTGGGCCATCTGGCTGGCCATGTCCACTGGGGAGGGGCCTCTAGACCTTTGAAACTCCTGGGCAATAGAGAAAGACCTTGTTATTCACAGTGGCTCCTGGACCACAGCCGGGTTACTAAGGTGGCCGCTCACGGAGGCCCCTTGAGAGTTATGCTGACCTGACAGGATGATGCCTCAGGCTGGGGCTTGCCACGCCAGAAAGACCCATCAGGTCACTGGAGGTTGTTTGGGGCTTTGGCCACAGTGTCCGACCCTACTTGGAGGGACCAGCTGTTGACCACGTGGTCAGTAATCCATTGTTCGTGAATATATGAGGAAACCCCATCAAACCCTCCCTACTGTCACACTTCAATCCAGGGAGGTGGTGAGACCAGAGGGGACACAGCAGCTTCACTGAACCTCCCAGCTTCCTCCTCTTCACTCTTTGCCCAGTTCTGATTTGTGTCCTTTGCTATTTGAAAAAAAAAAAAAAAAGATGATCCTTAAGTCTAGCACTTTCCTGAGCGCTGAGTCATTCTAGGGAACTACTGGAAGTGAGGGAGTCTCTGGGGACCCCTGAAGTTGGAGCCAGCTGGTCTACAGTGAGGGCGGCTGGGACCCCGGAACTGGCATCTGTGTGGAAGTGAGGCCCCTGTGTGGGCACCGGCCATAGCCTTGTGTTTGGCTGCTCCGGGGGCCCCCTTCTCAAGGCCTCACCCTCTGCCCACCTCACATGACACTGACCCCTCGCTGGCTTCATCCTTCCGTCTCCTCCAACCCGCAGCGAGAAAGTTCTCCCTGAAACTCAGATACCACCGTCACCTCCTTCTTCAGCCCTTGCTCAGCCGTTTGCCCCAGGTGACATCAGAACTCCCAGCCATGCACACCCGGACCTGCGACTTGGCCTCTCACTGACCCTGCTTCCTCCCAACCAACCTAGGGACCTTCCCTCTGGCTCCACGTCCTGGTGGCTTCCTGAACATGTGGGCATAACATAGGTCACAACTTCACTCTGACCTTCAAAATTTAGCAAGCAGCATCACTTCCTCCTGGAAGTTTATCTGTGACCCCTTTCCCATGACTCACGACCCATCCAGAGCCCCTGTCCTGCGTCAGCGTGCCCACCCTTGCTACTAGCCAGCTATGACGGGAGGTTTGATTTGCCCTCTGCAGTGATGACGGAACTGTGGCTTCTCAAGGTCGAGGACTGGGCTCACTGTGCCCTGTGCAGCTTTAGGAGCTCTCACTTCAGCTCTGGGACACAGCAAGCTGGCGTGTGTGTGGGATGAAGGACCAACAAGTCACTCCACCCCAGGGAGTCTCCATACCTTGGTTTCTTAAGAAAAGAAGGTTTACAAATATTTATGGCTGAGATTGACACCAGTCCCCATTTGGGTCAAGTTACTCCCACACGAAGAATCACCCACAGCTGTCCCTTTTTACTGTCCCGTGACATTTACAGATCACTTGTACCCAATCAAGAGGATTCGTCATGGATAGATGGATTTTACTACTTGTTTTTAGCTTAAGTAGTTATTTTAAAATGAGGCAACTTTAAAACAATCCAGCAGGGATGTGTAATTCAAGCCCAGGATGCTCAAGGCCTGGATTTGGATCTCTTGCCCCGCAGACAAAACAAAACATCCCAGGAGGAAAATCCCCAAACTGAAAATAACCCTAACACACAAGCCCATGTGAACGATGGGTGTGGTTTTATAAAAAACTTTCTTTTCAACCTTTACCCCCAGTTCCTGACACAGATCGACAAAAACCTTCGAACTCTTCTGGGTGATGAGTCTTTCGATGCCCATGAATGAGTCACGGGGTAGAGAGGGACACCCGGAGAGCTTCAGGGTGGGCTGGTCACCAAGAAGACTAAGCCATGATGAGGGGGCTGGAACGATCGGCACCCTGGCCCTGACCTCCAGGGAGAGGAGACGGGCTGGAGCTGGAGCCGATTCTCAGCGGCCAGCGAGCGAGGTCAGCCGTGTGTCTACGCATGGAGCCTCCATTAGCACCCGAGGCTCAGGGAGCGGCCCAGTCTGTGAACCCGTCCTCTGGCCAGGAGAGCGCCACACTCAGTCGGTGGGGACAGACACTCAGCTTTGGGCCCTTCTAGCCTCCTCTGGCTGCTCACTTGCCTCCTTTGTAATAACTTTGGCCAGAAGCAGTGCACTTTCCTGAGTTCTGAGTCTTCTGGAGAGTTAACCTGAGGCGTGGGTGTAAGCTCCTGAGTTTGCAGTCAGCTGGGCAGAAATGTGGGTGGCCTGGGGACCCCATTTGTGGCTGGCATCTAAATTGGGAGAAGTCTCGTGGGACTGAGCCCTTTAATTTGCGAGGTCTGATCCCAACTCCAGGTAGACAGTAGCAGAATTGAATTAAGTTGTGGGTCATCAAGCTGGTGCTGGAGAGTCGGTTGTTGGTGAGGAAAACACGACCCTCTAGATAAGGGAGCTGACAACACCAGGAGAGCACCATGGGGCCCTCAGGAGGGCCAGGCCAGCCGTCTCCAGTGCCAGCTGGGTCTGTGTTCGCCTCCCTCCATGCTCTGAGGTGTGATAGCTCCAGACTGCACGGGGCCACTTCAGGTAGCAAGGCTATCAAAAGCTAAGCATGCAGGATGACTCAGCACCAGGACAACTCAGCACCAAGACAACTCAGCACCAGGACAATTCAGCACCAGGACAACTCAGCACCAGGACAACTCAGCACCAAGACAACTCAGCACCAGGACAACTCAGCACCAAGATAACTCAGCACCAGGACAACTCAGCACCCTTTATGATGTTTAAAGTGCCCCTTGAACCAGTTTTTTTTTTTTTTTTAAGTAAATGAGGGGCACTGTTTATTTCATTGCTTGTCCCCAGAGTCAGCATGATATCTGGACATAGGAGGTATTCAATAAATATTCATTGTCTTGTGACCCCTGATTGTCAAAAGCCTAGTCTAGTGTCCGTCTGCCCTTTAAATGTTCCCTTTTCTCACCTCTTCTCCTCAACCTCACTGCCATTTTCATGGGGTGGTATATTATTCAGCCCTTTTTTTTTTTTTTGCTGCTATAACCAAAAGGCCTGACAAGAACAATTTTAGAGGAGGAAAGTTTATTTGGTTCTCATGGTTTCAGAGGTCTCAGTTCATAGACGGGCAACTCCATTGATCAGGGCCCAAGCTGAGGCAGAACGTCATGGTGGAAGGATGTGGTGATGAAAGCAATCAGGGCATGGCACTAGGAAGCAGAGGGAGACTAAGCTTCATTCAACAAGGACAAACATATCCTGCAAAGCCCCCTATGACCCACCTCCTCTAGCCACATCACACCTGCCTACAGTTACCACCCAGTTAATCCATTTGACCAGATTAGTGCACTGATTGGGTTAAGGGTCTTATAACCCAATCTTCATTTCACCTCTAAACTTTCTTGCATTATCAAACTCATGAGCTCTGGGGGCACTCACACCTAAACCATGACAGGCGGTGATCACACACACCACCCTGTCAATTCAGTTCTTGACGCTTTTCATTTTTTTTGCCACGCTGGGAATCAAACCAACGCCTTGAGCATGCAGGGTAAGCGCTGTACCCGGAGCTACGCCCCAGCCCCCAGTTTTTACAAACCCTTAGCAACTTCATGGAAAATGTTTAGAAAATTCTTTTGAGTTTTTTTTTAAAACAACAATAAAAAGTGTCTAAGAGACAGTATCAGTGGACAAATGCTCATATGGAGTAAATAATGGAATATAAGATGGTAAGAAACCAAAACACATCTCTTTGTCAAATACTGTGGGAAAATGCCTAGAAAACACTCGTGAACATTTGAACATCATTTGAAAAAAATTCTTCAGTGGAAAGTTTGCTTGATTGGATAAAATTACTTGGATACTTGTTACTGTATCCAAAAAGGTTAGGTTTCAATGTTGAAGTTCATAAAGAACTGCTTTTCTATGAGCCACTAAGGAAAGACAGCCAGAGAAGGTATTTTCTCAACTGTAAATGATCTCTCCAGGTAAAACAATGTGTTATTGAAAAACTCAAACCTGCTGAGTGGCATTTCACTTGGAATTGGGAAGAAAAAAAAAGAAAAAAGGAATTCAGGATCAGGCTACAAAGGTAGTTAAAGACTGGGAGTTCATTACCTGTATCCCCAAAGCAGGGACAGGATGAGCCTGGAAGTGCAGCACACAGGAAATGGTTAGTTTGATTAAAAAGCAAACAACAGAACAAAAAGCTGGACCTTTAAACAGACAAGGATCTTTTCAATGTTTTGCAATGAGCGCAGGAATGAAGAAAGTCTTTTGTTCCACAGGATCATGTGACAGACATTTAAAAGTTCCATTGAACTTAAACAAACAGACCTGAAACAAGTGTTCCAAATCTGCTGGCACTTTGTCCACGGCAAGTGGCTCTTGGTGCAGGTGGTGGCTCCCCAGCAAATTCTTAGTGTGTGCACACGCACACATACACACAGACACACACATGCACATTCCGACACTTCAGGGAAAAAGCAACATGCTGATAATCCTGAGACAGTAACTGCTTTAATTGGTGCAATCACTCTGGAAAGCAGTGTGGAGATTCTTTAGAAAACTTGGAATGGACCCACCAGTTGACCCAGGTATCCCACTCCTTGGCCTATACCCAAAGGATTTAAAATCAGCACACTACAGTGACACAGCCACATCAATGTTTACAGCAGCTGGAGTTGGAGAATATCCTGCTAAGTGAAATAAGCTAATCCCAAAAAACCAAAGGCCAAATGTTTCTCTGATATGCAGATGCTGATCTATAATGGGGGGGTGGGGGGAAGGAAGAATGGAGGAACTTTGGATTGGGCAGAGGAGAGTGAAGGGAGGGAAGGGGTGAGAAAGATGTTGGGATGAGATGGCCAGCATTCCCTAGGTACAAGTATGATTGCAGGAATGGCATTGTGTACAACCAAAGAAATGAAAAGTTGTGCCCCATCTGGGTACAATGAATTGAAACGCATTCTGTTGTCATATACAACTGATTAGAACAAATAAAAATAAACAAATTTAAAAAAAGAAACAAAGTAACTGCTTTGTCTTATGCAATTGACCATTTTGAAAAACCTATTCGGAAATGTTACATTGTTGTGTGGCATTGTTAGGGAGTGAGCAGCTAATAACATGTCAATTAAGAAACTGTACAGACACTTCACAGAAGAAGACATACAATAGATTAACAAATATATGAAAAAATGTTCAACATCTCTAGCAATTACAGAAATGCAAATCAAACCTATTCTAAGATTTCATCTCACTCCAATCAGAATGGCAATTATCAAGAATACAAGCGACAGTAAATGTTGGCGAGGATGTGGGGGAAAAGGTTCACTCATACGTTGCTGGTGGGACTGCACACCGGTGCAACCATCACGGAAAGTAGTGTGGAGATTCCTCGAAAAACTTGGAATGGAACCACCATTTGACCCAGCTATCCCACTCCTCGATTTATACCCAAGGGACTTAAAATCAGCATACTACAGTGACACAGCACATCAATGTTTATAGCAACTCAATTCACAATAGCTAAATTATGGAACCAACATAGGTGCCCTTAAACTGATGAATGGATGAAGAAAATATGGTGCACACACACACACACACACACACACACACTGGAATATTACTCAGCTTCAAAGAAGAATTAAATTCTGGCATTTGCTGGTAAATGGATGGAGTTAGAGAATATCATGCTAAGTGAAATAAGCCAAACCCAAAAAACCAAAGGCCAAATGTTTTCTCTGATAGGCGGATGTTAATTCACAATAGGGGTGGGGGTGCTAGGGAAGAATAGAGTTACTTTATATTAGGTAGAGGGGAGTGAAGTGGGGGGGAGGGGCATGGGGTAGGAAGGATAGTAGAGTGAAACAGACATCATTACCTCATGTGCATGTATGACTGCATGACCCATGTGATCCTACAATATGTATAATCAGAAAAATGAGAAGTTATACTCCATTTATGTATGATCTATCAAAATGTATATATGCATCCTACTGTCATGTATAACTAATGAGAACAAATAAAAAAATTAAATGAAAACAACTTTCATATCTGCACTCTTTAAAATTTGGGCACAACAGCAACAACAAACTTGGAAATATATTCTCTAACCTAGAAATCGTCCCAGTGAGAAGGGGTAGATTTTTGTGATGGTGTAGATGTGGTGTCCCCCCAAAACTCACCTGTGAGACAATGCAAGAAAGTTTGAAGGAGAAATGATTGGTTTGTGAGAGTCTTAACCCAATCAGTGAGTTAATCCCCTGATAGGGATTAACTGAGTGGTAACTGAAGTGGTGGGTGTGGCTGGAGGAGGTAGGAATCAGGGTCAGGGTATATATTTTGGGTATATATTTTGTATCTGGAGTGGAATCTCTCTCTGCTTCCTGATGGTGTGAGCTGCTTCCCTCTGCCACACTCTTCTGCTATGAGCTCAACCTCACCTCGAACCCTGAGGAATGGAGTCAGCCTTCTAAGGACTAGGACCTCTGAAACTGTGAGCCCTCAAATAAGCTTTTCCTTTTCTGTAATTGTGCTGGTCAGATCCTTTTAGTCACAGCAGTGAAAAGCTGCCTAAAACAATACTGAACATATTATTAAAAATATTTTGTGGGCTGGGGACATAGCTCAGTTGGCAGAGTGCTTGCCTCATACATACAAGCCCCTGGGTTCAATCCCCAGCACCACACATACCACACACACACACACACACACACACACACACACACAAACACACACACACACACACACACAAACTTTGCAAAAGCAGCAGGTTGACAGCCGGAGTGATGGAAAGTTATTCATCATATTTTGAAAACAAACAAAAATCTTTGTATAACTGGTAAATTTTTTTATTTGATTTATAACTGGTGAACTTAGAAGAGAAAGATGATTTTCTCTGGGTGGACAAGTAATCCCTCTTTCCTACTGTTTTGGGTTGTGTGTTCTTCAGCTACGATGCCTGTCAAATCCAAATATTAAAACAAACAGAGCAAGACCCTCAGGACACTAAGTCTATTATTAAAGCAGGATTATTTTAAAAAGAAGAATGAACCATACCCAATTGCATTATTTTCACCAACAAAATTTGATTATTGACATAAAAGGTTTTGTACAAGTATTGAGAACAGAAATTAAAATCGTTTCAAAATATTGCTAATTTGACTTTATAAGAAGCCTATCCATTCCATTTTTTGTAAGTTTTATAAATGCATAATGGATCAGAACAATAATGCCTGAGTATAATTGACAAATAAAGTAACATGTTGGGCACAGTGATGCCACTGTAGGCCTGGCCACTCCAGAAGCTGAGGCTGAGGCAGGAGAATTGCAAATTCAAGCCCAGCCTGGGCAACTTAGTGAGAGCTGTCTCAAAATGAAAATTTAAAAAGCTGGGGCTGTGGCTCAGGGGTGGAGTGCTTGGCTAGTATCCTGGGGCCTGAGGTTCAGTCCCTGCTCGGCCACCAGCATATGTTCCTTTAAAAGTTGCTCCAGCGAACTGGGGTTCCAGCTTGGGGGGCAGAGTGGTTGCCCAGCATCTGGAAAGCCCTCAGTTTGATTCGATCACCAAAAACCCAAGCTTTTTTTTTTTTTTTTTTTT
>JAJEJO010000229.1:715971-775099 GCA_020662805.1 Glaucomys volans
TTTTAAAAAGGTTGCTCCAAGACTTTTTCTGGCCAACAATACCCTCTGTCTCCACAGAGACAGAACAACACCTGCTCTTTGAAAAGCGGCCCAGCCTCTCTCTCCTTAAGAGGTCAGGTTTTTTACTTCCCTCTGAACTTGGACTGTTTGTACCAATAGAATTCAGTGGCACAAATGCTCTGTGGGTTCCGGGGTGTGGCTGAAAGAGTTATGCAGCTTCCACCCTGAATGCTTGGGAAGCTCATGCTTGGGACCTACCACCCCATTATTGATGCAGAGAAAAAAGAGGGGTCCTCGTCCACCTCTGCAATTGCCAGACCAGAGTGAAACCATCTTGAATGTCTCAGCCTCAGATACCACCTGGCAGCAATGACATGAGGGACCCAGGCCAGCGCCACATGGAGCTGCAGAACTCCTCGGTGGACCCCCGCCCAGGTCCCTGGCCTGCAGAAGTGTGAGCAGAGGAGCTGCTGGCTGCTGCTGCAGATCATCCCCTCCAGGTGAAGTCCAAGCTCCTTGGCATGTGCATTTAGCCCTTCAAAAGTTGTCTGCTCCTTCCAATCTTCTAAAAAGCTTTTGTTTTGTTTTGTTTTTAAAAATCATGGTAAAACATACGTAACAGAAAACCTACCGTCTTAACCATTTCAGGTGCACAGTTCAGTGGCCTTAGGACTTTGTGGTAGGGCCATGGTCACCACCCATATCCACAACTTCCTCATCCCAAACTAAGCACCACTCCCATCCCTCCCACCGCCAGATCCGGATAACCACCATCTACCTTCCATCCAGGAACCTGACTCCTCGGACAGTGTGTGAGTGGTGTGCAGTGCTTCCTTGTGTCCAGCTTAGTTCCCTTAGCATGGTGTCCTCATGGTGCCTTCATGGTGTGGCATGTGTCTGAATTTCCCTCCTTCTAAAGACGGAATTGCATTGTTTGCACTTCCCAAGCGCACCTCCCTCCAGCTCCCATCACGACCTGATGTTCCAGGCAAACTCATCTGTCCCCAAACACGCCTCACGCGTGTCTGCCTCTGCTCTTCCGGTTTTCCCTTCTGGGACGGTCCCCTTTGTTGTAGACTTCTCAGGCCCGTTTGTTCCTCCAACTTCATCCTGACCCCACAGGGAAGAGTCCCTTCTCTCTCCTGGGGTCCTGCACACTTACCATGTGCACCCAGCAAAACCCCCATGCACCTGCCTGCCAGTTCACTCTTGGGAGGGTCACCTGACATTGTCCCCTCTTCTGCCTCTGATGAGCTCAGCACCAGGCTTTGCGCTTGGCAGATGCCTGATAAATAAATGCAAATGGAGGAAAACATCAAAATCCATCTCCAGTAACCCCTGAACCTTCTAGTCAATCCAGCAGACACACACCAGGCTGCCAGTCGTTCAGTGGGGCCGGCTGCGTCAGCTCGGGGTAGGCCCCGTTCAGATTGGAGGACTGATAGGCATCGGTTCAAATCCAATGGGCCACTCTGAGGCTGTGGACCTTGGTCAGTCTCAGTTTTGTCCCTTTGGAATGGACAGACACTGTGAGTGTTCAGGTCAGCTGAGCAGCTGTAGAGGCAGGTAGGACACATTTCCTACAGGATGTGCTCTTGGAGTTGCGGAGCACACACTGGGGTGGTGTGATAGTTGATTATATGTGTCAGCCTGACCGGGCAAAGGGACACTCCGCTGGTAAAATACAACTTCTGGGTGTGCCTTTGAGGAGGGGTGCAGAAGAAGTGAGTGTTTGAGTCAGTAGACAGACTAGGGGAGCCTCAGTCCTCAGCGTGGGGTCTCATCCCAACCACAAGGGCCTGAGGAGAACAAAAGGGCGGAGAGACTTCTTTGTTGCCCTGACCCCAAACGAATCCCGTAGATCAATCTTCTCCTGTATTCTTCGTATCTGTTGGTCCTGCTTCTCTGGGGAACCCTGACGACCGAAGTTAGGTCCCCAGATGTCTCACCTGCTGGAGGCGTGCTTTCCGCCCTCCCTGTTCTGATTCTGACATTTTCACCCACAGCCAAGTCCTTGTGGCAATTGGAGTTCCCAGTATTTTCTCTCCAGTGGCCCCTTTCTCAGAGAAAGGCAAAGGACAGACAGCCCTGGGGTTTTATTTTCATTCCTTAGTGATTGATTTATTTCCCACCTCCCTCTCTCTTTCTTTCATCTCCTTCCTCCCTCATTTCCCTCTTTTTCTTTTTTGGAACTGGGGGTTTGAACCCAAAGATGCTCTAGCACGGAGCTACATCCCCAGCCCTGTTTATTTTTTACTCAGTCGCCCAGGCTGGCCTCAAAGCTGTGATCCTCCAGCCCGGCCTCCTGTGGCTGGGATTGTCACGTACATCAAAATTTTTGTTTCTATTTAAATGACAGGAGTTAACAAGTTTTGAAAAAAAATATAAGCAATACAGATAATACAGCTATGTATAAAATATAAAATATGCCTTTTCCCTACCTTCTCCCCAGCAACACTGGAGGAGAAACCCAGGCAGGTTGAAGTTATTGCCGTGGGTAGAAAAGGAGACACTACCCCTCCCTTGAACGTTCTCCATAAGAAAGTTGCCAGCGGCTCCCGGAGTGCTGCCCTGCTCTGTGCCTGCCCCGTGACTTTCCTCAGCTTCCTTGGGCCCCTTTCCTTGGCTCTGGCAGCCTGACTCTCTGCTGTCCATCAGGGGACCCTGTCCTGGGTCACAGTCCTGGAAGACCTGCCTCCCCACCTGGGGCTGCATCTGCCGGCTGACCCTGGCCCTTCCTTCCTGGAAGCCCTTCCTCTCTGTGACTCTGACCCCACACGTGGCCTGGCTCAGACACTCGGTTGACGTGCAAGGAGCTGCCCACAGCAGCCTCTGGGGCGACTCTTCATTTGCAAAGGTTTGATCTAAGAAGTGAGGTAATTCAGACCAAGATCAGCAGAAATGGGGCAAAAATTGAGCCCAGCCTCCCTCAAAAAGTCGTCTGGGATGTAAAAGAGGTCGTTTCCAGGATAAAGGCAGAACTGTGCGAGGCAGCGGGCTGGTCGTTGAAGATTTGGTTACTCCCTGGGTAGCAGGATTTTACAAGTTTAAATAATCAAATCAAATAAATATTCTTACTATGTGCTCCAACCTGAAAGAATATAAAGAAAAGTAAAATATAGGGTATCCCTTCAAGGAGACCACAGCTACAAATCTTGCCGTCATCTGGATACGTTAGTTACTAGAATTGGCATTCATCAGGCAGAAGAATCCAGTGGTGTCCTCTCATGTCCATGCACATGGAGCCAAGTGTGGTGGCTCACATCTGTAGTGCCAGCTACTCGGAAGACTGAGGCAGGAGGATTGCAAGTTCAAAGCCAGCCTGGGCAACTTAGAAAGGCCTTGTCTCAAAATAAAAATAAAAGAGCTGCAGATGTAGCTCAGTGGTAGCGTACTCACTACCAAAGGAGAAGAAAAGTTCAGACTGTGGCCTCCCAGGCTGGACCCCATAGCCTGGGCTCAGGCTCCTCTTGGCCTGACAAGGCTGCTGGAACTTGGGCCATTACGTTGACATTCCAAGCACTGGGGAGGAGGCAGGAGACTGGAAAGCACATTTCTTCCTTAAAGGAACTTGACTCCCAGAAGTGGCACACATTACCTCTGCTTATGTCTCGGCCTCCAGAACTGAGAAACGTGGTTGCATCCAGCAGGAGGAGGCTGGGAATGCCACCTCTCTTCCAGAGGTGCGTGTGCTCAGGTTGGGGTGTGTGTTGGAGGAGAGAGACGTGCAGGGCGTGGTGAGCCCCGAGAAGCCACACAGGGTGCTCCTCTGTGCTGCGGGAACCGCGGCTGGTGGAGGCAGCTGGTGTGGGGAGAGGCTGGACTGGGGGGTCCCAGGCATTTGTCCCCACTCCTGTTTTCAAACAGATTCATCCAGAGGTGCTCATTGCCTGCCTGTCTTGGACGATGTGGTTCTCAAACTCCACCTGTAATAATCAAGTGGGGCAGTCGCAGGCCTGTTCTGCACCAGGCTGAACCGGGATGATGGCGACAGATTCTCTGTCCTGGCTCGCTCTACATCCAGTGGCCGTGGCAGGATGACAGATGGCAAGTAGGTCCTGGGGGAGGGGCGAGCTGCGTGGCGAGGGGCAGGCGCCTGCAGGAGCACCCTTCAGTGCACACTGCTGCAGGCAGCGGGGAGTCCCCTGCACCCGGAGTGATGCTGCACTTTGTCCCCAGGGACCCCACAGCTCCCCCAGTTCTCCTGCCTCCAAGGTGGGGCTGGGCTGCTGAGAGGCCGGGGGAAGGGGGAGCTGGGCCGCCCTGGCTGGGCAGGCTAGGCCGCGTTCCCGGGCGTGGCCGCACCTCTCCGGGTGGGGTAACCCGCCCGCACTCTGCCGGCTTTTTCCATATTTGCCCCTGAACTTTCCTTCAAACAATTAAGAGGAAATACTCTCAACGCCAGCTGGCCAGGATACACGTGTCTGCGGCTGTCACAGGGAGGGTGCTGCCCCGGGAAGGAAGCCCAGCCCACGCGATCCAGGAAGCAATAATCCAGCACCCGCATGCTGGTTGCAGGCCGTCACCCTTTGGGCCATGACAGGCTGGAGGCTGCCCTCCCTGGGCTGCCTCTCTCACGTACCAGCCAACAAGCCCCACAACATTGGTGCTGAAGTCCAGGGGTGGCCCTTGGCCATGCATGGGCTCCTCACTCCCTAACTGGGTGGCTCTGGATTCCCTTGCGGGCCCTTCCTTTCCAGTCTGACTTATAGGAACAGCCCCTGTCGGCTTCACGGGATTGCTCCTTCACCACCCCAGACAGGGGCATGAAATGCCAAGGGGACCTGGAATTCATCACTGTGGAGACCCCTACCCAGAGCAGGCACGGGCAGAGCAGAAACCCCCCTCTGGGTTCCCAAGCTTTCCCTGAGCAAACCAAGTGACTCAGATGAGGGTCACCAGATGTGCTGTAAGCCGGCACAGCAAAGGGTGACTAGGACCACAGCAGGGCACCAGCTCCTGGCTCTGGAGGCCAGGTGGACAGCAGCCGTGGGCTGGCTCCTGAAGTTTTGAGGGCACATCCGTTCCAGGCCTCTCCCCAGCTTGGGGCGTTTTGCTGGCATCTTGGACACCCTTGGCTTGCCTGGGTCTCCACCTTCACGGCCACATGGTGTTCCCCCTGTGGGTGTGTCTGTGTCCAAATTTCCCCTTTTTATAGATGAGGACATAAGTCATGTTATTTTGTCACCTGCACTCTAATGACCAGAGTTTGACTGGATAACCTCTCTAAAGACCCTCTCTCCCAGTAAAGTCCCATTCTGAAGTACTGGGGTTAGAACTTCAACATGCAGCCAGGCGTGGTGGACATGCCTATAATCCCAGCACCTCGGAGGCTGAGGCAGGAGGATCGTGAGTTCAAAGCCAGCCTCAGCAACTTAGCGAGGCCCTAAGCAACTCAGTGAGACCCTGTCTCTAAATAAAATACAAAATAGGGCTGGGGATGTGGCTCAGTGGGTAAGCGCCCTGAGTTCAATCCCCACTGCCCCCCAAAAAAGAACTTCAACATAAGAATTCTGGGAGAAACACAATTCAGCCCTGCCACATGTGGGAGTCCCACCCAATAATCGGGACATACTTTCAATAAAAAATGATTTATTGTTTGTCTGAAATTCAGACTTAACTAGGCATCTGTATTTTTTTTTAAACTGGCAGCCCCACTTTGAGCAAATCCCACCTGTGAAAACAGCTATTCCCAGCAGACCAAGGGAGATGGATTTGCTTCGTGGAGTGATTAATCATAGGATGTCCTTAAATAGCAAATTCCTCTGGAAGCATCAAAGCAACAAGAGTGAGGCCCCGTCTACACAGACACCAGCGGAAGGCCCACGTGTGTTCTGAATTTAGGAGGCAGGGGAGGGTCAGTGTGCAGAGGATAGGCACAGGCTCCTCTCTGCCCCTGGGTCAGGGATGAGCCTGATGCTCCAGCCTAGCCCGTGCTTTCTGGGACAGGCCCGCCTCGCCGGCTACCCACCCTGTGTTGGTTTCCTCTTCTGCAGGTTGGGGTCTCCAGTTCCTCGAGTCTCTGTGGCAGTGTCACGTGCACCAAAGTCCCTTCTCGCGATCCCACCACACGTGGCAGGGTGGAGCTTCCAGGTCCTGAGTCTCAGGGCCGGGGCGTTTGGCATCCCAGAGTTCAAGCAGGAGCGAATCTGAGTCTGTCAGAAGCCACAGCAAGGTGACAGGGAGAGGCCACGGCTGCAGACCAGCAAGAGCCATGGGAGGTGTGGGCAGGAGGGGCGACTGCTGGAGAGAGTTCAAGTCCCCTCCCTCTTGACGACAGAGGCTAAGGACCTAGACCCCCAGGAAACGAGGCTGGCAGTCTGGGGGCTGCACAAGCCCGGCCTCTCTCTGGCCAGAAGGTGAGGGGCGCCCACAGCTGCCCCTGCGGGCCTGGCTGGCCTTCCCACACACCCGGCCACTCCACATCAGGAAGGCGGAGCTAGTCGGCAGGGCCCCACTGGCGATGGAGCTTTGTCCGTGAGAGAGCCGGAGGGGGCACAGGACAAGTCGCGAAGACCTCGTTCCATATTCTTCGACTCCAGAAACCACTGTGGCCCACATCCCACTGGGAATAATGGCAAGCCAGTGACTCAGACAGATAGCATCAGCTGCGGTCAGAGTCCGCCCACAGCTGGGGGATTAGCCTGCGGTGCCTAATGGGCCTTCTGCAGTGTGACTCGGCAGCAATTAGGCAAGGGCCAATTAGCAGGACCCAGGAGACGCGTATGGAGAACAGGGTCCTGGCACCTGTGCCTGGTGCTGGGCCCCCTCAGCCCCGTCCTGCTCAGCACAGCGGGCTGGCCAGGGACACAGGGGCGGTGCTCCCACCATGCAGCCACGGAGGCCATGTGCTACCTGTGTGCTGGGCCAGGTTCCACAGTGCCGTCCAGGGGCAGGGCCAGCATGTTTGGCTTGTGTCATCTTCTCAGAGATGGCTCACTCTCCCTCCCTCCAAGCTCCTGTGAGTCTGAGGCATTCACCCCACCCAAGAAGAGCTCAAACCCCAACAACCACAACCAAGGTGAAAATCGCTGGAACCCAGCTCGGTGGCAAACATCCAATCGATGAGAAATTGGGATGCTTGTGCACTTGGGGTTGGTGCGACTGGCGTAGGTGAGCCGGGATGTCCTCCGAACACGTCACACGTGTGTGATAATGCTCCTGTGGATGCAGGCCTCCTTTCTGGGTCATTGGCACACACACTCACTGCTTCCTTGAATGAAGCAATCCACAGAGCCATCAAACATGGCAGACCAAATTCCCACTCCTAGAGGTGATAGGTGCAGATGTGCCATGAGTGTTCAGGAAGGGGCTGACCCAGGTGGGCAGGAGGTGGCAGCAGGCAGTGTGGGGCTGGGGTGTTTACGAGGGTGGCCTGGGTGGGAGCCTGATGCAAGAGCCCCTGAGCTGAGCAAGGTCTCCAGAGGTGGGACTGTGCCTTCCCTTCCTCCCCAGGTTGCTGGACCCCCACACAGGCCAGTGGATTCAGGGCCCATGGGCTTTCAAACCATAGAGAAAGGACTGAGAAGCCCAGCCCAATGATGGGGGTGTCTAGGGTCTTCTGGAATGTTCCCTTGGGAATGGAAGGAAGAGGCGGTCTCTTCAGAGACTGGTTTTGTATGTTTTGTTTCTAAGCTTTTTAGGCTGTGCTGCAAAGAAGGCCTGGTGTTGTTCAAACGCGTTGCAATCAACCTTCCACAAGCAGAGCAGCACACAGCACAGGGAGTCGCTCCTGCCTCGTAGGAAGCTGACATCCGCGCCCAGTTCTCAGGAGAAAATGGCTGGCAACCATGAGAGCACATGATCAAAAAGGCAGCCTCCGGAAGTCAGGCAGCAGGCTTTGCAGAAGGTGCCCCAGTGCCCCAATTCTTAGCAACTTCCTGCATGTCCTAAGGCAGGGAAATGTCTCCTGCCACCAGGCCTGGGCCAGGGGACGCCCTGGAGATTCCCTGCTGAGCAAGTAGGTCCTGGACTCAAGGACTCAGCCCATCCTCCTTAAGGCGCCTGAGGAGACAACTCCCCACAGCGGCTCTGCCAATGTGGGACAGCAGCTCTGGGCACTGAGGCAGGCAGCCGTCCTCGGCATCCACTGGGATTCGGGTTCAATGACTCACAGCTCAGAGCAAGAGCCCAGGGTGCCAGCCACACCCAGACCATCTTATCCCAGATGGCACTTACCACAGTGAGCAAAGGAACTCACGACTTGGCAGATTTGGCTGGAATGAGGAAGAGCAAGCACCCCCCAGGCCAGCTAGGGCTCTGCTGCAGGGAGAACCGCATTCCACCACTCCTCGCTCCTCGGTGGGGCACAGACTGTCCTTGCTGGTGACCCTACAAGAATGTCAGCTTTGTGTTACACTTGCTACTGAAGCTACTGGCAAAGTGAGGAGCCAGAGGACTGGAAATACAATGGCCTGAAGAAAGGGCCTTCTGTTTCTCTCACAGAATGGTCTGGAGGGAAGTAGCCTGAGCTGTGGGTGGTTCCAGGACTTGGGGTCCAGCAGGTCCACTTGGGGACCTGCATTCCTTTTATCCTGTGGTTCTTCCCTGACCTACAGAGATGTCCTGGTCTGCAGGGCCCAAACAGGATCACTCGCTTTTTGGTCCAGGTCTCAGAGGGGAGAGAGGGAGAGTGACTAAGTCATCGCCCATCAATCTAGTTACATGGTCTCTGCCACATTATATTGGCACCTGAGTTAGTCAACTTTTCGTCACTGTGAATATGCCCAACAGGAACAACTTAGAGGAGGAAAGGTTTATTTTGACTCACAGTTTCAAAGGTTCAGTCCATGGTGGGCTGACTCCATTGCTCTGGGCCTGGGGTGAGGCAGGACATCATGGCAAAGGGCATGGTGGAGGAAGGCAGCAATGCTAGTGGCAGCAAGGACGGGTGGCGGGTGTGTGTGTGGGAGAGAGAGAGAGAGAGAGAGAGAGAAGGGGCTGCAGGGCAGATGCACCCTTCCAGTGAGCTCCCTCCTCCATTCACCTCCCACCTGCCCAGTTACCACCCTGTCAGTCCATTCAAACCAGGATGGACTGATGAGGTTATGGCTCTCACAGTCCAGCCATTTCACCTCTGAATATTCTTGCATTAACAAAGGAGATTTGGGGGACACCTCACAGCCCCTAACTTCTGGGGGCTCTAAAACGAAGCCAGGGCCATGTTGTGTGTCAAACTAAAACTGGGAGATCTTATATCCATGGAGTAAGGAGAGAAGGCTTTGGAAAGTTAGCACCCAGGGTGGAGCTGGATGCCAGTGGGTCCCTGCCACTGACCACTGGCCTGGCCCTAATTCCAGTGACATCCTGGACAAGGAGCTGTAAACTTTCACTTTTGCAAAATGGCATGCTGCTATCTGCCTCAGTCCCTGCGGTGTTCCATGTGAGGGAAAGACTGACAGTGCCTGGAATATTCTAGGCTGCCCGTAGTGTCAAGGAGAGTTTTCAAGCCTGTAATTTATCCTCATGACCTCCCAAAGGGTCCGGTCAGGCCAGAAGAATTAAGGTGGCTGCGTGGTAACACATGAGCATACAGGTGCCAGAAAGGGAGGTGGGCCAGCTGCACAGAGCTCCAAAGACCCCTGCAGCCACGGTAGTGCTCCCACCTGTCCACACGATGTCTCATCCACCACATTGATCCTCTTTCTAGAGACACAGAAAGAGGCTCCACGCAACTGTGTGACCTGCCCCGGGTTGGAGAGCTGATCAGACTCCTGTCTGATGCCCTGTCCTGTGCCTTTCTCCGTCACCATCTGCTGACTCCTGAGCCCAAACCTAAATCTGGCAAATCCTGCAGTAAGGCAGATCATGGTGGAAGGGCATGGTGGAGGAAAGCTACTCTGCTTGCAGCAGCCAGGGGCAGAGAGAGAGAAAGGGGAAGGGGTGTCATGGCCAAGAGGGGCCTTTTCCTGGCACATCAAGTCCAACACTGTCTTCTAACATCACCAGGAAGATCCCTGAGCAGACTTTCCTTGGCTGGTGTGAAGGGTGGCTGGGCCAGGTGGCCCAGGGTCTGCTAGTCTGAGCACCCATGTGGTTTCCTGTGGCAACACTGGGGAGCCCACCACTGGAAGCTCTGAAAGAGGCTTGGCTCCCCAGAAGGCTGTGACCCTGTAGGCTCTCCTGTCCCTGAAGATACCTCCAGATACTGCTTTGCAGAAATCAGCCCTTCGAGGCCAGAGATGGGAGACCCTGGCTGGAGGCTCCCACATCTGGCCTCTGAATTCATTCTCCCACATTTCCAAGCAGTCTTCAGGCCACCGTTAACACATGCCCTTCCTGGAGCATGTAGTGCAAGACCCCCTTCCAGCCCACTCCCCAGGCATGTGCATTTCTGCTCCCAGCTGTGTGTGCATGGACAGGTACAAATCCAACAGCAGGATAAGAGGTTAATGTCCCTAAGATACAAATAACTCCAATAACACAATGACAACACAATTTTAAACATTTTAAATGGACAAAGGACTTGGAAGAGATACTTGTTCAAAGAGAATAAGTAAGTGGTCATTCACACATGAAGACAGGGCAACGCTGGTTAGGGAAACATAAAGCAAAACCACAAGGAAAAAGCACCTCATGCCCGCCAGGAGGCCACCATCTCAACCATGAAGCTGGAACCCGGCGAGTCGCTGTGTAAGAGGGTGCAGCCGTGGACACAGGTTCAGCGTTCCTCAGAAGTCAAGCCTGGAGTTTCCACGTGCCCCAACAATCACTCCAAGGTATACATGAAGGCTCTGAAGGCTCTGAAGGAGGAGGCCGGCGGGCTCCGTCCGCCTTGTCCACGGCAGCATTGTTCGTGACAGCCAAAGGGGAAGCAGCACGTGATACGCAAACCACACTGTGCAGTCTGTTCCACCACAGGGAGGAGTGACACTCTAGTCCTAGGGCCTCAGAGGTGGACCCTGAAGACAAGGTCAGGTGAAATCACAGACACTCGGGGACCAGGGCTGCACAGGGACACGCCCTGAGGTGCTCACATCAGGCAAACTCAGAGGTGGTGGTCGAGCGGAGGTTGCCAGGTTGGGCGGAGAGAATAGGAAATCTGTGTTTAACAGGTGCAGTTTCAACTGGGGCAGCTGGAAACCCTCTGTGGGCGACAGCGGTGACGGTGGCACGAGAGTATGGATGATCTTAATGCTGCCAGACTGCACTTAAAAATGGCTGAAATAGCAGTGACGCCCCCGCCCCCAGGAAAGGACAGGTCATTTTTCCTGTCGAGGAGTGGCCTTTTCATTAAGTGCATGCAGTGGCAACGTGAAGCGCGGGGCAGAGGCTGCCCTCCACGCGCGGGAGCAGGAGTCCAGGATGCTGTGCTGCAGGGCCCCATGCCTGTGGTCACCCTCTCTCCCCCAGGTTGGCTTCATGCATGGAAACCACATCAGCGTAGGGGGGAGAGTCACGTGGAGTCATTCCAGGATGTGGGAGCCCGGGCAGGACCTCCACTTGGCAGTCTGGGAGGAAATGATTTGATTTCTAGCCTCCCCTGTCACCTAGGTTCTCAGCTGGGACGACTCTGCTTCCTATCTTAAGATGTTTCCAACAGCCATGCTCCTGAGCACCTTCACAAACGCACGTCCGGGAAGGAACAGGCTGCCCTGAGTCCCGGCCCCAGCGGCCTCAAGTGCTTTCACAGGAAAAGGCTGCGGACCACAGGAAGCAGGCGCAGGATCTCGGAGCTGCTATCTGGTGCTGACCTCGTGGCCGAACAGCAGTCAGAACAGGAGAGTGAGGAGGCCACCAGGGCTAACCCACAGGCGCTCTGCCTGTGCCTCCCTGGCTCTGGTACCTCTTCTGCCACAGGCCAGAGCATGGCCCTCCCAACCTGGCCCACGTGGGAGGCCTGGAACTAGAGCCACAGGCCCAGCCTCTGCCCCTCTGAACTGTTGACCCTTCTCACTACCCATTCTCTCTTGTCCCCTTTCTTCTGTGGCATTTCCAAGGCCACAGATGCCATGGAGCTGACTGACCAGGGACCCGATGGGAAGGACGAGGACCATTTCCAAATGGGATATCAGATCCCTGTCTCCTGAAATATCTGCTTATCTCCTTTGTCCGCCATGGGGCTGGGAGGCCAGCTGTACCTTCCCTCTGGGGTCCCTGGTGTGCACACTTGGGGTCTCGACCTGAGAAGCCAAGGCTAGTGCTCAGTCCAAGCTGTGGGCCCTTTACCACAGCAAACGACTCAGTCTCCCCTGTCTTATGTCTTCATTTTTTTAAAATGGACTTTAATTTACTCCAACAGAAAAAAAAACTGGGACAACGGCACACAGTTTCCATGTGCACCCCACACCCAGCTTCCCAGTTTTAACGTCACACATTAGTATGGAACATTGTTACCATTAATGAACCAGTGTCGGTGCAGGGCGTCAAGTCCATAGTTGGCTCCAGTTTCCTTAGTTTTTAACCCTAAGTCCTTTTTCTGTCCCAGGGTCCCCTGCAGGTGCCACATCCCACTGAGCTTCTTAGGCTGTTCATGGCTGGGGTGGTTTCCTGTGCTTTTCCATTTCTCTCTGGAAGTTTTCTTAAGGCAGACATAAGTCTCCCATCCTCTGCCCCCGTCTCCTCAATGCCTGGCTGAACTTCTGTGCGACATGCCTTAACTTTTCAATGTTGACAACTCAGTTAGATAAAAGGCAGCTCCTGAGCTCAGTTAGCCAGGTCTGTGGGCAGGCTTTGTCCAGAGGGAGGACACAGTGAGGCCAGTGGCCATTTTGATCTAATGCAGAGCAACATGGGAGAGCTGGAGGAGGACGCTCCCACCCACTTGGTTCCACAGCAGCAGAGCCTTGGCAGTCTGGGTGGAGCCTACTCACTGACAGGGCCTGGGACCTCAATGGCAGCAGGCTCAGCACCCTGCCAACATCTTGTCACAGTTTGATGACTGTGGAGAGAATCCACTAGAACACCGTTCCTGCTATCCTCACAGCTGTGGTTAAGCTGGGTCTGCACTGGACCAAAGCACTGGCAAGGCCAGGCAGAGCAGCAGGAGAATACCCAGCCAGAGCGACCCTGTGGCAGCACCACCAGGCTCTTCACCCATGTCATCCCGTCCAACGCCCCTGACACCATTTGAAGGTAAACAATAATGTCCACTTGAAAAAGGAGCAGGAAATGGGCACTTTTGCAAGTCTCAGATAGTCTCAGCGGCAAATGTGGCTTCAGACCTGTTCATCTTGCCTGAGCTGTGTGGCACTTGGCCTCTGTGGTCACCAGGCTCCCTGGGCCTGCAGGTGGGGAGCCTGGTGGTGGGCAGAGGTCTGTGGACCGTGGGGTTTCTGTGGGAACCAGACTGGAGCCCTCCTCCACACGTTTGGAGACATTCACTAGGACCCGCAGGTCAGGCCTTTTTAAGGATTCTCAGTTTCCCGAGAGTAAGACCTGTTCCTGGCCTTGCTCCTCGTCACTGCTGTCACCAGAGGCTGCTGGCCAAGAGCCAGACAGGGCAGAGAGCACCGGGTGCTGTGCCTCCCCTGCATCTTGCAGAAGGGGCCATGGGGCTGGCACTCTGGACCTCCTGGACCTGCCAGGGCAGGAATGGCTAATTTGAGGTTAAGGGTCAAAACACAGGCCATGAAAAGAGGAACTCGATTTAAAAGCAATGATAAAAGCTGAGGAAGAGGAGAGTGAGGAGATAGGCCAGACCCCGAGGACCCTGCTGGAGGGCGGGATGGGAGCTCCCCCTGGGCTCTCAAGCCGTGCCATGTGCCCACCCACTGTCCTGAGGACGGCAGATGCTGCCTTCCCTGAGCGCAGCCTAGCTCGACTACATGAAAGGTGACGACCTGCTTGCGAGGCCAAGCCCCGAGGGAAAATGATCACTTTCCAGCAGAAATGTCTTAAGTGATTCTTCAAAGCTTTCTTGGCAAGAGGAACACCCCTCATGGGCGAGGAGAAGCCCACAGGTCTGGAATAATCCACCATTAGCGGAGACGCCCTAATTGACGAGGAGGAGGGAGGCGGCTCCCAGCCTCGGCTGCTACTCGGGCTGGTGGGCTGCCAGGCCTGGTGGGCTGCCAGGGCTGCGGCCTCACTCATGCTTCAAGTTTCTTCTCATCAGCAGGAAGTCTCTGGTGGAGACCCCAGGACTCCATGTCAATCGCAGTCCGTTGTCTCCTTTCCTGCTCTCCTTCCAGCTCAGCTCAAGAGTCTTGACCAGGCGGCCCAACCCTGTTGGTCCCCATCCTGAAGGGCTTGCTGTTTGTCCTCACTGCCTTCAAATTCAGGCTCTGTCTCTCACTGGGCAGATCTTGACCCCTTGGCCTTGGCTTCCCACCCAGGCTTAACCACCGTCACAGATGGGTGTCAGGGTTCCATGTGACCAGGTTTGAGCTGGGCACCCAGCCAACTCGCCATTATCCTGGGCCCTTCCTCCCTCCTCCAGCACCCTCCTTTTTAGTAGCTGCAAAGCTGACTCTCCCAAATCTGCTCCAACCCAGCTTTCTCAAGCTGATACGAGGGGCAACTCCTAATTACTTCCGAGAAGGTGGTTGAGCTTCCTTGCTAGCAAAGCCTCCAGCAGCTGCCTTTCCTCTGGATTTTCTCTTGACTTCCTCATGCGGATGATCCCATGAATACCATTAAATGCGGGGCTCCAGGGCATCGCCCCCTGCAGGCTCCGGGTGTGCTCATGCTCCTCCCTCTGCCAGGTGCTGTAAGCACTGTCACAGTGCCAGGGCAGGGATGCCTGCCCTAAGCACCTGAGAAGGTCAGGCAACGAGCCCAGCACCACTGGCCCAGGGTATCAGCCACCTGGTGGCAGGACAACAGGACAAATGGATCATGGTTTGTGAAGAAGCCATGGACTTTGGGCAGGGCTCTGAATCCCACCTGTGAATCAAGGATAATGAGATCCACTGGACTTTGATGCCTGTGCGAGGTACTATTGTTGATGCTACCTGTGGGGTAGGTACTGTTGTTACTCCCATTGTGCAGATGAGGAGACTGAGGCCCAGAAGGGGGAGAACTCCGCCTTGGGTCAAAGGGCTAGCAGTCAGAGGAGCTCAATCCAAACCTAAGAATCAGGTCCAGCATTCAGGACCAGCCTCTCAAGTCACATCACCAGGGTGTGGTCCACATTGGTGGGACGGCTAATTCTGTGCTAGCTTGACTAGGCTGTGTCCACAGACTGAGCAAGCAGAGGTCCCAGTACGTGCAGGTCTCCCCTAACTCACCGCGGCCTGGACAGAAGGCAAGGAGGAATGAAGGAGGTTCTGTGGTCTCTGCCCCCACTAAGCCGGGATGCTGGCCTTTGCCCACCTTCAGATTAGTCTGAAACGCTGGTTCCTGAGCCTGGGATGGTAGGATCAGAACCTACCCTGTGGGCTCTGCTGGGTCTCCAGCTTGCCAGCCCTGTCTCGAGACCTCTCAGCCTCCATAATTCTGAGTCAATTCCTTATGATAACCTTCTGTCGATACAGATGCCTCCTGTTGGTTCTCTGGAGCACGATGAGCACCAATACTAGCCCCGTCTTCACTCCATGCAGCCAGAGTCACCCTGAGCCTGCTGATGCCAGGCGCTATGAATTTACTGACCTGACAATGCTTAGAAGCGCTCAGTGTGTGCACGGGAGGGTAACATGGGGTCTTGCCCCTGCAGCGCACAGAGGCAGAAGTGAGCACCGCAGCAATGGCTGGCTATTGCCACGTGACAACTGGTAAGGGACTATGTGGCTCCCAATTAAGGCAGAAACCAGCAAAATAAAATTCACCCACTATGGCGAGGTTTAAGGCCATGTCTTTTAAACACGTGTTTTTCAAGCAAACCCGTCGTCATGGTAACCCTCTTAAAACAAGATTCGACCTGGTGTGGAGAACCTGAGAGTTAATTACAATAGTGCTTTGTATTTAGCTACACCTTTCTTCTGAGGAGTTTAATGGACCTCACTCATTAAGCTCCACAAACACCCTCTGAAGTCTTTAGGGGACAGATACTATTAAACCCATTTTACAGATGCAGACACCAAGGAACGGGTGAGTTAAGCGACTTCGCCACTAACTGGCAGATCAGCCATAAGCAAGTCCAGGCCAGACCCAGGTCTCCTCTGTTTCCTTCTGTTTTTACGAATCAGACTCCATCCTGAATTTTTAGTCCTCCATCATTAAAGGATTAGAGTTTCCCACAGCCCAGTCTGGGAGCCCAGACTTTGCTGTCATCTGTGTGCAAAGGCTGCTGGGTCAGGGGCTGTGGAGGGAACAGAGGTGGCAGCCGTGGGAAGCGCTGAGGTGGAAGATCTGCAGGGAATCCAGCAGTGCAGGTGGCAGGAACCAAGACTGTAGCCACCACTGAGGCCCAAGCAGCCAGCACTCACCCCCAGGATCCATGGGACCAGCAGCTGACACCACGCTGCGCCTGCCGCCACCCTGCGAATCCTCTACCTGTGCCACCCAGTGGCCAAGGCCTATTCCTTGAGCATGAGCAAACCTTACCTTGGGCCTCTGATGCAGCCTCATGGCCCTCAGGAGGGGCCCAGGGCCAGCGTACTGTGTGTGACATTACAAATGCACGTTTTCTAGACCTGCCTCAGACCCACTGAGTCAGAACTGTGTTCTATAAGCCCTTCAGAGGCTAGTATCTCTGCCCAGAACATTCTCCTTGGCCTCTGGCCAGCACGTCGCCAGTCCACTTTATTCAGGCCCCTGCCACAGCTCCCCTCACCCCCAGAGCACGCGTCTGCACTGTGTTGGCAGGACACCTCTGTCTCCCTATGCAAGTGGAAGCTCCAGGAGAGCAAGGCCCTCTGCCCAGCCACCTGCAGAGTGGCGACAGTGCTGGAACCATCAGGCCTTTTACCTCGGGTCACTGGACGGGCCATGAAGAACAAACGTCTGGGAGGCTGGAAGACTTGTTCTGAGCATGCTGAACTCTAAATGCCAGCAGGTCACATTTGGAAGGCGACCCTGGAACACCGGGGAGAGGTGACTCTGCAAGGAGGAGGAATGAAAGGCTTGAGGAAGAAATCCTGGAGTATGTTTTCTATGGGGGGAGGTGAGGCGCCACAGACACCCACCAAGGAACGGAGGACAGACGAGCGATGCAGACAGAGGCAATGCTGTGAAGGAGGCCAGCAGGTTCTGTCCCTGGAGCTAAAGGGGACACCCGGGCACCAAGGTGGGCTCCCAACAGGGACAGAGTGGCCACCAGGAGCAAACTTGTTCTGTGGAACCCTGAAGGGCAAGAGGGAGGGATGGAGGCATGAGGAGAGGCCCTGTTAAGGTCTCTGGTCATCTGGGGAGCATAAGCAGAAATGGGCAGGGAGCCACAAGGACAGATGGAAAACCAAGCAGGCAGGCGCTCAGGCCAGCGTCCCTGACCCTCTAAATCTGGAGAGTCTAGGACTCACAATTTTGTCCTGCATCTAAAAGAAACTCAAGGCTACTAAAAAATATAGGCGGCTTCCCTTCCACCCTCAGCTTCAAAGTTACATCTGGGCTTAGAAATCACCAGCAGGGTCTGGAACTGACTGACTAGCAGTTAGAACTTCCTCCCCACTAGTCTGTATAATGGGAACTCTCACTAGGCAGGAAGTCCGGTGAGCGCAGGGCCTCCCACCCACCTGCAGGGGCCAAGGCTCGGAGGCCACAACACTGCCACCCTGTCCTGCCTGGGACTCCTGCTTCAGGCCATCGTACCTATTTTCTGTCCCCCTGTATCAAAACTCATCTTGGTCATTTCTGATTCCTTTATCCCCATTCCTTAACTACTCCAATTTAGGCTTTTCAGAATCCCAGGCCCTCTGAACAGATCTCAAATGAGAACTGTTCCTTTGGAATAAAATTTAATATCCCTCTGGTATTAAATCCCAAATTAAAAGAGGCCTCGATCCTTAGTCCTCTTTAAACTTACCTGAGTTATTCACTTAGTAAATGTTCACTAAGTAGCTACTAGTTCCAGGTACTGTTCTAGACACCAGACATTCAACACTGAACAGAACGACCCCAACGCCCTCCCCACCATTAAAGAGTTGACGTTCTGGTCACAGGAACCAACATGAAACAAGAAACCCCTGCAAATACCCATGGTAAGACTGTATGACATCTGAGATCTAACAAGTCAAAGGGACGGGGCAGTGGGGGGAGTAGAGAGGAAATAGGATCCACCGTGGACTGCTGATGCTGGCGCTAGGGAAGCCATTAAACTCTTCTCTACCTTGGTATGTGTTTGAGGTTCTCCACAGCAAGTTTTTTCTAAATTGTTATGTTGGGAATCATGTGCAGTCCAGGTGGTGGGGCATGCTGGCAGTGTGCTGTGGTGACTAAAATAGGGTGGTCCTGGCCTGAGGCAGGTTGGAGAGCCACATGAGACAGCTGGGGAGGAAGAGCACTCCAGCAAAGGGAATTGTAACCACAAAGGCTCTGGCTTAATGCCCAGAATGTTCTAGAAATAGCAAGGTCAGTGTCCTGACTGTACCAGCAGGCAGAGGGGAGCCCAATGGAAGGGGCTGATTATGCCACACCCTCGGGGATTCTGGAAGGAGAAACATGCTCTAACTCAATCTCTATTGAGAATCCCTCCTTACCCCCAACCCTCAGCCTGCTTCTGCCGGGGCTACCCAGGTCTGTGGAGGGCAACTCCCTCCGTCACTGTTAGGGCCACTGGTCAGGCCTACTCTTCTTCCTCCCTGCATCCTTCACATTCACGCCACAGCAAATTCTGCAATCCCACCTTCACTCCCCACAAGGCCTGAGCCGGCCCTCCCAACCAGGCCACCCCCACTCCACTGGGGCTTCCTACACTGTCACCCCTCAATCTGCATGGCCCATTCTTCTCAGGGAAGTAAGAAAAAATGCTGTGGGCCATTCACAAGAGACAGGGGAACCCAGACAACTGTCTTAGGAACTTCAATAATCTTTACTGCAAGCAAAGCAAAACATCCCATCAAGTGGTACCAAGATGTTAAGATTAGCCCAAGTATGTTACAAAATATTGGCTTCTGTTCTTAAATGATGGATAAAAAGGAAGTTAAAACACTATACTGTAACTGAAATCTCTCTAAAGTCTCACAAAGGAGAAAGAAAATGAAAACGGAAATATTTCCATTGTTTGGTCACATACAAAGTTTTCTAAAGTTACTATGTTCATGTTAAAAAGTAACTTAGGTTATACTCATTATAAAGGGATTTTTAAAAGATCTTTTCTTTACATTTTGAGGGTGAATCATAAGTAGGCAGAGTTAGATAAATTATAGTTCAGTCATATAATGAAATACCCTGAAGCTCAGAGAAAAGATCGAGGCAGGTTTCCCAGTGTATGTTCCAACCTGGGGAGATGCACATGTGAGCTATAAAGCCGGGCTGAGGAAGAGCACACACAGGGTGACACCACGGACACTATCAGAGCAGATGTGCATGCCGTCAGCATGATGCTGATGGGGGACCAAGCCCCCTGCTCCCCAGCTCTCCTACAGGTTCACAAATACCCCTGGGGGCACCTTGCTGGTAGAGACCCAGGAGAAACAAGGCCACTTCCTAGGGCTGGCAACTAATACACCACACACAGAAAAATGACAGAGTATGGTACAGATGTGCACAATAATTTTAAAATAGGAAACTTCAAAGGCATGTGGGGGTTACCACGGGTACTGTAGGACTTAGCCCTGAGGAGGCAGGTCGGTTTTAAGGGATCAAGAAGTAGAAAATCAGGGCAATAAGCTGGGACAGTGGGGCTTGGAAGGAGTATTCATGTGACTATTGGTCAGCAAGTTCTCAAATGTCCATCACAGACTGGGCTCAGTCCCTCCAGCCATCCTTCAGGGATTCCCCAGAAGCAAAGCAGAGAGGCACCTCTGTTCTTGGAAACCTGGCTTTGAAAGACTGTTGGGCTCAGAGGTGCACGTGTGGCCCAGAGCACCATGGGCTGTGCGAGGCCTCCCTTTGCCAGAGGGCCTCTAACCTCATCCGTTCTCAGGTCAGGCTGCCTTCACAGGTGTGGACTGACTCAAAGAGTGTAAGTAAACCAAGCATGGGAGCTGGGATTCAACCCCGGGTCAGTGGTGCCAAATCCCTAGCCATTCCCATGTCACCAGCCTCCAGGTCCAGAATCGGTCCCTAAACCTCCTCCTGCCAATGGTCTGTTCTCCCTGATTTATAGGAGCCTCTTTAACACAGGAGACACATGCGCTCTGGTAACCTGCAGCGCAGCTCATGGACTTGACACCAAAGAACAAGAAGGTCCCCAAAGAAGAAGGGAAGAGGGGCCTGGGAAGCCAGGACAGGTATGGAAGAGCCTGGCCTCAGGAACTAAGTCTAGAGCACTGTCCCCAATTCCTGGGGACTCCCTTTCCAACATCTTTGAAGCTCCCATCTCTGAAGGAAGCAGCCTGGGGAACTGAGGGGAGAACTGGAAGCTGAGGCCCTATGTTCTTGGGGGTAGATCATGGACAGGAGCTCTGGGGCAAGCACACAGCCAGGAAAGCAGTGGCCACTGCAGGGACTGAAATGGCCAGAGGACTCTAGAGCTGCAGATCAGGTGGGTGGTCTGGTGACTTGCCTGTCCACACCCCTGCCCCCCATGCCACAGAGCACATACTTTTTTCTTGGAAAGATTTCACCTCACAGACCACAGAAGTGGACACGTGACCTATACTATCCTCTGCCTGGGGGAGCCTGCACGAGAAGCAGAGATGACTGGGAGGAAAGAGAAGGGGACACCGAGAGAAAAAAGAACCACACTGAATCAGGAGGATGGAAAGGAGGGGAAGCCCACCGCTGAGTTCCACAGCCTGTCTCGAGGTGCTCCTGAGCCCACACGCTCCCGAGCACGGTGAGGTGACTCTATCTCCTGCACCATTTCAAGTAGAACTCCATCGACGAAAGTCCAAAGATTACAATTTTGCTTGTACATAAAAAACAAATCAAAAAACCTCCATAAAGGCATCTTTAAAAATCACAATATGTGAAGAACTACAGAAACCAAAGTTAATTTCAAATTAACTTAAGGGATGGGGCTTTGACTCAAAGAAGCTATCTGAATGAGAATATTTTATTTATTTTATTCTGGTACTGAGGATTGACCCCAGGGATACTCTACCACCAAGAGACAGTCTCAGCCCTTTTTAATTTGTTTATTTTTGCAGTGCTGGGATGGAACCCAGGGCCTCATGCATGCAGGGCAAGTGCTCTACCACTGAACTCTGTCCCAATCTCCTTTTTATTTTTTATTTTGAAACAGGGCCCTACTAAGTCTCCCAGGCTGGCTTCGAACTTGCAATCCTCTTGCCTCAGTCTCCCGAGTTGCTGGGATTTCAGGTGTGTTTATTTTTCTAAATGTTTCCTATAGCAAGTTTTTCTCTAATTATACTTAAACAGGGAAAAATAAAAAAACAACCTATTTAACCTTGCTTTAACTTGAAAGAAAAACCAGTAGCTTCCATTTCTTTTTTATCGCTATTATAATTAATTTATGCTGTTGGTATAAAAATAGTTTAAAAATATCACAAACTAATACATAAGCAAGCAAAACAACCTGTCAATACCAACTTATTAACTTGAACAGGGTCAATACACAGGCACCAGGTAACACAGGAATGGTCTTTCCAGGGGCTTACTGGAGAATGTCAGTACATAGTGTGAAGAGAAGAAGATCCTAGAACATGATAAATCTTCTTTTCAGGACAGGATAAATGGTTCACTTCATGGTATACCTTTCAAAACATTAAAAACTACCTGGTTTACTTGATTAAGAGTGAAAAGAACAGTATTATAAGGAGTGACAACTTAGCAGAAGCACCCTGGGGCTACTGAGTGGCTGGTTGGGGGGGCACAGACCCTGACCTGCGTGCATCAGCCCTGACGTGCGGCTTGAGCACACGCCCTCCCTCATCTGGTTTAATGTCCTGGGGAGGATGAGTCAGCAAGATGCAGTCCTTGCTAATCACATCAAGTCAGTTCCACACTCAATGCCATGGCCGGCCTCTTTGGGGTCTGGACCTCAAGTGACCAGCTGAACGACGGAGCTTCTTCCTCTCTTGTCGATGCAGCTTCTCAGCCTCCTGTTGCTTCTTCTGCTGTTCCGACTAAATAGAGAAAATAAAATAAGCAGAGAAAAAGAAAAGGCAGCACCCCTCCTGGTGACCTCAGAGTACAACAGAACCCCCCCACTCCCCACCCCAACCCAAGGCCCGTCTCCTGACAAAGGCTGCCTGGGCTGAGGCACATGGTGTGGCTGCTGGACTTGGTTCCGACAAGCACTGGAGTTGACTCTGCTGGCAGGAGTGGCAGGACAAAGTCCAACTTCTCACTTTTTGTGGTGGAGGTGGGGGCGTTCGGGGGCGTGCTAGGGAATGAACCCAGGGCCTTGCACATTCCAGCCAAACACCTTCCAGTGTCACTTTGAAAGCAGAAATTCTAAATGTCAGGCAAGAGAAGTGCCCCAACATAACAGTCTGATGAACCCACACAAACACCCTTGGTGTGCTTTATAAGGGCCCACAAGAGCCACCAGAAGAAGGTGCCACTGCTTATCAGACAGACACCTCCTCTCTCAGAAGCCTTCTGCTAGGAAGTCGGAACCATGGGCTCATCCACATCATCTCATATCAGGAAATACTTGTATGGACGTTTGACCAAACCCTCATTCACCAGAATTATTTTTGGATGTTTCAAAAAAAAAAAACCAACCCACTGGCAGAGAGATCTGCTATCATTAAACAGGACGGGAGCGTGGCAGCGTCCGAGGGTTCAGAGCACAGGGACCCTTGTGCCGATGGCTGTGGGAGTACCCATGTGTTCTCAGTCCTCATGTGCTCCCCGAAGAACTGGAACTCCTCGCTGTGACTAGTCACTACTCCGAGCAGAAATTCTTAGAATCAACGTAGAATCCAAAAGGAAAGGAGCCCCACATTTGACAGGGTTGGGGATGCGACTCAGGAGCAGAGGAGGTGGCTTGCATGCTGGAGGCCCTGGGCTCAGGCCCAGAGCTGCATTGCATTTGATGGCTGAGATAACAGACCCTGTGAGGGAGCTCCAACCAACCGGGCAGCGGGTGGTGGAAGTGCACGTATCTGCCTGAGGTCTGCTGTGCTGAGCAAGCAGGGGGAAAGGCCGCCCTGCAGACACTCGAAACCTGCATACCTACCTAGCTGCCCTCTCTTCCTCCTGTCCCTGTCCCTGACCACCTTCCTGCTGTGCAGTCCAGAGCAATCCCAATCCAACTTGGAGGTCATCTGAAGCAATTCTTAGTATTTCTTCTGCATAATTTCAGAGTCATCTCATTTTCAAAGTGACAATCATGTCACTACCTTCCAATTTAAAAAACAGGAGGAAAGGCCGAGTCTCCTCACTGTTGAAAGCAGCTGTCACTCCACTCGGCACAGCTGAGCAGGGCTGCGTCCTCCCCACTTCACTTCATTGAACATTAGACTAGGGAATAAGAAATGCCAAATAGTACAGAGAGTTTACATGAAACTGGCACAGGCACCAAGAGTCATTCTGAATGCAGTTCTGGCTTCAGCGATAAACATACAGGTGTGAATCTGCTCTAGGCAGAGTAAACTGAAGAGTTTCTTGACCTGAGAAGAAAAAGATTCTATCACGTGGCTAGCCTTCTGGCTGCAGGCAGGGAAAACTCTAGGAGCATCAGAAATGAATGGGTGAAGAACAGGAACAGAGGTTTCTCCAGAGGAGACATACAAATGGCTGCTGAGCGTGAGACGAGATACTCAAAATCCTGAGTCCTTAGGGAACTGCAAACCAAAATCACAATGGGATGCCACTTTCCCCATGAATGGCTATTGAAAAAAGACAGACAATGACAGGTACTGGTGAGGATGGAGGGAAAAGTCTGATCGTTTGTCAAAATGTTAAAGAGTAACCACATGAACCAGCCATGTCACTCTTAGGTATGTATCCAAAAAATGAAAAATATGTTCATCTAAAAACTTACACAGAATTTCCATAGCAGCATTATTCATAATAGCAAAAAAAAAGAAAAAAGAAAAAAAGAAAAAGAAAAGAAACATCCCAAGTGCCCATCAATGGATGAATAGAAAAGCAAAGTGTGGTATAAACACATAATGGAGATTACTCAGTCACGAAAGGAAAGTAGTTCTGATCCATGGCACGCCATGAACAGATCTTGAAAACACTGTGCTAAGAAGCCAATTGCAAATAAAAAACACACTGTACGATTCCATTTATGTAAAGTGTACTGAACAGACAAATCTACAGAGACAAGCGGATCAGCGGTCACCAGGGGTTGGTGGGATAGGAGTAAGGGTGCTGCTGAAGGGCACAGGTGACGAACAGATTCTGGGATCAGTGTGATGGTTACACAACACAGTGAATCTACTAAAAATCAGCAAGCTAGTTACATTTAAAAAGAGTCTTCTGATGTAAATTGTATTTTAAAAAGGAAAGAGGTGGAATCTTTGTCATTCTCGTCTACTTTGTCATTCTTGTCTACTTGGTGTCTACTGTATATTTAGGACAGACGATAAATGAGAAAAATTTTTTAGAGAAATAATACCATGTCATTTTGCCCATCAGTTAATAGCAAAATATTTGAGCAGCTTATTCCTCCTACAATATGTAACAGGCCTGACTATGGGTGGTTAAATAGATCAATCTGAATCGACCCAGGATTACAGTGGCAAATGATTCACCTTGGGAAACCACAGCATCTAAGTGAGCCAGATAGGGCTGCCATGGAGGTTTAGAACTTGCCACTTCCTGGTCTTTTAATATTCTTTTATATCCTCAGACAGTTAGGACTTCTGCTTTATAAGGATGCACCTCAGGCCCCGCAGAGACCCAGAAACCAAGATGGCTGGCTTAACACCAACACAGCCAACTCTGGGTCACAAAGGCCTGCCTCCCTCAGGCCACCAGTAACTTCCCAGCACTGCTTCTCTTGACTATTGATCAGCAGGGGCTCTGGCTACAGGGAAAATTCTAGAAAAGGCAAAACAGCTTCCTCCATGGGGGAAGCTTGGGAAGGCAGGCCTGAGGGCAGAGCACACAGGACACTATTAGAGGCTGTTTTTCCTTTGTAAATTAAAAAACAACATTACAAAACTCACCCTCTTCAACGTGAAGGTCAACTGTTTGCTGCCAACAGTGGTATCTGATACATTCAATGTCCCATTTTTGGCTTCAAGTTTCAATCGATCTTCAAGGGTTTTGCTGTAGGAAGTTTAAAAGAATGACATATTAATTAGCACTGTGTTCTGATTTGCCATTTGAAACAAGTTTGATTAAGACTGATCTCTTTTGGCCACTAGGAAGTTCAACTTTGAAAGTCGGTTTGCTGACCATGGCTGCTGCCCAGCGGTTCAGCACTTTCTGCCTGAGTGGCTCTGGTGAGAGATGACTTAAGAGGGAGACAGACACCTCTGCAGAAACCCCTGGAGGGGCAGATGTGAGGAGGACTGCTCTCCTTCCATCTCCTCCTGCTTCTCCTCATCTTCTCCAGCCCAGGCCCAAAAAATTTTAAGGGGCAATACCAAAGATTTCAATGATTGCTACTTATTTTACTAAATCATATTTGTGAGGCCAAATAAATCCAAGGAGCAATCTATTTCTGAAGCCTCTAACTTACTGCAATGTTGGTGGCATGGCGATTCTAAGCATTTTTACCTAAGCCATGCACAACTGAGGCACGTGAGTGTTCTGGCAACCTGCCTGCTTTCTACAAACTAAGGCCTCCAGGTGAAGCCACAGAGAAGAGCTATGATGATTCTGATTTCTCCTTCACTCAGCCCTAACAAGTCACCACCTTATACTAAGCGCAGCTCAGAATATGGACACATCTGACTACACAGAGAAAACAAAAGCAGTCACACTCCGGACCCACGCTATCTGATTCTATGTGCTCACTGCTGGATCTTGAAGTCTTCCCTTTCAGTTGCTGTAACTTGAATTGTTCTTTGTGACACACTTTATCCCAGAGTTAAATCCCATTTCATTTCTTGATCATGTTTTCCAGACTCTTCTGGGTCACTTTAGTCATTCCATGCCTGTAACTTGGGTCCTGCAGTTCATGATCACTAGTGTAACTGAGAATCCCTCCTGCACTTTCCAATGTTAAATCTGAAAGTCGAACAAGTTATACAATATTCCATTGCAGGCTGCTATAAGAATGTTTAACTATGAATCATGCATGCTGCTATAAGAATGTTTAATTATGAATCAGAACTTTGGCCCTTTTTAACTTACTTGAGAGGAGAAGAAATCTGAATGAAGCCTAAAGATTAGATAGCTGATTCTTCTAGAAATAGCTAAAGGAACACATTCCCATCCCTGGATGAGAATGGGAGAAGAAAGGAAAGAGGGAAGACTATGATTTCCTTTTCTATCACCTTTTTGAACAAGCACACACTTCCCCTCCCTACATGCTCTCTTGCACCAACCCAAGCTGAATGAACCCTTTCAATGTTGGAAATAAACACTAAAAACTTGATGAAATTTTAAAAAGACTGATTTGTGTGAAATGGTTGTCTTTTCCCTGCAATATGACTTTCATAACTAGTAACTGAGTAGAACACGACTTCTAGAGGATCCACAGGATAAAGCAATCCTCCTTTTGAAATTCTGAAACTGATGTTTGATGTTCACACTATGAGAAATTTTTATCTAGTTTATAACTACGAGTAATGAATTAAACATACCTTCTTTATGTAATATGAGACATAAAGTGGTTAGCATAGAAGTGGCACTCTTTTCTAAGCAATAATGTGATTAAGAAGCACTTTTAAAGCACTTTTCATCTTCAAAGTTCTTTACAGATGAACTAATTAATCCTTTCAACATCCCTGAGACAGAAGTGTTCATCCTTTATAGATGGAAAAAGCAGGCAAAATGGGAGATGACTTGCTCCAGGCCATGCGGGGATCCAATTATAAAACCAGGGTTCCAATGGCAGGGTTCTCCTTTCCAGGTACTGTCAGACCATCCTTGACTTATAAAGTTCTGTTCAGGAAACTTGTCCAGTAAGTGTTCTAGATGACAAGTTTCCATGTGGCAAACAGAACAAAATTAAGATTTAATGTAGCTTTTTTAAAAACAAGCATTCAAAAGTGAAGCGTGAGCTGCCTCCAGGACGCATGTGCACTGTCAGCCTCAGCAAATTCCTCCACCCGTTCGTTTCATTTCTATTCTTTCCTTTCACAGCTATAAACTCTGAGCTTCAAAGTTAACAGGGATTCTGAACAGCTGTGGAGACACTGAGACAAAGTGGGACACAGAGAACACTAATTTGGGAAGAAAAAGACTTTTCAAGTAAATTGTGGGAAATTACTACTCTTTTAAGAATGACCTTATTTCCTCCATGATAGGGCATATAAATTCTGGTTTTCTCTGGATGTGCTTTCGACGTGCACTTGTAAAAACTTGTTCTGTCTAGGCTGCTTGGAGAGACAGGCTGAGTTTTAGAATGAGCCATGGCAGGAGATCAGACACAGACGGGGACTGTGTGGAGATTTCTACACAGGCAAGTTCTACTTCCCTCCCTCTGAAAGTCGGTTAGCTGAACGTGGCTGCTACAGAGTGGTTCAGAGCTTTCTGCTTAAGTGGCTCTGGTGAAAGATGACTTAAGAGGGAGACAGACACCTCTGCACAAACCCCCGGAGGAGCACACGCGAGGAGGACCACTCGCCTTCCACCCCCTTGTCTTCTCCAGCCCAGGCTGCCAGTCTGCAGGCACTGGGCGACTTTCTAATTGACTGTAAAGTATTTTAGGGAAAAATGTAATTGGGACAAGGTGAATGGTAACAACAAAACCCCTCCAAATTGACGGGTGACTGCTAAGAAAGCAGATTCAGGCTTCAGAAGGCTAGAGGTGAAGTGGAATTACTCCGTACAGAACGGAGAGGGCTTCCGGGGAAGAGCCTAACTTATCAGTAAGGCTGTCTTAATAAGGCAAATGGCATCAACTACAGGGGAAAAAAATCAAACCAGACAAGAGACGCCCCAGGAAAGCTGAGTGACTGACTTCTTTGAGGTATTAAAATACATTCTACAATTTCTTTAATTAGGAATATTTAAATAAAAATAATGCCCCTCACTATTTTTAATCACTTTGCAGGGAAGAGGAAGCAGAGGAGCAGGAGACAATATAAAGGTACATTCTTCAGAATTCAGAAGAGTTAAGTGGATAAACAGAGCCCACAGAGAAATGAGGTTTTAAGTGTTTTTAAATTTGAACTTTAACTAGTTTGTTTAACTAACTTTGAAAAATCTTCCCCTAAACCGTAAAGGCTGTTAGAAACTATTTCAATGGCTTCAGTCTGCACAGGTTGCTTCAGAGGCCCTGCTGAAGGGATGGAAATTCAAGCAACCATGAAATCTGAGCCCCCACCTCTGAGCATAAGTAAAATTCACCGGGACTGCTGCGGCCGGCCTGCTGCGGGAGCATGTCAGACGTGCCCAGCAGCTTCACACCTGCTTTTGATCCAGCTAAGTCCAAACTAGAACATACGGCAAAGAAAGGCCCTGTGAATTCACGCTGTGAGAAAGGTAAGAGAAAAAATGAGAACAACCCCCCACCACAGTCAGGGGACAGTTACACGAATGATGGCACATCCGCCTGATGGAGCTCACGTGCTGATGAAGACATGACTCATGGTGACTACTATGCTCATCAAGAAAAATGTCTGAGTCTTACTGTTAAAGTGAAAGGGCGAGTTAAACAGTGTGATAAACCTGATGCATTAATGGTAAAAAAGAAAAGCCTCAACTACAAGTAGGTGGGCGTGACCAGCATGGCAGTGCAGGTGGCTGGGAAGATGGTCGCACATGCAAGTACTCGGGAGGGCTCACCCTTCAGCACCACAGACTGACTGCTGATAGATCCTGTACATGTTACTTAACAGTAATCTCATTTTTTAAACATTTAAAGTTTGGTATTATTTTCAAAATAACATGTTTAAAGTGCTTTATACATAACTTCAGCTCCATCCACTATCAGTGTGGAAAATCAGCTGAGGTGTAAAACACGCCACTGTTAATTCAAGAGGACCATGTGGTCAAGACAAGACATTCACCAGGAGCTGCTGAACTCCCCAGGGAAGACAGGTCCTCAAGGGCAGGAACTGTCTTAAAAATCTTTGAATTTCTAGGACCTACCACAGGGTAGGCACTTCAAAGACTGCTTTCATAAGAGAACTGAAGGGGCCACCCAGCAGCTAGTATTTACTACCAAGAAGAGGAGACATGCTTGTGGACTGGAATGCTGGGGATTCTAAGGATGCTTCTTTTGTTCACCAACACAGGCATCAGCAATGCTATAGAGGCCACGGCTGCTCCAGGCACCAGGAAAGGCCCAAGTGCCCAGACCCTAACTGAGGCCAGCAACACCAACTTGCCAATCACCCGCCTCTACATGATTATTTCCGAGAGTGCCACTTTTCTTCCCGGTGGCTCTCCAGGGGCGTGCTGTCTCCTCGAGGTTACCTCCTCGGTTAGGGCTCTGGCCCTATTTCTGCCGACTCCTTAACAAACCCCAGTCTGTCAGTGGACTCCCCTCTCTCCTTTCTCCACTTCCCCGCTTTCCCATGGTTATTCTGCTCAGGCCACTGACAAATCACCTTCCTCAAGTTATCCGACTGACTCCTTTCTTTTACTTCCAGCCTTCTTGGAACAATCAAGAACACTAATTGTTCACAATAGTTTTTCAATCTCCCATCCGTCATCAGGCCTGTGGTCTGCCTGGGAAACGGTCATGAGGAGGCGATCCTCCATGCGGCGTTTCCTGGTCTCTCTGCCCTCAACTCCTCTGCACGCTCCCCGTGTCCCCCGCCTCTGACAGCTCCCCAGTATTCAATGCCCATTTCCTCCTCGGTCTGGCCTCTAAATCTGAACTCAGTCTGGACAACCACTAGATGTGTGCCAGCTCTAAGAGTCAATCCACCTCTCTGCACGCTCCTTTGTGGTTCTCGGTACGAGTGAATGGTTCCTCAGACTCAGAACGCGTTTCTGCCTCGGCTTCTCCCAGCTCACTGGGGTCAGCCTTAGGCCTATTCTCATTCTCTATTTTTCACCTCAGTGGCAACACGCTAGGCATTTTAATGTCATTCTTGACTGTCTGTATTAAAGTAAGCAGCCAAACAATATTTGGTGGTGCCCATTCTCCTCTCCTTCTCCCACGGTTCTGTGATTCCCATGGTTCTACTTCCCTACCCCACAGTTCAGGTCCCCTCTCTGTTGAGGACCACTTTGAGCGAGTCTCTGGGTGTCCAGACACTCCTCTTTTGTTTTTCTAAAACTAAGATATTTTGCTATAGGTTTCTTGGAAATAGGGACCTCTGTGCCTCTATGTTTTTACTTTATTAATATTTTTTTACAACAAATACATACTGTGTTACTATAAAAGTATTTATATTATTGGCAGAGGGCTTGGAATAGATCTAATCATGTTACTCTTGAACAGTCTCCCAATTTTCCAGGACTGGCCAGGCCCACTGCTGCCCATGCTCCTGCTCTCCCCTTGGAAAGTTCCTCCCACCTCCCCACCCTGTGCTGAGTGCTCAGGTCTACCCTTCCAAAAGACCATTCCAGTGTGACCTCTCACAAAGACTTCCTTAATTCCCCCCAAACTAAGCCCCCTGTGCCCTCTGCCCATCGACCAGGCCTCTTCCCTGCTCAGAGCACGTCTGCCAAGACATGAGTGCCCCAGGTGCAGGCCTCTCCTCCCGCCCCAGGGTCTAGGGTGGCAATGGGCTTGCACAGGCCCTGGATGAAAGTTTCACAAACAGATGGGGGGAGGAGAGGCTGGTAAGTAGATGAATGGTTCACAGATAAAGTTAGCTAACTGCAAGGCACAAAAACCGTGATGGCAGACGTGTGTGTTCATCTAAAGGCATGCAACAGTGCCGAGCAAAGAGGACAGTTCACTTGAGCTACCATGTACCATGTGCTTTCTCCTTTACAGAAATAATTTTCAAGCCGGGCAAGTCCAGGTGAGCACTCAAATGCAAGGCATTCAATTTTGATGCTGTCTTTTGTTGATCACCTTGTAGTAACTCGCAGAATAAACATAAGGAGTCCCTTCAGTTCTCTGAAGGATAATGGTTCAATGTTTCATTAAATAATATTAAGATACTGCAAGTTCAGGATCTGCCATAATAATCCAGTCATGACTAGAATTTGATAAGCAGTTTGTGTCAAACAGCAAATGGCAGGCTATTCATACCAGAGGGTTATTACTCCAAACAACACGATTTTCCTTTTTGGCTCACAAAAATATTATTCTTATTTAGGTCTTCTTCTCAAGAAGAATGCTTAACTTAGTAAGAGTGGTTAACTGCAGAAGGTTCAGTCACCTATTGTTTATTCTTAAACACGACACACTATAATCTTGTTTTTTACATTAATATCCTGCTCCAACCCACAGGCAAAGGAAGAATGTTAGTGTCATTAGTCACAACCCCATTCCAAATCACAGCCTCCCAGGACCATGGTTATGCTCCAAACAACTGCTCCTGATCTTTCCTGCTCTGTGAGCTATTGGAGAAATAAGCTATTTTTCAGCAGATCTTGACTGGGAGAGTTCCTGAGTTGCCTGATGTGGAGTTGGGGCACAGAAGAGTCATCCTTTCAATGAGTACTTATCAAGCGTCTATTCTAAGTAGCAAATGAAGCAAGACAAAAATATCAGATAATCTAACAAATAAACTCATTCCACAGACCCACTGGAAACAGAAGACCTCTCCTGCTTCTGAGCAGGACTCTATATAAAATGTCTAAGAGTAACAGCCATAACAAGCAGGGTGCACACACTGCTGGTGACAACACAAAATGGCACAGCTCTTAGCAAAACCACTTGGCAGTTTCTCAGAAGGGTGAACTGTTGCTCTATGACCTGCAATTCCACTCTAGGTATACACCCAGGATAAATAAGAACATGTGTGCAGGCAAAAGTGTATCCATGGATTCACAGCCAAAAAGTCGGCACAAGCCAGATGCCCATAAATTGATAAATGGATATATAAAATGTGATATATCCATACACGAGGCTATTGTTTGAAAGGAATGAAGTACCAATACACGCTATAAAATGATGAACATAAAAACGCCGTGCTAAGGGGAAGAAGCCAGACACAGAATGCTGCATATTTAAACAATTCCATTGCTATGAGATGTTGGAACAGGTGATCTATGAAAATAGGAAAGTATATTAGTGGTTCCTTAGATCTGAGAGATAAAGGGTGGGGGAAACAAGGAACAATCACGAGTGAGGCACAGGGTTTCTCTTTGGGGTGATGACAGTGTTCTATGATTGGGTGACAACTGCACAACTTTACACTGAAAACCCATGAGCTGCACGCATTAAGTAGGTGAACCATCTGTTATACAAATCACATCTCAAGAAAGTTACTTCAAAAACAGGGAGGCTGGTAGGCAAAGAAAACATCTTTGAAAGATATCAGGAATATTACTAGCTGCTTCATTCACCAACATATCTTCTGTTAATCAGAACCAGAATTCTGGGATGCTCTGGATTTTAAATGGAAGGAATCCAACATCTGATGTCCCAGTTTGTGCTGGAAGCTGGTGAAGTAAAGATGAGCAGGCATGGATCAATCCAGAAACAACTCAGCCTGCTCAATGCCATCCTTCCCACCTTGCTCCTCCTCCCCTTGTGAAAAAACACCTTCTCCTGAATGGGGAGCTGGCACTGGAAAAGCATGAGGTACAGAAAGGGCACTGGCCTCACCCACCATCCACCTGCCCTGCCCACTCCTCCCATCCTCCCGCAGCTGCTCCTGCCACGTCCTGGCTCTCCTTCAAGACATGCCTGTGACCACTGAGCACAGCCACACTTTGTCTATCAACACTCTGCCTCGGGATTCTCAAACGGACCTGAGGACCTACTTTGCTCCCTGCTGAGACAACCGACAACTGAAAATTGTTCAAACACCACCAACTTCCTTTTTGAAGTGTGATTTTTTTTTCATGATGGCAAATATTTATAACATATAACATACTGTTTTAACCAGCTTAAAGGGACAGTTTGGTAGAATTAGCTACATTCCCACTGCTGTGCAGCCACTGCCTCCATCTACCTCCAGAACACCTCCAACATCCCAGGCTGCAACACTGAGTCCCTGACACGTAAGCCCCCATGCCCCTCTCCTCCAGCCCTGGGCAGCCACCTTCCACCACTATATATTTGACTATTTTAGAATACTGTTTGTTTTTTTTAATCTATTTTCCTGATAAAGGCTTAAAATTTCTGGCAGATTTCCCAAGTGAACTTTTCATAATCAAAAAAACGAAGATGGGGTAAACAAAACTGTGATTCTAATTTTTTTAAAAAAATAACTTTTTGTTAAGAGGCAACTAATTAGTTACCTCTAATTTACTACTTTCAAAAGGTTTCAAACCTCTGATCTGTAGAACTTGGAACAAGACAAATACCTGTAGGTTAGAGACACTGGTGGGAAAAACACAAGGACAACAGGAGAGTGTGCCTTTGTAGCTTAAAAGTGCTCTGACATGTATGTACCCACACTCAGGTCCACCCTGAGCTTTCCTGCAGGGAAACTACACTTCAAAAAGCTAAATGAACAAACTAGCCAGGAACCAGGGTGTTTCCACTGGCATGCCCTGCAGCTTCCCTGGCACCACCTCCCCGCAGGACACCCTGCCTTCACCCTTGCCCCTGCCCTGCACTCCCATTACCCGAGGAGACACGCCATCTCCAGGGCCGTGAGCAGAGAGGGAGGCAAGGGTGCCACAGGCTGGCTGCCACTCAGGTGGCACTACTCACTTCATCAACTTCTGCTTTGTGGCAGAGTCCCTGAAGCTTCTGAACTCTTCCCCTGCTTTGATCTCGTAGAACTGGGGCTGCAGGACTGTCTGCTGGTCCTCCTGGACTTGCTGCCGCGTCGCCTTTCCCTCCTGCCGCAGAAGTCTGCGCTGTCTCCTGACCTCTTCCACCCAGTCCTTCTCATCATCTGAACTGTCCGAACTCTCTGCATCACTAGGTTTTCCTTCCGGTTCTTCCTCCTCTTCCTGAAATTAAAAATGGTGAGAGGAGAGCTCCTTTACTGCAACCAAATACTGTCCCACTATTCTTTTAAATGGCATTAGTCCATTGGAGTTCGAGACACCACTCTATCATGCACACTGGAACAAATGCCATTAACTAAATAAGCTATACTCCTAGGCCGAAAGCCAAGCACCTAGGACGGAATTAACCGCACCTCAAGTATTCCTAATTTACCTGAAAAACTTTATATTAAAGAAAGAGGAGCAAAGAGTTCATTACCTTTTCACGAAGTTCTTGTTCCTCTAACAGTCTTAGTTTCTTCTTCCTTTTCTCACTAATTTTTGAAACAAGTGGATTCAAAAGCCTAAATTCTTCACTTTCTTCATCTACTTGGAAGTCAGGGTTCTCAAACATAACTTTAAATCGGTCATCGGTGAGAATACTAGGAAGGTTCTATAAGAAAAACAGGAAAAAGTATGTAAAAATTTAAGCTAAAATCTGAATAAAATCTGACCAGAAAGATGGCTTACAAACATTCACTCATTTGTAAAGTTAATAAGCTGCATGAGGCATAAATTATAATCTCATGTAATTTCTTTAGAACTAGGTTCCAGAACTTTCTAATTGACTCTAGGTTTTATCTCCTACCCACAAATCAAATTCTATTGATTTATTTGGCAGCTGATCTATGGTACCTGGCCATTATACATAATGAGCCAAGAGTATACTTTTTTTGGTTAACTTTATGCTCAATATATCAGAAAGAATTTTCTTCAATTACTATTTTTAGTGTCAAGAAACACTTTTGAGCTGGGTGCTGTGGTGCACACCTGTAATTCTAGGCAGCAGCTGAGGCAAGAGCATCACAAGTTTGAGGCCAACCTCCGTTAAGACCCTGTTCGAAAATATAAAGGGCCTGTGGATTGAGTTCTGTGATGGAGTGTTTACTTAGCACATACCAGGCCCCTGAGTTCAGTCCCCAGGACCGTAAAACAAAACAAAAAACCTTACAAAGATATATATATATATATATCTACAACACTGAACTTAAATAAGCAAGTCTTCCAACATCTGCAACTTCTCAGAAGCATGCCAATGAGTTGTCGGTTGACAGAGTAGGTGAGGCAATGTAAATTCACGGAACTCCAGTAAGTTACCTGAAAATGCAGGGATGTTTCTGCTCTTACAGGATAACTTCACTGGATCTCTGCAGCTGGCCACTGAATTGTTCTGAAGGATGCAGAGTATTCTCCACATAATAACTTTGGCTACTGAGACCCATATGGATAGCTCAGGGCTGACAGTAACTTCCTCTCTATCTGTATCATTTTAAACAGAAAGTTTCCTAAAATGTATTATAAACTTACCTGTTTGTTAAAACAGATGATAGCAATTTCACTCTAGGGCTCTAATTATACTTTCCCTGTAAGCTACAGGCCTGGAAGCCAGGTAAAACCACCTACTCAGGATGGCCTGCAAACCAGAGCCAACAGCCATGAACAGAGCTGGGTACCAGACTGTGGTGGACTCCAGCTTGATTGAGCAGGCCTTATTTTACTGACTATTTCTCAATCTGAGACTAAATAAAGTTATGTAAGCAGCTGTGTTCTGAACACTACTTGTGACAGATCTACAAGAACATCTGGAGATGTTTCAGATATTGAGGAATGTGACTTATTACTTTATGAACCTAAAAACTGATAAGCCCTTACCTAAAAATGCATGAAATGGAGATTTCAACAAGTCTTCACTGATTACAAACTGTTTCTAAACCAAACTTAGGGCCAGAAAGGAAGAAATGATGACAGGAAAGATCTAGTTCCTGACCCCAATCTCGTAAGGAAGAAAAAAAAATCTGCAACAAGTTTGCTACAAGGCCCCACATGAAGGAAGTGCAACAGAGCTGAAGGTGCTCAGAGAAGTGCTGTGATCCACAAGACCCAGGAAGGCTCCAGGGGACATGGCATCTGGGAGGAGGCTGGAGAGACAAGTGGGATTCAGGCAGAAACGTGAAGAAACACCGAGGAGTGGCAAGTCCTCTGATGACAGCTGGGTAATTTAAACAGGCATTTCTGACCAGGCCAGACTGGAAGGGATTTTAAATACCACGACTGCTATTCTGAAGATCTGGGGGGGCCACTGTAGAGAAGGAGAAGGAGCGCTTCAGGGGTCTATGCCAACCAACAGAACTAACAGTGCTCTAAGAACGTAAGGCGGGCTACTGAGGAAGACCAAGAGGCCACCCTAGGACACAGGAAAAAAGGCAGGGCCTGAATAAGGGTGACGGGAATAAAAGGTGGGACAGACACTGTTCAGGAAAGGCTTACTGAGGTACATTTCTGAGGTGCAGAACTGAGAGATGCAGCCACTGGCAACACGGGAGGTTACGGGATCAAGGAAGGGTTAAAAGCTAGGTGCAGTGGTGCACACCTGTAATCCCAGCAACCTGGGAGGCTGAGGCAGGAGGAGCCCAAGGACAAGGCCAGCCTCAGCAACTTAAGCACCTCTGGGTTCAATCCCTGGCACAAAACAAAAACAAAAACAAAAACAAAAAACAAGGTTGGGAACAGCTCTCCAGCATCTAGCAACTACACCAGACTAGACAGCTGGGCTACCCACTTGGGGATCCATCGCTGGAGCACTGCAAAAAAGGCTGGTGAATGAAGGGTAAGGAATGACACTCCGTTTAACACTGGTTAGGGTGGGACAAGAGATGGTCACCTGGACTCTGCAGGACACCATCAGGTGTCAGGAACAGTGGATAGGTGACACTGCCAAAGATCCAGATACTCTCAAGTCAATAGCCATGTGCCTATTTTTAGGTTAAAAAAACAGCAATGGGAAAATTTTTCTTTGCATCTTACTGTTTTAATGAAAGTAATAATCACATTTAATAAATATGAGAAAATGTTAAAAAGAATAGGTTGCTGATGTTCTTTTTTTAAAAAATAAGTTTTTTAGTTGTAGATGGACACAGATATCTTTATTTATTTTTATGTGGTGCTGAGGCTCGAACCTAGTGCTTCACACATACAAGGCAAGTGCTCTACCGCTGAGCTACAACCCCAACCCCTGTTGCTGGTATTAAGATGCTTTTCTTAATTTAAAATAAATTGCTTTGCCTGAGACAGGCATGCTTTAGATGAACAATTATAAAATGAAAATGCTTCTGACCCAGCTGTAAAAAGTTCCCCCAGGGACTTTTCTTAGTCTAATTGTTTTCACAGCTGTCTTTTAAAAAAAGGCGGATGAAGAATAAGGCACACTAAGTGAGGTTCTGTAGCAGTAGGCAAGTGTCTGCCTAGTGATTTGCCCCATAAATACACACATACACATGTTCAACACCTACCAGCAACACTGGAAAACATCTGAAAGCAGATTCAGGCCAGAGCCCAAAGAACTGCATCTGTAGGTCTGAGCAGGGTGGCTACCGTTCACACAGTCTCACTTTGGTAACACAGGAGGAATGCCTGCCACAACACACCGATTCTTTAGCCTCATCCCTGTCCCAGTAGACAGGGTCCATCGTAGCATCCCCTAAGTGCTCAGAATGCGCAGCTGCAGAGTCTCAAAACGCTAGCTGCCAGCAGGATGGGACTGGTGTCCACCCTCCAGTAGGAAGCCCTGATCAGCTGAGAGAAGATTTAAGATGCTGACTGATGTTGGACCTTCCCGAGACATTTGACCTATCCCCACCTCTGAGTTTTCACATAGCTAACTCCCTCAGTCTTCACTATGAACAAGTAACCAAGGAAAAACTATCTGACTTTTTTTTTTTCCGGAAATTTCCCAGCACTACAAACCCCAGTTTCCAGTCTGCAGGGCTTACCAAGCAGCCAGCAATCTGGGCCAGAGTCTAGTCTGGAAAAGCCACACAGCCCAGCAGGCTTCCAAGCTGCTTCCCCTGTCCCAGGCTTCCTCTCTTGTTCAGAGGAGCAGCTTTTCTGGTCACCTCCTGGGGAGAAGCAGCATAAAAGGGCACTCTGCTGCTGTGGCTGAGCACTGCATGTTTAACACCACCTTCACTCTGCTCACATGGAGGGACCACTTACTCGTCTGGGGTATAAAATGCCAGGTTGGAAACTACATTCAGGAGTTTAAAAACAAATTTCATCTAATTCTTTGTTCAGCATGGGAGTGAGGTGGTATGAATCCTCAGAAAAATAGCAAAGCGAGATCCCAGGATGCTGTGATCAGTCCAGAAAGATCTAGAAGCAACTTCTTTAGGAAGGCAAAATTAACACAATATCTGACCTATGGAGATGTCTTGAGATGAGAAGACGCAGCTACCCGGTAAAGAACTGGTGGTTGGTCAGTGATAACTACACGACATGCCGGAGAAGCAACTGCTAACTCCAGGGTAAAGAGGTTGTGTGAGAAACAAAGTTGCCACCTGGCTGTAAATGGTATAGTTGTAACGTGTACATGTTGCACACTGACAGAACCAAAATTACAACGGACCTTACTGGGAGGAAAGGTTTTAAAAAAAACCCAACACTAAAACGTCAAGAAGTAGCACTAGAGGCAACAGTAAGAGAGACAGTGTTATATTGAAATAAAAAGGCAAAAGTGGTTGTCTCAGAAGAGGTGAAAGGAGGGAGGGGAGAGTAGAAGAGGACAATGGACAACCAATGACCTTTCTTTTTATTTTGGTACTGGGGATTGAAGCCGGTTGCTTAACCACTGAACCACATGCCCAGCCCTTCTTTACATTTTGTTTAGAGAAAAGGGCTCACTCAGTTACTCAGGATGGCTTTAAACTTGTGATCCTCCTGCCTCAGCCTCCTGAGCTGCTGGGATTACAGGCCTGCATCAAAGCTCCTGGCATAGCCAATGATCCTAACAGACCCAGAGAAATGTTTTATTTTTAAAACTATTATATATAAATGTAGCAATACACATACACACACACAAATTTTTAAACTGGTACCAAAAAGGTTTTAAAAATAATATTCAGGACATTAAACTATCTGACCTAATGTTACATACAAATGTCTTTTTGTATATACATAATCATGTCTTTTTCCTAAAGAGACGGATTACTACTTTAATATAAACTCTCAATGGTATTTAGTAATTCCTAAGGTTAAGACACCTCTTCCACACATGGCCTAGGAACAAACACACCACCTTGACTGAGCTTCTGCAGATACAAGAAAAGATGCATTACACAAGACTTTGCAGCAACAGTAAAAACTGGCCAAAAAGGCAAGTTTTGCAGAAAGAGACAGTTGATGGAAAAACAGCTTGAACTAAAACGCAAACCCTCACAAACACAATGGATCACAGGTGCCCCCACTTCGCAAAGCTACTCATACGTACCTAGAGCTCAATGTGTATTTGTTCGAAGAACAAATTAATTAATTCTTAATTAGAATTCACACCAGCAAGTTTTGAGGTTTGGAAAAAGTCCAGACAATGCTTACTGACACTATGTGGTGGGTCATTTCACATCAACATCAATTGTACAGTAACCATCTTAGTAGACCTTTATCATGTTATCAGGGTTGGTGATACTCAGGAACACCTTTCACTGTCTGCCTCCATTAAATTTCAGTTGTAGACAAAGCAGAATATCCCTGCAAGATAATGACTTTCAATCAGGAGATACCAGAGCTGATAAAGTTCCTGGAGTTTGAAGAGCACATAGTTCAAAGGCAAGACTAATGAACTACTGAGAGAGTTAGCCGTTCTTTCAAGTACTCTTTAAAATTACAAGAAGATTCTTTCCTTACTTATGAGTGATTTTTAATGTGTTCACTTTATGGTAATTTTCCCCACTGACTATGAAGATCACTTTGTGTGTTTCAGGCTTTCAAGGTCATTTCTACATGCTAGCTACTACTGTACATGCTCAATCTTTTCCGCTGCTCCCAACCTCAACAAAACCTCCCAAAGAAAACGAGGGCAAGGGAGGTGATTTCTCCCTCACCTTTATCATCACAGGGTCGCGTGAAAAGTTCTAGTATACCACTGCTGCACAATGTAGCACAATGACCCCACCCCTTTGGACCCTCGGCACTATTAAGTCTGGGTGAGGACTCCTAAGCACAAGAACACACTCGGAGGGCACACACCCCAGCTGAAGCCTGAAGAAGCTCCAGGACAGGGGCTGGTGCTGTGGCTCAGTGGTAGTGTTTGCCTGGCACGTGTGAAGCACTGGGTTCAATTCTCAGCACCATATATAGGTAAGTAAGTAAATAAATAAATAAATGAAGGTCCATCAACTACATATATATAAAATAAAAAGAAGCTCCAGGACACATTAATACAAAGACCACTTCCACTCAGCTTGTGAAATGACACAAGCAAGCTGAAAAGGTCCTGCCCCAGTCATCCTCAGGCTTGGGTAACAAGAGCAGCAAAGTGGATGCTTTAGGAAGAAAGTGACCAGAACAGGAAGCGCTCATGTTAAACATTTCAAGGCACACACATCCATTAGGAAGGTGCACAGTCACGGTACAGAGACATAAATTTAAATACTATTAAGTTTTCAGTTTTTGTTTCGATATGGATATAGTATTTATGTTATGAAAAGGAAAGCATAAAAGCCATCTGTTTACTTAAGGAATGCTTCTAAAAGTTAAGATTCAAACAATATTTTAAAAGAATGAAGGAAACTGATGAAGGGATGTATTAGAAGAGTAAGGAAGAGAGGGCAGCAAGGACACAGTGAGCCCAATCCATGCAGAAAGCGCAGGACCCAGAATGCTCCCATCTGTCCCTCTGTACATTACAGATGAAAAACCTGGCACAGTGACACTGCAGAAACTTCTCCAATATCACACAACCAGTGAGCGAGATGCCCAGAAACAAGATCCAGTCATTGAAGTCCCTGGGTACCGGGGAAGAAGAGAGTGAAATGAAAATAAGCACAAGAACGCCATTATCTCGCATTCACTCACCTGGCTATAAATATCTCCTGAGGGCTCCTCACCGCTGGCCCAGGGCTACAAGGTCAGGCCCAGGCTCCCACAACTCGGGCGAGTGCACAACCACACCTGTGCCCTGCCTGCCTGCTCTACATGCACAAGAAAACAGGACTTTGGGTCTCAGGAAAAGCTAGAAAAGTTCTTTACCTCTGCACAATGTCAGCTAGGCAAAGTGCCAACCCTCATTCATTGTAAGACTGATGTGTGTCCATCTTCACACCAGGAAAGGGCAAGCAGGCAGCAGGCATATGCCAGCCCGCACACCCCAATAGTGCAAGGTTAATTAAGAGCTGGTTACCACCAAAATCACAAACAAGTTGAGTTAGCACCAAGAAAAACAAACTATCAGAATATTTAACAATAAAAGGAGTAAGTAAATTATAAGATATTCATAAAACAATATGCAGCTATTAAAAACATTTACAAAAAATTTTTAACAAAATGGGAACTACCTGTATTATTTTACAGACCCAGGATAAATATTTGATTATCTATTTGATTATAATGCTTGCTATTAGAGTTCATAATTTTAAGAAAGGACAAGAAGGAAGTTCACTAAAATATTAACCATGCCTTTCCCTGGATAGAAGACACTGGGTGGTTTTCTTCTGAGTATTATTTTCCAACTTCCAAATTTCCCATACTGATCATATACCATGTTATATGTAGAAAAAAGAAAAAACAAAACACCTACATGCATTTTTAAAGTAAAAAGAAACAAAAAAAAATACAACTTACTATCAAGAAAAGTGAAGAAAAAAAAACCTACCAATATTTCCTCTGCCATATAAAATCTTACCTTAACTTTCTTTTTCCATGTAGATTTTTGCTTCTCCTCTTCTTCCTCTATTAATTTAAGAGCGAGTTCTTTGTTAACTTTTGGCAATTTCTATGATGGGGGGGAAAAAGAAAACTAAGACATCTACATTTTGGCTTTAAAAAGATCAGCAGTTCTTTAAGGAGTATAATATCTCAAGCAGGAGACAGCTAATTCCTATTTCTAAAATTAATTACACCCAGAGAAGAAATAACATAGACACAAGTGATGTTATAGGTAGGCCACGTGGTACAAAAAAAGCAGCCTCTACCTGCTGCAGAGAGCATGTGCCCTCCCTATGCCTCTTCCCAGCATTCGGAGAATAACTGGGAGATGTTGTATTTGACCTACATTAGCCACAGAGGGTCTGGGACTCTTTCTGATCAACAGGAGGCCAGCAGGTCTGGCACTGACGCCTTTAGCTCAAATGCTAATACTGCTAATAACATTCACTACAGTTTCCTGTTCTGACATGAAAAATTTCTAAAAGGAATTCTACATGTGAGTCTGACAATGTAGTTGCAGGGTGTCTACTGTCCTCTTCCACTTAAGTGTTTTATGTTCCACAGCGTATTAGGTAAAACACAACTCTGACAAGTAGTGCAAAGAACCAGGGCAAAAGAAGTCCTCTTAAACTTCTGAGGATGGGGGCTGTAGCTCAGAGGTAGAGCACCTGCCTACTATCTGCGAGGTCCTTGAGGAGATCTCCAGCATCACACACAAAAATACACATATTTTAAACAGTACAGGAAAAGGAAAAAAACACTGAGGTAATTTCAGAAAACAGCCATGAGTCTTGCCCTGAAAGGGCATATGCATATATAATATATACAAGCATACACACATAGGTATTTCTACCAATGTTCAGTTATAAATATTTGTATCACTTAGTAACTGAAACTTAATCGATGGTGACGCCAGAGACAGGGTAGGAAGGAGCAGTCAGGAAGCTCCTCCCCGTCTGCACACTGTCTGGGCTGGCATCACAGCAACATGGGAGCAGCAGGTGGCTCCGGCGGCAACAGGGATGCCTATCTGCAGTTTCCAACATGCCCAAGTCCATCCTCATTATACCTGAAGGGCTCCAGCCTGCAGCCCTTCCTCAGAAGTCTGGTCTCCCTTCTGCGGGCCTCTCCTCTTTCCTGCTGCAGAGCTCTGAAGTGCTCCCTGCAGCTACCACCTCTCCGACCCTTACTGCAGTGTTTTTGCCTTTTCAGTTCTCTGACACCTGATTAATATCTATATTAAATTCTCTTTACCAATGTAGCTGGTGTAGTTTGCTTCCTGAAAGTCTAATGAGCATTCCCGTGATCCAGACTGCCGAGAACCTGCACAGGTGTCTGGAAGAAATGCAGACCAGCAGAGCTCTCACATCCCCCAGCTGGAGTTGTTTGGAAAACACCATGGGATATCTTAGTGGGGGTGACAATACTGGGCATTTTATATTATTTCTGACAACACTATTTCCAGAGTTCAAGATGACAAAACTGAGAAGAGTACCCACTTCCACAATGAGCAAAACATACCAAAGTATAAGTAAAAGATGTAAATTAAAGATAAAAAACCACAGAGAGGACAGATTTCCTTAGAAGAACACACAAAATGAAAATTAGGTTTTCTCTCCAGTAAATTCAATGGTGTATAAAATCTTTACCTTCAATTGGACTCTCTGTGCACGTGTTTCTTCTATCTTCTGTCGAATTTTATCTTTCCTATATTCTTCATAAGCAAATGGATTTACCATCAATTTCACCTTTTCAAAAGGAGAAAAAATTGGCAAGAGAATGGTGTTTTAGCAGCATGTTTCATATATGCTGGGACTATTATGCCTAAGGACAGACAGAGTAAGGATGTTCTATGAAAGTCAAGTAGAGAAGAACAGCTCCAGACTGCTCGTCAGCCCCTAAAACACCATAGCCTTGTATTTACCTTGTGATACAGTCTGATATCCATGAAAAATCCATGCATATATGCCCGGAGAAAAGGAGATCCAATGAGATGTGTAAGTCCTGGGAAAAGTTAATCAGGAGAGGGAAAGTCCTTATGAAGTCTTGATTAAAACCAGACAACAATTTGACTATAATTAAATTTCACTTCAGAGTAAAAATTAGGGATTAGAATTACTTTCAACATCTATGGAGAAAATTTAGTCTACTTCATTAGTATAATTTTAAGTACCTTACTAAGCATAAAAATGATTTTAAAAAGTCTTTATGAACTATGACAAATGGGCAAACAGGGTTCCTTATGTTAATGGTTCTCAGATTTTAGGATTTCACTAACAAACTTAAAAAGGAATACTGCGGATCAACAGTTAAGCTGCAACTTTGTACTGCAAAGAAAAAACATCCTCTCCCATCATTTCCTTGAGCAAAGGACACTGTCACAACAAAAATGAAGAAAGGGCATTAAGTCGTCCCAAGAAAGAATAGCGGACAAACTTATGCTCACATATCAAGCACACTTATGCACATTAAGACCTACATTACTTATTTATATTATAAATATATTCATTTATATTGTTAAGACCTACATTACACACCCACTTCATCATGAACTCATTAAGGTTCACTGTCAATCAGTGTCTGGAAACCCTGCCTTATATGACACCTTTTGTAGGGTTTCAAATTATACTGAGAATTAGTGGTGCTGGTGGGCACATAGGATGTTCTACCAATGTCACAGATATTATTTATTAATTGCAAATATTCACACAGAATAATGGTATGAAATTATTTATTTCAGAGTAAGACCACATGTGATATGCCTACAAGAAAAGTAACTTTGGTATAATACCAAGTGACTGTATTTCTAACAAAAACATTATTCTGATCTCAAAATTTTAGAAATATATACCCACAGCTCTGAAAATCAGGTACTAGGCAAAGTCACCTAGTAGAACAAAATAGCACACAGTACAGAGAAACATAAAAAGGTAAAATTAAATTTAGGGTAATTTCGAAGTAATGATAGACTTGGCCAGAGAACTTCTTTCCTGGAATTCATTACGTTAATGAAACCCCAAGGATTGGACCTTCACAGTGGAGTCCTATAAAAAGAGAGCTGAACTATGACCAAATGCACCATGCCAACAATCTAAATTTATGTACCCATTTTGATTATTATCCACTCTTTCCTCAGAGAATGATTGGTCTGATTAATTGTCAAAACTATTACTATCACTGATAGTAAAATAATTTTTGTTTCCTTTATCTATATTAAGTGTACAAAACTTCTATTATAGCACAGGATTATTCCAGTACCAAGTAAGGTCATAAATAAAAACCCAGCAGAAAGCTTTTCATAATTCTAAACAGAATCTGACAATAGCAGCATTTCCCAAAGAGAGCTCTACAGAGTACTGGTCCCAAGAGATCTTCTAAGGAAAAAATAATTGAGAAATGTTTCATATGCCTCTCCCTACTCCCCTGTATTTACAGTGTACCATATTAACAGGTCTAAGAACTTCGTAAGTAAAGAAATTGATTGAACTCAGCTTAACCTAACATTTCCCAAACTTATCTGCTATGCTTTCTAGTATAACTGTTCTTTTGTTGACTATTCTGTTTCTATAGCTTTTCTTAAATGGGCTGTATAGTTACATTTGAACAAAATACATCTAAACTTATAACTAACTGCTTTCCGACTCAAACTCAGTAAAGAGACTGAAAAGGTAGCCCGAACATACTGACGATAGTTAAAAAATAAAAAAAAAATGACTTTTTCCCTTTCATTTTAAGGGTGTGGCTGAATGTGACACTGGACACTACAAAGATTAATTATGTTGGCGATACTTATGAAGGTACTTCTGTAGAAGATGCTACGTCACCTACTTTTGTCAGTCATTTACTAAAGGCTGAATGCAGTTCCTTTCTTTTAAAACACATTAAAAGTTAAATAACTATTCTGGTGGTAACTGGTAGAAAATAATTCTGTCTGGACTAACTGCTATGAGCTACAAGTTATAAATAACGCTTTAAGAACTGCTCAATTAATCTAATTATTACATGACTCTATTCTTTTAATATTCAACTGCTGTTCTCATCTATTTGTTCCAAAGGCAACTAAGCTGCCCAGACTTGTGGAAAAGGGATCCTCTAAGTTTTCCTACTCTCAATAATTTGCTGTATAGTTCAGATAAAATCAGATAAGCATGGCCCAATTTTAATGTTCAAAACTGAAAGTGAAAAAATTTTTATAAAGATGTTGTAATTATTTTTACCTAAATTTTCAAGATCTTTCTTGGTGACAAATTTGTAATCATCATAAACTGTGCTTTCTGGATTCTCTTCTAATTCTTCCGTCAAGTTGTCTAAGAAGGAACACCACCGAGGAGCAGGACCCAAAACCTGTTGGTGTTTATTGAAGGTTAGCAAGTACACATTCTCACCATATCAATCAAGACTTAGTTATTTTACAACCATTTCCTTAAATACAATTTTAAATTCTTATTTCTGTCAGAAAAATTGAAAAATAATACACATAATAAACAAGCAGATAATGGAAAAAATCTCCATCTGAGATACAAAGATATTAGTGTATATTCTTACATTGGAACTATTAAAATACAGATCCATAATTCAGGCACTTATAACCTCCACCCATTCATCCATCACCTCACCTGAGTACTAGAATTATGCAAAAACATATTTTGTACATCGGTTTTTAAAAAAATTTATCCCCATGATAAACAATGCCTAAAATGAGAACTACCTTTTTTAAAGATTTTTCAACTAATTGCTTAATTACATTCCAGTCTTACAGTCTGCTTTATTTAATTCATTAAAAATTAAAATTCTAGAGTCATTGGGTTGGCTGCAAGCCTAGGAACTTGGGAAGCTGAGGCAGGAGGGTCCAAGTTTGAGATCAGTCTGGGCAATTTATTGAGACCCTGTCTCAAAATAAAATAAAGGTGGGGGAGGCTGATGAAACAGATCACTGGTAGAGCACTTGTCTAGCATGCCTAAGGACCTGGGTTTAATCCTCAGTACCAGGAAAAAAAAAATTAAAATTGTAGACTACAGTTAATAACAATGTGTTATTGAAACTGCTGAGAGTTTAAGAGATTTTAATTGTTCTCATCACAAAAAAAAGTGTGTGAAATAACCATGTAAACTAGCTTGCTATAGCCATTACACAATCCACAGCGCCCACATTTCAAAACATGTGTACACAATTAATACAATATATACTGTTTTTGTCAATTAAAAATTAATTTAAAAATTTTCCATACATGGAATTCTTCAGATGTAACTTAGGTGGCTAGGACCCACAAGTTGTCCCAATGAAAGGCTGAAGAACTAAAGCCTGAACAGAATTCATAACCAACGAACAAAATGGGAATAGTTAACTTTGTAATCCCACTATTTCCAGGAAACTCTGTGATTGCTGAGTACTTTCTGTTGATACGTATCTTCCCCAGCGCGATGCTGCACCGTCAAGATCAAGGCTTACTCCAAGGCAAGTCTGCTCAGTCAATGGAGCAGACACACTGCTGCCAAGAGAACAATGGGCATAGACAAGAGGGACTTCCAGAGATGATCTACCTGCCCCAGTCCAGCAGCAATGACCCACACAGGAAAAAACCCGGCTCATAATGGAAGTCATTAAGTCTAGCTTAACCTTTCTGAAGAAGCAAAAACAGGAGAAAGAGTTAAAACAAAGGAAAACAGCCCCTGATAACATTCTCTTCAATTTAACAAAGCAGATATTAGACATGGCCATACTAATTTTAATTACAGTATTTTGCCTGAGTAGAAAGGGTGGCTCCCTGACTCCACCACAAAGGGTATAGGGTCCAGGAACAGGAATACTAAGTCTTAATGAGCATAAAAGGAGTCTTACATGAGAAGTTTCATGTTCGTGCAATTTATACCATTTTTAAAAACAGAAGTTTTGCCACACTAAGTGCTTTGACTCAATAAAAGACAAGCCTTCAAGAAATACAAAGCATTTTTAAAAATCCAATGCACAACACTTTAAAAAGGAAATTTAGGACAGTAGCTTGAAATCGACAAATATTTATACCCAATGCTACCACATATAAAGCACATGCTAAACCAGAGACACTGACCATGTGACCACAGTCTCTCTGAAGGAGTACAAAATCTCACTGCAGCAGAAAGGTGTGTGCCTGTGGGTATGTGACGTGTGTGTCACAGAGTCATGTACAGCAATGAACTGCGAATGCACTTAGGCAGAGGCAGGTGTGCCTGAAAGGACTTCAGGTCTGAATGAACACATAGGCAAGCTGGAAATGTCACTGGGCAGCCTGAGAACGAGTACATGTGTGCACTTACAACCATGGGGGCTGTCAGTCAGTCATTAATCTGCAAAAGCCAAGCCCTACCAGCTATACCAGTAGGTATACTACCTAAGACAAAAGATTTTCTTTTAGATAGTATGAAAGTACACTATTATCACTTTTCTAGAACTCGAGATACTGTCTTCTTGGGAAGTGAGAATTCTGTCTGCTTTGCTAAGTGCTGGATTTCCAGCACCTACAACAGCACCTGCCAAGCTGCAGACGCTTGGTAAATATTTGATAAATGAACCCATTAAACACAGGGCACACATGAATATCATGTATAAGGATACTAAAATGTAGAAGAAGGTCTTTGACAAAAAATTTTTTTTTTTTTTGCGCCATGCTGGGGATTGAGCCCAGGGCCTTGTGCTTGTGAGGCAAGCACTCTTCCAATTGAGCTATATCCCCAGCCTGACAAAAGTATTTTTTAAGTGGTTTTATGTTTCTTACTCAGATAAAAACACTGACATACCCCATCATAAAACTCTTGGATATAAGAACACTTTTTGGTGGAAATCAGATCTATTCTGACTCCTATGGAAGGGGACACCAGCTATCCACAATACTTCACAATACAATACAGGCATCCCTCGGTATACTCAGGGTATTGGCCAGAACTCCAACAGATGCCAAAATGTGCAGAAGCTTAAGTCCCTCATACAAAATGACATAATATTTGCTTATAACCTATGCAAATCATCCTGTGGACTTTAAGTCATCTCTAGATTAATGACCCCACAAGTACCTGTACATGTTCAGTACAGATATAATTATTTCTAGAATATTTTCGATCTGTGGTTTGGGGATCTGCAGATACAGAACCCACAGATATGAAGGGCACCTGTAGCTTTACCTTTAAAGCAGTCATAAACATGGTCTTCAAAGAAAACGAAGTGTGTACTGACTTCTTTTGAGGGCGAGGGGTAGGAATAACAAAACATCAGACCAGATCTGAATTTACTTTTATACAGTCTCCTTTCATAATGTTCCATTCTTTTTGATTAGCTCTCTGATTTTAATGGAACTGTTCTAAATTGCCTCTCAGGAGACAGGTCTAGTTATGATAACTAATCTTTGAAAACAGAATCATAGCCATTAAATTTTATGGGAGGAAATATTTCCATCAAAAACAAAATGAAAACTAGTGGTTGGCTTTATTAATCACACTTCCCTAATTCTGTTACAGAGAGAAAAACACCAGAACCACCATATCAAAGTGGAAATTACTGATTCAGACTGGTATTAACTGCAGGTTTTATCTACACCAGAGTTTTCCTCAGAGGCCTGCCATCAAGCTGCAAAAACAATGGTCACCTTAACCGGTAAGGAGGGCTTAACTCTGATGTGCTTACACTGACCATATATTAATGTGCAAAAATTCCTTGCTGTCTACAAAGCCATATTGTGTTAAACCTCAACTAATCCTTAGAAATGCGTTGATTTACTTCTTAAATTTGGGGTTTTACAATTCGAGGAAAACATCCTTTTAACCGCTGATGGACTATTACTATCACATGGAATGTTCCAGGTTCTCTGGGCTGGGATGCAGCTGAGTGGCACAGGCATGCCTGGCATGCACCAGGCCCTGGGTGTGACCCCTAGCACACCAAATCAGTCGAACAACCTATATATCTGTATTTCCTATATGTCATCAAATTGCTATGTCCTATCCTTTAGCCAAAATTGATTATTGCTTATTTATCTAAATTGCAATGTACCTTAAGAATTTGGTTTCAGAAAACTGGGAGATTCTTCTATTTTAAAGTTATTATCTGTTAATGACCTTCCACTTTTAATTTATAAGAACTTCCTAAAGTCACAGGAGAGTAAAAGTAAAAAACTGGAAAGTGATTCGTCCCATTTCTAGAAGGACAATGATAATCCTATCAACAACCTAAATGGAAATGCCTAATCCCCAAACACGAAAAGAATCTGCACCTAAAGGAGGTGACTTTGGGAAGGGCTCTGCTATAATGCAGCCTCCTATCTGCCTGTCCCAACCCGTTCAGGGACAAGAACCAATTTTGAAGTAGATGCCACCAGGCCAAGACTATCATCTGCCTTTAAGATGTGAATTATACAACACTTAATTTTAAAACTCAAAATTCTCACAAATTTTGGTAATGGCCAAACTGAGTAGAGAGGAGTAGAGTAGAAAACTTATGAATGTTAAAATTCTTAGGGAGCTGACAAGATTTTAAAAAGGAGGGGGAGACTGAGGATGCAGCTTCGCGGTAGAGTACTTGCCTAGCAAGTTCAAGGCCTAGGTTCAACTCCCAATGCCCCACACAAAAATCTTGAGTGAACCTGGGGTAGTGGCCCACAGTCAAACCCACCACCACATCTGCAGCAGAACCCATACTTTTGCACCACTAGGTTTGGGAGAAAGAAAGGCTAGAAAGAGCATCAGCATGTTGTTTCAGATTTCAGTCCTAATAATTCAGGTCAGGTCGAGTCAGGTCAGGTTTTGCCACCAATGAGTTACAAAAATAAATTTCAGGTTTTTTTTTTTTTATTTGAGAACTGTAAATAAGAGATGATGAAGCTATCCTATAATATAAATATACATAGTAAAATTAGCTATATACAGTGAATACATACTGAATTTATAAGTTCTATAAGTAATAGAACACTCAAAAATATTATGATTAATGATAACTTTTCTCATTGTACAGCTTGCATCTCCATAGGGAGAATGGGATTTTGCAAAATAGGATGATCAACTCTATAACACAAATTACAAGAAAATTTCTTTTTCCAACTTTTCCATTATCAATTGAAAGACCCTCTAGCACTAGCATATATTTTTAAATTCTGAAAGCCAAGTCTTTATTATTATAAAGGATCCTAATCCTAGGACCAGAGAAACTACTGAGAGCCAGAGGGAGTGGCCATGTCTTCAGGCAAGTAGTTGCGTTTGCAGTAAATGAGCTGCCTAATTGTACATCCAAGTTTACATGCACTTGCGTAATTATGAGTCAGTTAAAGGTACTCTACTTGTAGTGGTTTGTCTCCAGTTCCTAAAAATCAGATTAGCAAAGGAACAATTTAATGTCAACACTTTGAAAGATTTATTTTTAAAATGGAGAAAAATATTTTATGTTCTCATTTGATTTTGATTTAGCTTTTGCAAAAATAGTGAAGTGAAATAAGAAAAATAAGACTGAATTAATTTTTTTTTAAAAAGTAAGAATGCTTATGTCACTGTCTCCAGGTTGGCAGATGGAGGACAGGTCACCACGAGGCTCTGTGAGCACAAACAGGCACAATGTGCCTGGGCTGAAGAGTGAGGGGTGACAAGACGTGCAGACACTTTAGGATAAAATCTAAACCGACAGTCAGAACTACAAAGAGCTTTCCATTAGTAACAGCACCCTGCCTCTCCCCAGCTTGTTAAAAGTGCTGTAAATGATTATGAAAGCATATCAAACAGGAGAGCGCACAGTGATCAGAGATTCCACCTGGTGGGCAGGAGGCGCAGGACTGCAAGGAGACAGGAGAGCAGACTCCCCCAGGATGTGGGGCCAGCACGGGTGAGGTCCCAGGCTTGGGCAGATGGGAGGAAGCCCAGGCCCAAACAAAGCAGGAAACAGGGCTGACAAGCACCTTGTTCCCACCTCCAGTGGAGACCAGGGGATGATTCTCTGTACAGGGGAACCAACGCTGCCCACATGGTGGGGAAGTGGGAACCACAGGTGTGGTAACCTGAGCAGTAGGGCTGACCTGTGGACAACTGTATGCCAGTCAGACTGACCCTTTTCCTTTCTCCAGCTCCTGGAATGCCAGAAGCCAAGCATATGTTGCTGTACTTCCACTCCAACAGCTGAACCCCTAACGTCTTACAAAGAAACTTAGGGGACTTGACTCAAGAGAAAATGGAAGGTCATGAAAGACACTCGAGACACCAACAACTCAAAACAGTCATTAGCTGAAGGGTCAGAATGAAAACTACCAGTGGATAAGACCTCCAAACAGCAGTCCAGTGCCTCTCATCAAGAATACTTAAGAACAGACTGCCAAGCCTATGCCTGTAATTCCAGCAACTCAGGAGGATTCCAAGTTTGAGGCCAGCCACTTGCTGGCATGTATAAAGCTCTGAGTTCAATCCCCAGTACTGAAAAGAGGAAAAACAAAACAAAACAAAATGCAAGCCACCAATGATCCTGTGCACTTACTCAATCTAGAGTAGGGTAAGGCACTGTCCCCTTCACTGCACAAGAGCAGTGAACAAAACAAACAAGAACCCTACTTCAAAGGACTTCCATCCCAGAAAAGGGAACAACAGACAGACAGGAAGATTACGGTGTGGGTCAGAAGTAAGTACTGTGGGGAAATGAAGTGGAGAAAGATGGGGGAGAGCAGAGGCAAAGGAGAGCAGGGGCGGACAGGGAAACCTACACTAAGGTGACAACTGGACACAGACCTGAGGAGGGAGTGGGCCAGAGATCTGGCAACTGCAAAGGACCTAAGATCAGAACTGCTTCTCAAAAAATGACCAGCCCAGCATGGCTTCCACAGGGAGCAAGGGAGAGTAGGGGTTGCATCACGTGGGGTCTGGAAGGCCACTGCAGGCCTTCACCTTTTAACTCTGGGGGAGATGGAAGCCACTGGAGGGCTCTGGGCACAAGACTGACATGATCAGACTTGTATTTACAAGGCTCACTCTGGCAAAGGCTGGGGACTTGCTTGTTCCAGGCATTTAAGGAAAGCTCTGCTCAATCATTAGCTGACAAGTAAGCAAACCCAGAACAGACTTCTGTGGCCACCGATAGCAAAGAAATCAGAGTTTACATAAGTAGTCAACCAGGGCCACTAAACAAACAAACAATGACAGACCCTGGGTAGGGAAGAGGTGGAGTTCCACAATTTCCAAGTTATCTTATTTTTTAAAACATCCAGTTTTCAACAAAATTACAAGGCACACAAAAAAATCAAGGAAAGCACAGCCATGTGTAGGAGTTGGGGAAGGGCCAGCAGACTGTCTGTAAGAGGCAGATTCTTGTAGCAAATCAGAAAGACACTCAGCGACTAACAAGTGATGGACAACACATGCTGCTGTTACACAATGGAGTATCACTGGGCAATAAGAAAGCAATGGAGGACCGACACACGTAACGATGAACCACAAAACCATTATGCTAAGTGGAAAACAGACCTCATGTTATATGATTCCATTTAAATGAGATGTCAGGAAATGCAAGTCTACAGAGACCTAAAGGAGAGCAAGGGTTGCTGCAGGTTGCAGGGGTGGAGTAGGAGAACAGGGAGTCACCCGTAAGGGGCTTTTTCTTTTTTGGTGTAATGTAATGACCTAGAAATAGTGGTGCCCACTGCACAACTCTGAATATACTAAACTCACTGCATTTATAGGGTTTAAGTTTAAAAGGGCAAACTTTGTAGTATACAAATTGTATTTTAATAAAACTGTTGTTTTAAAAAATTTAATTAAAGATCACACTGTGTTACTTTATCATGTCTCCTTAGCTCCCTCTAATCTAGAAGGGCCCCTCTAGCTTCCTGCCTACACTGTCTAGGAGTCAGGACAGATGACTGGCCAGATCCCCACAGTCTTGTGGATTTGTCCTCACAATCAGATTATACTGATTGCTCTTCATAACTAAAGCCAGTTAAGAGTTTTTGGCAAGAATCTCACAGAGGATGCTATGCCAAAAGAACACTTGAAACTGTTTCTTCAGTAAGTGGTTTAGCATGATTAATATTTGTGAAGTCGTGTGTTTATCATCTTATTTTCATAAATCTTTATACTTTTGTATTTTTTCACTAGTTTTTGAATTTCTAATGTAAAATGAGGTTCCAGGAAGGGGAGCCCAACAAGGGTTTGTTTGGGGACCATCTCCCAAGAGCCAGTCAGGCTTACGTTCCTGACAGAGCTACTGGGCTACAGAGGAGAGGCCAGGAAGACGGAGGAAATACCTGCTCACACGTAAATAAACTGAAAAGAGAGGGAGGCCAGGGTGGGTATGCCTGACTTCTTTTCAAAAGAAGACGATAAGAAATGACCTTTCGGTAAATTTAACTGAAAAGAATCTTGTTTCCTTATTTCACCAAATGAAAAAACATAAAAAATAATCTACTCCTTTTCCTTTTTAACATTTACTTGAAAAGAGAGAATTTATCAAGGAAGGTTTGGGGAAACCAAAGTAACAATTTATTGAAAACTAAACTCATGCTCACTGGGGGTTTGTGAACGTTCACCTTCACTGCATCCAGAACAGGCATGCATAGTGAAAACCAGATATCCCTGCTACATTAGGAATGGGGGAAACAAAATCAATCTCAGATGAACCACTGCAGTTGATGTGAGCAAACATTCTACTCAAAACCATGAAATTCTTTCAAAAAATAAATCTCTTAAAGTTCTCTCTTAAATATTCCAAACTAGATTTATTCAACCTAAGTTATTCTAATTTGAGGTATAAACGTATAAACAAGCCAGGCACAGTGGCATACGCCTATATTCCTAGCAACTGGGACGGTTTGGGGCAGGAGGATCACCAGGCTTGAGGCAGGCCTCAAACCTTGTCTCAAAACTAAAAATAGGGCTGGGGTTGTGGCTCAGTATGAGAGCACGTGCCTAGCATGTGTCAGGCACTGGGTTCGATTCTCAGCACCACATATAAATAAATAAAATAAAGGTCCATTGACATTTAAAAAAATTAAAAAAAAAAAAACCCAAAAATAAATAAACAATAAGACTATATTTAACATGTTAAATAGCATATATGACTATGTATGTGCATGTGTATATGTACATTCACACCTACATATATGCTAGTCATATGTATGACATATATGTACATATATATACATAGTCAAATATATGCTATTTGATGTAGTCATATCTAGTCATATACAGTCATATAGTCATACACAGTCATGTATATAAAGTCATATGTATACATAGTCATATATAGCCATATGTACAAAAAGTCATACACACACACTCACACACACATACACACATGCCTGGGAACGTAGCTCAGTGGTAGAGCATCACTGGGGTTCAGTATTCAGCACTGAAAATGCATAAACAATACATTAAATAACATTGAAAAATCCTCAGCTTCCATTTTCCTTTAATGCTGAAGGAAAAAAGAAAAAAGAAAGACAATCTTAACATGGTCCCAATCTTCTTCAAAGCCCACTATTAGCTGAATAAGAAAAACAGATGTTTCTTTTAAGCCCTCTCATGCATTCTTTCCTGAAGAGCCTGACCTTACACCTCAGTACAAACCACCATTTGATGTTATTGTCATATAACAGCTTAAATTCCAGAGCAATTTCCTAGAGTTCACATCCAGAGTCTGCAATAACAATGACTCTAAGCAATGTTAAAGTCCTCTGCCTTCAGCTTTTTCCTCTCCCAATTTCCTAATTATACTAAAATGCTAACCTTGTGTGTGCACACGTGCGCACACACATATATACACACACTGGGTACTAAAGGCACTAGGACGATTTTATCACACGAGAATGCACTTATCTTTCTGATCACACACCTGGCAATGAGCACTCCCCAAGATTTTGTTTAGTTACTTTACTCCTGCCAAGAGCCACAGATGGCTTAGTGCATTACCCTTGGGTAGCACATCAGCAGTTTCCGGTTCAACCCTACTTCCTTGCAGGCAAAGGTGTTGATTAATAAATTTTCAGTGTATTCTTATTGCCTTCCAAATCTTAATTCTGAAGGCTATATAAAAACTAAGGCTATCATAATATTTAAAAATACCCAGGGACGGAAACTGGGCAGAAACAAAGGAAGACTAAAACTTTAAAAAGGTTTTATGAACACTTCTCAAGGCTCCACATCTTCACAGTGCTATTCTAAGGTCAAAAAACATGTTGCCACCAGTTAGCAAGAACTTGTTATCTCCAAGGGTCAGGTACGGAACTAGGAAATCCTGAAGAACACACTTCAAATTCAAACAAAGTAAGATTTCCCATATGTCCCCTAAATAAAGGCAAAGGAGGTCCACGCCTGAAAAGAACCCAATTTGGTCTTAAGCAAATAAAATGTGACCACCATCAGAGTCCTCAAGTGACTGTGTACAACCCTGGGTGCAAGTCTACTTCAGTCTTAAATGACCACGCTGCTCTGAGGATTCCACCAGGTGACAATATTAAGGACCTTATTAAGATATGAGAAGTGTGTGCAGGCCTGTGGGAGGGAAGTAGTATGCATATACTATTCACCTTTTTTAGTGAAGTCTCAGGCTAGATCCTAAGGGCTTCCTGTAAAATTTAATGATCTTCATGAAGATTTTGAAGAGCTTTGTAAGAAAGACCATTCGTATAACAAACTGTAGGCTCAGAATGAAAGGAAAGGCATGTAGGTTGGTGGGGATGATGATGAGAGGAAAAAGACCAACTGCTGGAGTGGACCAAAGATCTGACTTCGGGCTCTTTGACAAAAGGAGATGTGCAGTTAGGAAGAAAGACGGCTGACCTGAGAAGGGGTACACTGATGGATCTGGAAAGAGAAATTCAGTTTTGGAGCTAAAGTCAAAGAAGTGTATCATTGACCTAGAAGGGCTCCAATAACGAACAGCACTTCTTAGGAGAGGTTTACAAAAGAAACTTCATGACTTTTCAATACCAAAGAAACTCAGACGTAATTTCTAAAGGCCCAGCAATGTGGTCCATGCAAGGAGCTTGAAGACTGAACGTGACTCTGGAGCAGCTATGCTGTCCAACACTCCTACATGGCAGGTAGTAGCCACACGTGGCTATTCACATTAAAATTATTAAGATTAAAATGAAATAAAATTTAAAATCCAGTCCCATAGGCACACTAACTATACTTTGAGCACTCAATAGCCACCCATGGCTAGCAGCTACCATAGGCCAGGAAAGGGGGAGAATCAGCTCAGAACCACTGGTGAGGGCTGGGGTTGTAGCTCAGTGGTAGAGTGCCTGCCTAGCATGCATGAGGCCCTAGGTTCGATCCTCAGCACCTCATAAAAACAAAATAAAGGAATAGTGTCCATCTACAACTAAAAAAAATTTAAAAAAGGAGGAGGAAAAAAAAATGCTGGTGATCTGCTTTGGTTCAGAGAACTGAAAAATGTAGGTGTTCCATATTCTTACTAGGAAACTATGCAAATAAATTGTGATACATCTATACAACAAAGCACAACTATTAAAAAGAATAAGTTTGATAACCAGAACAATATCTTGTAAAATAGGTATAAAAAGTCTTTCAGAAGAAAGATGATGACGATGAAAGCTGGATTCTGTTACGCATGCAGTTGTGTGTGTTGTAAGAGACTTGCCTTTGCAAAGAATGTGGACCAACGACTTATTCCAAAGGCACTGGGAGGAGTGGTGATAAAGGACTCTTCCTTCCCAGAATATGTAGTTTTGCAATTTTTTAAATTAGAGCATTTTCTTTTCTAAAGTAAAACTAATAACACCCTAAAAGGATTCAGGCACAGGTACAGATATAGATAACTAGTAGTTGACAAACTGCCTGCACTGTCAGTCTGAAACATTTATCCTTTCAAATACTCCTGGTAAAGAAGCAGAGACACAGCCCATGATTTGGGACTGAGGCCATCAGTGAACACTGGAATTGGTACTTAACGCTATTAACAGATGAGAACTTCATAGTACAGATAATAAAGATGATTTTTCCCTCCAGAGAAGTCAAGAACCTAACTCACAACCTTTCATTCTTTCCATGTAGATGAATCAGGAAAATTCCCTCCCAGAAAGCAGGTTAACTCTCTCAATAGGAGAGAGAACTTCAAGACAATTCAACATTTCCAAAACCAAACTGAGCACCTACTCTACCACATCTCTGTGAATGGTACCACTGTATTCATTAAGTTCCCCTCCCTTTCATTCACCACCCAGTGAATCACCAAACTCTACCAAACTCTACCAAGGTCCTTAATGTCTCTGTTCTCTCTCACTATTTGTCCTAATCAATTCTGATGTGTCCTTCTACCACTTGCTTCCAAAACTACCCTCCAGCCTACAGGTGAATAATCTAATGAATGTATAAGATCTCACACCCTTGAATAAAACCTTTCAAAAAGTATGCTGCTCTACTTAAAATCAAAAGTAAAAATGTCAACATGGCACAAAAGGTGGAGATTGAGGCCCTGATAGTTCTCCAGTCCTATCTCTTGCCCCTCACCACTGGCTGAAAGACCCAAGCTCCCTGCAAACAGACTGAACTGATTAAGGTTGGTCTGTCTTATTTTAATTCCCAGTGTAGAGAATGGTCTCTCCAATTCCACCACATTTCTTACCACCTTTATTGGCCAATTACAAAATGTCCTTCAAAATTCAATTCAAACCTTACTGTCATTCCAGCCCTCCTACTTAAGGGAAGGTGACTTTCTTACGTGCTCTCGTAAGGTTGTGTGTATTCAAGTCCCATGCCACCTGTACTGTCTGCTCCTTTACTAGATTACAAACTCCTAGGCAGCAAGGTGTAAATCTTAAAATGTCTTTGATACTCCAGGCCTTAGTGCAGGCACATGAAAGGTACCCACCAAGTTGTCTGTGTATTGAATGATCCAGTCTCTCCAAGGACCAGAGTTGTAACCAATTAACATAGGTTATCATCAAGCCCACACAGAAAACACACACAGCATTGTTTTGAGTAACCAATATAAAATAAAAGACACTTTCAGATTAAAACAATGAAATACCACTATACACCTATCGGAATGGCCAAAATGCAAAACACCGAGGACATCAAATGCCAGCAAGGTTATGGAGCAAAGTAATTCATATTTGCTGCCAGAAGGAATACAAAATGCTGCAGACATTTTGGAAGCCAGTTTGGGAGCAGCTTTCTGCCTAACTGCCCACACTGGAAGCAAGCAAGAGGGCTTTCAATAGGTGAGTGGTACACAAACTGTGATGCGTCCATTCGACAGGTTAAGTAATAAGAAGAAATGAGCCATTAAGCTGGGTGCGATGGTGAACACCTGTAATCCCAGCGGCTTAGGAGGCTGAGGTAGGAGGATCACGAGTTCAAAGCCAGCCTCAGCAAAAGCGAGGTGCTAAGCAACTCAGAGACCCTGTCTCTAAATAAAATACAAAAAAGGGCTGGGGATGAGGCTCAGTGGTTAAGTGCCCCGGGTACCAAAAAAAAAAAAAAAAAAAAAAAAAAA
>JAJEJO010000229.1:775199-796360 GCA_020662805.1 Glaucomys volans
AACAAAACAAACCAGGGGGGAGACTTTTGCATGATACTGAGAAAACTACCTACAATGATTTCAACTCTATGACATTCTGGAAAAGGCACAACCAGGGAGACAGCAAAAGGCCAGGGATCACTGGGGGCGTGCGGCACTGAGAGAATGGGGATATGCAGGAGACTTTTAGGACAGAGACACGGAATGCTCCTGTAATGATCAATGTATAGGCTGTGGACTTGAAGTGATAATGACTGTTCCAACATAGGTTCATCAAGCATAACAAACCTAGCACTCCGCTGCAGAACGCAGATGGGGTGAGGGGTGGGACATGAGAACTCTATGATCTACTCAATTCTGCTGTGAACAGAGGTCGGACAGTTGACTAAAGGAACTGATGATGTCATCATCTGCAGACAAGCAAGAAGCACTGGTAGGCAGACCAAACGGTCCTTTCAATATGCCACACTACAAACATTCATACATGATTTTTGCACACCCAAGAAACTGTCCTGTTTCTTAAGAATGTAAATACATAAACCTACCTGAAGATCTGTACCCATGTAAAGATCAAGCATTTATTCCCATTTTATCAATTTCAACAACTTCCTCTAGAAGTGACAGTAATGGAAGTCAAGCCCACTTTCAATCCCAAAACAGGCATGCAGGAAAGCTGAATAGAGAGGTAACGGGACGGGCAGAGGAAGGGTTCAACATATTTCCTCCCACTTTTATGTAGACTTAAAACATTTCATGAGAAATTATAAAAATAAAGTGTTAATAATATTCATTCCTCAAACCAGCATGGACTTACTGAGTGCTTACAGCCGTCTAGGCACCAGGAGGGGCTTACATCCCAGCAGTGGTCTCAGAAGACAAATTTTCTTGGAACTTGAGAACACTGAATCAAAGTGAATGCAGGGCAAGTCCTCAGTTTTTATATTTTCTCTCAAGCTGGATATTTAGAAAGAAAGGAGCCCAAATGTCTTGCCTATCTGTGTATCCTGCCTCACGCCCTAACCCCAATTTTTTTGTGGTACTGGGAATTGAACCCAGGGGTCTACCACTGATCTACATACCCAGCCCTCTTTTTTTTTTTTTTATTTTATTTTAACGCACAGTCTAAGTTGGCAAAGCTGGCTTCAAATGTGATTCTTCTGCTCAGTCTCCCAAGTAGCAGGAATTACAGAAGTGTGCCACCATCAGCTATCTGCTCTGTATTTTTAGGGGAATAAAGCAAAACAAAACAAAAAATAGGTAATGGGCATATTAATCAGAGAGTGCCATGTGATTCTCACATGCAGAACCACTCACTATGTGAGCACTGTCCTCTACCTTTGCCACCTGAGTGGCCACACCAATAAGACAATGGAATCTGGGGTTTATTTCCCTCTCTATCTTGTCCAAAACAAGAATGTTAACACTATCAGCCTGGGGAGCATGAAGGCAGGGAGAGTCAGAGGCCAGGAGTCAGGCCTCTACTATTAATGGATTCAAACCGGTGTCTGAACAGGAGATCGTCACTTATTTTCAAGATAATGGGCAGCTAGACATTTACCTGTTTAATAAAGCAAAAACAATCATCATTTGTATATTAAACTAGCATAATACAAGGTGCCATCTGTACATCAAATATTTCCATATGGAAATTACATGAATTTTTGCCCACTTGGAACTGAAATAAACTTTGGAATATGTGACAGGATGCTCAGAAGATTACTTCCTGATTTTCACACATTAATGCTCTCTGTATATTTACTATTCTTGTGCCCCAATAATTGTGATGGGAAGTGGAAAGGATTTCCTTTGTTGAAAAAAATTGCCATAGATACTGTTACTGGCTCAGAGTGTTTAGATTAAAATAGGAAGCGCCATTTCCCCTCTGTAGAGTCGCAAACAACTTGTCTGCATTGCAAGAGCATGTGTATCAGCCACCTGGCATTTGTGCCTTACTTCTCATTCCATAATTATGAATATGTAATTGAAAAATCACAGAGCACCACTGCCTTATATAGCAATTTCATACATAAAATTCCACTATGACAGATTTACTGTAACCTTGGGTTAATAAGGAAAAACACTAAAAAGAAATGTATTTCCCTTTCTGTTAATCAGGAAAAGTGAATGAAAATGTAGAGTTTGGAATCTAACCTGCTGGGTTTGATTGTAAGTGCCCCACATTTTTTTCTCCATAAAAATTAGATCTTTTACCTTCCATAAGATGTCTTGCCCTTCCAGATCTTTCCTACATGTTTGGCTTTATCTTTAATGTGCCTTTCTTAGAACATAAAATTAAGCATATATCCCCCTTGCATTATTATGAATCAAGACATCTAAACAACATGCATCTTTGAACTCAATATAAATTGAATCATGCAGCTCTGAAAGGGGAGTGTCTCCCTGGTATCCCTGATCCAACAGCTCTTCCTAGAGACTCAGGAATAAAAATCTAGTTTGGTCGAATACCCCAGCATTTTCTCCACCTCACTATGGTGCCTTTCTTTCAGGATTTTTTTCCCCTACATCCTGTGATAACACAACTCCTGAACTCTTTTCTGAGCTTTCTCCAACTCACAACAACCAGAAATATTTCTCAATGAACATAAGAAAATTCAGCACACTGAAGGCCCAGGACAGCCTGGGTACCACTTTGTCCATTTCTACCCCATTCACCGGAGGGATCACTATCAGCAATCTACTTAATAGTTATACCTTGGGTTTAAGACCAAAACCTCTTCATCTTTTTTTTTTTTTTTAATTAGTATGTTGCTGCTAAGGCCCATTTCGCCAGTTCTGAACTTGCTAACTTATGTTATAAATCTTTCCCCTTCTCCTCTACCCACTGTACTAAAGTTTCTCAAGTTCAATTTCATTGGTTTAACCTCTTTATATAGAGAGAAAATCAAGCAGATAGGACCAAATGCAGTATAATTAAAATAAACTTGAGAATCCCTTTGGAATAGTTTCCGCTGGTGTTGGAGTGACAGATACAGCTGATGACTTGCATCCTGTGACCATGTTCCACCACAAGATCCAGGTGGTAAATGACCAGGGACACACTCAGGGTGGCATCGCTACGAGAGGTGCTAGAAACAACAGCCTTTTCAAACAGCACTCCTCACCTCAGCACAGAACACAAAAAAGAATCAAAGTACTGCTTTCTCAGTACTCCCAACACGACACACACCTAGCACCACCCGAGACGCAGGAGACTGATGGCACATGGCAGATGCTTTAGGGAATTGAGGTTGAATGCTCTCAGTTGAGAAAGGCTCCCCTCTCAAGGTTAGTAGAAGACATATGCCCGCGGAGGGGTACATCATTCAAACTGCTAGAGTGTAAGCGTATGCTCCACTCCCCCTCTATCCCTGTCCAAGAAACCAGGGCTCAGAGAGGATAAAGAACTCATTCAATGGTATAAAATTTCTAAGCGGCAAAGGTGATATTCAAACTCTGGTCCAACTAATTACAAAATCTAAGTTCTGCGATGTGATGTGGGGTGAGGAAATGCCTCCTAGATCCAGCTCTGCCACCAGCTTGTCATCAGACCCTGAATAAATAACTTGAATCTTCAGCTATACAATTAAGGGACTGGCTTAGGCAACCTCAAAGATCCTTTCCAACTCTAACGTTCCATGCTTTGAAAGCTTCTCCTTCCTTTGGAGGACACTGAAAACTTCTTCTGTGTGGAAAACATTTCAGCAACTATGTGTGTAGTTTACATTCTGTCTTGAACATCCCTTGTATATTGGTCAATTCCCCAAGGATAGTTTCTTTGCATCTGGTACAACTTCAAAACAATATGTTGTTAGTAGTACTATCAAATAGTAATTCTAACAAAATTACTTCTTTACCATGTCTTAACATCTCTCTGCTTGAATGAGCATTTTGGGTAAACATCAGCAATTTTAGGATTTTACTTGGACACCTACATACTCAGAGCCATTTCAACATACTAGTGGGCCAATGAGACCTCTCACCTGGGCGCTCTCCACAATGTCATAGGAGCAAACATGCATGAGCCTCCAAGGTTGGCTTTGAGTGAGCACAGATCAACAGAACCCATGGGGGTCAAATTTGAACCCACATCTTTTTTTTTTGTTTGTTTGTTTGTTTTTTTGTATGTATGTACTGTGAAACCCAGGGACACTTTACATCTGAGCCACATCCCCAATCCTTTTTATTTTTTAAGACAGGGTCTCACTAAGTTTCTGAGGCTAGCCTTGAATCTGTGATCCTCCTGCCTCAGCCTCCTGAGTTGCTGAGATTATAGGAGTGAGCCACAGCCTTCAGCCCAAATCTTGAGGAGCACACATAGCACTTCTACCATTGCCATGGAAAGCACAGGAAGAAAAGCAACAGGTACTGTTTCTAATATTTTAAACAGGTAAGTCTATTGTGCCCTGCAAGTAAAGCCAACTTTAGTACGAATTCCAAAAAAGCTACAACAAAAGCCCTCACTTCCACATTCTCCTTTCACATTTTTCTAGGAAAGAGTCTGGTTAACCTGTATGCTAAGAGAATCACTATTAAATCTTTTGGACAAGACATTACTTGTAGAAATCTGTCAGCACTCCTAAACACAAGTATTGCATCACACCAAGATCCTTTGATTTGTCTCATTAGAGTGCGTGGTCAAAGCTAAGAACGGATGCTGATCACGCTGTATAAAAAGTATGTTCCAGCACTTATAAACCATGTTCTCCATTTTTGCATCTCAATAATGGCAGCAAAAAATGCAAATGCAAAATTTCAAACGAGTACAAAGGCAGTTAAAAGTGCTTGCTTCGGCAGCACATATACTAAAGACAGTTAAAAAGCATTATAAACCAACCACTGTCAAAGTATACAACACTTACATAAGACTCCCTAAATGTCAGTAAATAAACTACTCACGTCTATTTATTAATTTTTCAACACATAGGAAGTATCTATAGAGTTACAGGCATCACTTTAGGAAAAGTGAAAACAGAGAAAAGGGCATAATGATGTTCCTGTATCCACACTTGATAAACGATGGGAAAGACACACATAAAGAAGTAGATGAATAAACATAACTAAGATATTTTAGGGCTCATGGGTTCTGCCACGTCTACACAACTGTGCCATTAGTCAGAATGCAGACGCGGACAATATTCAAATGAATGACTTACTGTGTTCCAATAAAACTTTATTTTTATAAACAGGCAGCTGATGTTTAGTTTGCCCAACACCTGATCTAGAGCATACCCTTCGACATTATCAGATTCTGATTCAATGGGATTTACAACTGTAAGGAACTGTAGGGAACCAGAGACGATGCAAAATAATTCATAAAAGACAAGCAAATGAATGATGTCTGTGGTCAGCCCTTCATGACTTCGAAAAATATCATTTTGTACATTCCTAATTCAATACAACTTTATTCTATGCAAATTTGGACCTTTCTAGACTTCTCTTTTAATCTCATTATAACATACACCTGGTTCCCTCATTTAATTAATGGGTTAAAGTTCTAACATGTTAATTTTGTATCTATATAAGAGTCATTTCTTCACATTTTTTTGAAAGTTATTCTTTAACAGTTTGGAGGTCTCACCATGATGCCTCACAAACAGAGCCAGGTAAAACTATCCACCTGGAAGACCTCACTTAGGCCAAACCAGGCTGTTTTCCTGGCTCACAGAGATGAATCCAAAGTGGCAGTGGACTTGGCTGACTCTTTCTAATTTTAATTTTCTTGTCTAATAATTTCGTGCTTTGGTTTTGGTTAATAAATGGCTGATTTGGCTGCGATTTGGCCAATGTAGCTGAGATCTGACTTTCTGGTCTGATCATTTGGTGATCTCTATAAGTGGATAGTTTACAGAGATCTATTCTCTGCTAAGTAAAAGAAAACAGAGAATCTGTGTTTTTTGTTTGTTTTTGTCTTTTTCTGTTTGTCTACCACATGAAAAGTTTGAAGTTATGAGGAGTTAGGATGTTATTCTGATCAAAATGATCAGGCACTAAGTTTTAAGCAGTAGAGTAATATATTTTGATTTGTTTCTTTTGTTTAAATTTTTATATTTTAAGTCAATCTGGCTGCTATATGGAAAACAGACTATAAGAGGGACAAAACTCTAGAAGAAACATGGGTTAAGAGGTCACAATGGTAATCCAGGCGAGTGGCAGCAGACAAGTGACAAAAATGCCTCAGCACCTGTCAGTCTGGAAAGTGGCTCAGTTTTGCTATGGACACATTAACATAGTACATGAGCAGAAATTCAAGAGGAGAAGCCCAGAGGACTGGTGGATACACACTCCAGCTCAGAGGTGACAGGAGGGCTGGAGAGAGACTTGGGAGTCATCAATACAGCTGTCCATAAAGCCCAGGGATAAATGAGCCCGCAAAGGAAAGAAAGCAAAGAGAAGAAGGCACTAAGCCCCAGGGCTCACTGACCTAGCGCTGAAGGAAAGCAAGCCCAGGCCCAGGCCTGGAACACATAGCTGGAGGAGCCAACAGATGGAGAAGACCAAATAGACAGGAGGAGGAAAACCAGGATTATAGGGTGTTCTGGAAGTTTGGCACAGAGTTGCACAGAGGCCTGGTCAACCATATGCAAGTGAGATGTTGGACTGATCAACTATCTCGGAAAAGCAAAACTGCGCTGTTGGCCAACACTCACTCTGCTGTTCTCCAAATTTCCAGAGATTGGGACAAATATCATCATTTCCCATTTTCCCCAAGTGCGTGCTGTGATCGTTAGACAGAAGATCAAGTCTCTAGCCTTAAATTTTAAATTAAAGAGGAGAAGAGGGGAAAAAGACCTATATTCAGTATCTATATAAGAAGGAGGGCTGGAGATACAGATCAGTTGGTAGAGTGCCTGCCTTTGCAAGCACAAGGCCCTGGGTTCAATCCCCAGCACCACAAAAAAAAAATAAAATAAAAATAAATAAGGAGAATGATAAAATATCTACCTAAAAAAAGACTGGATTAAGTACTGACCTCAACTGCCGTAAGTATTTTCCTTGGCCACTGAGCCCCAGCACTCTCCTTCTTAACACCTGGCTGTATGTCTGTCAGCCTCTCCCACACTGAGCACTCACAGGGCAGGGAGTAGATTACCTCACCAGCACACTCCATGACACAGTGCTCAGTACGTCCTTGCTGAAATACTGGCCTCCCCCATTTACTTTATAATACAGGAAAAGCCAAAATATAAATATTGATAGGCAAAAGAGCAAAGAAGTTATTCACTTAGGATTTTCAGACAATTTCAAGATACTGTCAAACCTAATATTAAACTAAACCAACATTTAATTTGGATGGCTGGTAAAGTATCACATCTGCTTTAACAGTTAAAGAGTTGGGCTGGGGTTGAGCTCAGCGGCAGAGCACCTGCCTAGCATGTGTGAGACACTGGTTTTGATTCTCAGCATCGCATACAAATAAATAAAATAAAGGTCCATTGATGACTTAAGAAATATTAAAAAAAAAAAAAGAGTTAAAGAGTGAGGCTGTTTTCTTAAGCCTCCAAGGAAAGTACGCCACAGCACACCGGAACACTAATATTTTAAATACTGTACTTGAAAAAAGTGTCATCTATGAAGAAGGCCCCACAGATATGACCCAAAACTATCCATACTTAAGAGAGAATCTTGACTGAGTTTACAACTAAACAAATTTAATTCACTACACACAGGGCAGTTAAAATCATTTGTACCCAAACTTGGAAACTTGATTTTGGCACAAAAGTACTTAGAGAAAAAATACTGATTAAAAAAAAAAAATTCCTCCAACATCTAGTTTTGTTCTTGTTAAGCAACAACAAAAAATGTGCCAGACTGCAATTATCCATATATTTACTACAAAGTTTCCCATGCCACCTGTCCACAACAGCTTCCAAATGCTCCAAGCTACCGCTTCTCTGATTGCCTTCAACCCTGTCCAGCACTTACTGCCCTGTGGTCCCCACAGGTACTGCACACAGATGTCTGTCCTGAATGAGTAACTAAGTCCCTAAAGAGACGGAAGCAAAGGAGCCTGATGGTCTCAGAAAACTCCTGCTCTGCCACAAACCTTCAGGGGAAAGTGTAATAGCCCACTGCAGAAGAGAGACAAAGACACTCACAGATGGATCCTTATACTACACTCCACAAAACTGGGCTACTAGAACTTGTGTGCATTGCCTTTGGCTTGGCGTTTCTCTAGAAGGGTTGTGTTGCCGTGTATGTCCATGTGTGTATGTTCTTAAGTTCTGGCAGTTCAACCCAGGGCCTCATGCATGCAAGGCGAGCACTCTACCACTGAGCTCTGTGTAGTTAAAAATTAAGCTAAGCAATTGCTTTCAAGGCTTTCTACCTCTCAACACCCAGTCTCTTCCATCTGCAAGGCAGACTTTGAGGTGTTTTATGAATTATGCTGGAGAAGTTCAAGAACCACTTCATACTAGAAACAGAAGCACTAGTGGACATTAGTTATCATCCTTCCTCTTTCTAATTTTGCCCCATCTGCAGGAACTTTGGTGCCCAAAGTACTTACTTTCCAAGTTTTAAGTTAAATAGTAAATGCTAGAATAATCAATGTTTTGTTGATTCATTATAAATATTTTAATAGATATCATAGAAGTTTTTCCTAAGAAAAAGTTTTAAAATAAAATACCTAAATGCCACTATAAAAGCTGGGTACAGTGACACTGCATACAATCTTTATAGCAGCTTAATGCTTAAAATAAAAGCAGTTTTACATGCTTAGAATAAAACAAAAACACACACCCTTAACTATCTCAATCCTTTTTGTTCTAAATCAAAGAGCTCCTAAAACAATTAATAATACATGTTCCTCTTACACATCCACATTATCAAGCAAGCAGATATCCAATGATCCAGCACTCAGCAGCTGCAGGAACTAACTGCATCAGAGCTTGAACTTGCAAACATCTCTACAGCAACAGTTATCAACCATAGCACTGGGTTTGGGGGAAGGTGCCACAGGAACTAGATTCCCTTTGGAGTCTACGAAGCTGCCAAAGGTGTCCATTATGACCAACCAGCCAGAGATTAAATTAAGTTTCAGAGGAAAAACAAGCTTGGAAAAAACTTTCCAGTCATTAGTCTCAAAGTTGAAAATGAGTTAGACCCTGAAGCAGGCAAGCAAACAGAACCCCAGAGTTCCATCTCTCAAGGAAAAAAGGAGGACACTCAAACTGGGACAGGGCTAAAGAAAACCCATTTGGTCACCAAGGACTAGTTAGCTACTCAGACACTGAAGTGGCAGCAGGTAGTATAAATCAGGAACTGCCTTTATCTACAGACTTCAAGTATTCAAGAAAGATGTTATCAGAAAGGCAAAATGGAACAGGCTGAAGAACGCTAAGCTATATTCATTTTTCACAGCCCCAAAGTGGGGTGGGGAGTATTTCATGCCTGATTTATAGGATGGTCATACAAATCAGTCCAGACTGCCTACCCTTGGCACAAATCATGTCTTATACACACAATTCTCTGGTTCCACAGGCCTCAAATGAAACTTCAAGCAAATGCCAGCTCTGTAAGTATGATAGAATCTTCTGAAAAATGGCAACCTTTCAGACCCCTGGGCTCTCCGCACTTTGAAGGAGAATTACAAAGAGCAAGTTCCAAATAAAGACAAGAGTCGCTAGAAAACACTGTCAGTGCAGGACAGAGGCCTTGTCGGCAGGGAGCACTGCAGTGCAAGCTGCACGCAGCACGCGGCTTGGCCAGAACTGAGCCACATGCACAGGCAGAAGGCCAGGGCTCTGAACTTGTGCACAGCTTCCTGTTAAACCTCAGTCACAAAGCTGAACTCAAGGGGTCCGAGAGAGCAGTTTCTCACCCAATGGCTATTATCAGCTCCTTTTGCTCCTGCTGCTTCAAGTTCCCATTACTTGGGGGAGGGGGAAACCAAAGAAATAGATCCAGAAAATTGGAGTCTCCTAAAGTTCTAATGTAATATATATGTCATAAGTCATGCTTTGGTGATTTTAATACCTCAGTACTATATCTCTAAGGTTAACTTAAGGAAACTGGATACAAATTGGTATATTAAATACAATTTCATGTGTAACATTATAAATATAAACTGAAAGACAATACATCCAAATGTTAATAGTATAATATCCAAGTATTAATAGTAGTTTTAACAGTGTGAGGGTGATTTTTATTTCTTTATACTTTCAAAGCACTGAGAATAAGGAATATGCTTATATTGTTTGCAAACCAAAAAAGCTGTGTCTATTTCTACAAAACGTCATTTTATGAAATGCAAAAATAGCAAATAAAAATAATTTCTGATATGTCCCCACCTCTTCCTGGCCTGGGGGTGACATCAGCATCCACACATTTGCCTAAGCAGAAAGCAGTGTGTCATCCATGATTCTTTCCTCTTCCTTGTGCCCCATATCCACATGATCACCAAGTCTATCATACAACCTCAACAGCCCTTCCATTTCTATCCCAATGCCACCAGCTTCCTGTGAGCCAGCATGAGGGTTCACTGCCAGTCTCCAAACACCCATCTCCACACCGCTGGTGAGGCTCTGGGCCTGCTCAGCCCCTCTGTGGGGTGGGCAGCCTTGCCTTCACCTTCCTGCTAGCCCATTTTTGACATACGGAAGAGACCTAAGCTGACAGGCAGTTGCTGAAGATGAGAACATGGTGAGCTCCCCTGGAGGAGGATGAAGACGGTTGTCTTCCCTGACTTCTGACAAGCTCATCTGTTTTTCCTCTCCCAACTGCTCCCTGAAGGGGCAGAAATGGGGAGAAGACAACCTAACATTGGGCTGAGGGGCAATGTTTCTTGCAGTCTACCAAAGTCTTAATCACTGAACACCTCTGGGCAGTTCGAGGATTACAAACCCTCTGAAATGATTGCCCGCCAGGTTGGACTTCTTTCCCAAATTATCCAAGCACCCCAAGTCACAACCACCAAAGAGGGAGGCCTGGCACAGGCAGGCAGGCACTCTCGTCTGCCTGTAGGCCACCCTGGCTGCTCCTGCTGCTGGTGGATCAGATCAGACCCTATCTAATCCATTGTCCTCCTGGCAGCCAAAGCAACCTTTCCAAAATACAGGTCTGATCCTATCACTCCCTGCTACAACACTCCAGCACTCCGGGACCTTGTTCCTGCACTGGCCGTAAGACCCCTCCTACCTGGCTCTTCTCCCTGAGCTCTGCACTCACCACTCCCTCTCTTGCCAAGATCCTCTCCCATTCCACACCCACTCACCCACTCCTCACCCGGCCCACATAACCAACCTTGAGTCTCTCCAGGTCTCTCCTGTGCACTGTCACGCTGCCACACACAGTACTGTGCCTGCCATGCACTTGATGCAAGCAACAAGCACTTGTTCAACACGAACACCAGGAAAGACAGGGCAACTGATGGGAATGCAGAAGCCACGGAGCCCAGGGGAAAGGAACACAGGAAAACTGAGGAAAACCCAAAGGCTCCAATATGAGTGGCTTTCATTTCACTACCAATCAAAAGAAATATCACAAAGCGCTTTCAACATTGGTTTCCTGAGACCACAGCAACTCAGTGTCAGGCAGAATACTTCATGTAGTTGAACAACTTCAAAAGAACCATCATAAATATAAAGTAATTTCATCACGGCAGCCTGACAGAGGTCATGGAGAGCTCACCTCCCTCAAGTCCTGATCTGCAGCGCTCCCACTTCTCTTCCCCCCAAATCTCAGGAAAGTAATCTAATACCAACTTTATACTCTGCATCCTTTGGCTTAGGAGATGCCATCTCTCCATGTTTCTTTCCCACTATAAACTAAGAGGTAAAGGTGGGGAAGGTTCTGGCAGCTTGGCTTGGCCACACAGTGCTATCTGCAGCCCCTGCAGCGCCTCCTGCAGTGCCTGCCTCTTGCCTAGCAGCTGCACCCTGCAGGCCGGGGGGCAGGTAGGAGGGTAGGACAGAGACATGGGCTCAGTCCATAGCTGGAAGCAGCAGCAGGTAGGGCAGGCAGGACAGAGCTTCAAGGAGGAAAGAAGAGGGCAAATTATAAACTACACACCACCACAGGCCATGTTGACCTTGGATGGAACCGGTTTCTTTTAGAAGCAAACTGCACTGAAATGACTGGGCAAGTTCAGACTTTTAGACTTAGGCCTTCTGTCAACAGCTAAAAGTTTAAGATTCTGAAATGCTTGAAAACAAGAACAGTTCTGAAGTATACACCCTATTCCTAATGCCCACTTTAACATGATATAAAACAGTTTCCTGTAAGTGTCTGGACATCACCTCACTGGTTCCAGGAAGCAAATTCAACCCATAAAGTAAGTCTACTGTGCCTCACTTACACAGCCACACAAAGCCCGGCCCCTCCATATACCTGTTCAAAACTGAACCACCTTCACTTGCCTTATTAAAATTATAACTCTGACTTGTATTTCTTACCGGAATGTAATAGATGCCCATCTTGGGGGTTTCACTGGCAGTGAAGAGCATTCCTAAAAATGAACACAAGGGGAGAAGTAAGCACAAGGGGGAAGGTACCTTCTCTATTCATTTTACATTCTGAAATGCCTGCAGTGCACGTTATACAGTGGCACCTCTGGAGCGGGTCCTGGGCTTCAGTCCCTGCCTCTCCTGGATACAGAACCTCAATCTTCAGAACGGTCAACTTCCCCCTCTGTGAAACACCGGGCTGTCCTAGCTAAATTCACAACCAGTTCTCACCAGGAGGTGCTCAAATCCACACCAAGTCTGGCAAAGTGTTCAGTTTCAACAGATGGAGTAAATGCAGTTTCAGTGTACTATTTTATTAGAGTATTAATGAGGAATTAAGAACTTCTTTCTGTTAATTAGGAACGGAAGAATCCAGGTAAAGTGCTTCTCACAGAATGTCACAGCCAATTCCTAGTTTTTGCATTAAACTTCACACCTTGCTGAAATAAAATGACTAAGGGGCATGCCATGTGGTGCCACACCAGAAAGACCCACGTGGAATCACATGGCCCTCGTGACACTGTGCCCATTTCCCTCCCAAGGGAGATTTAACGGAATGGACCAAGAGGGTGGTTAACTTAGTCTCCATGGGATCAGCACTGGAAGCAAGCATAACTGAAGGCAGGCCAGTTTTCTGGTATTCAGTAAAGGACTCCCCAAACCCTAATAGCAATGACAACCTAAAGATCCATTATTCTCTAGCACTAGACTATTTGGTACCAGAGTATTCAGATGTCTCAGTTTTGTTATCTCTTCTCTTCCACTATTGCAACATACTGCTCCTCTAAGTTATCTGAAGCAGCTCCCCAATGTGGTGAGACACACCTGCTGAGCTTCCCGGTAGCCTCGGTTCCCGACTGCTGCACTCGAAAACTGAACTCAGCCAGCATCTGGCTGGCCGTGGATAATACACTGAGCACTTTTGCAAACAGCATCTTAGCAAACACACGACTCTCTAAAAAAGAACACCATCTAGTCTACACCAGATACACTGGGGAAGCACTGGCTCTGGACAGCCCAGGCTGGGAGAATGAAGCTGCACCACGGGGGACAGCAGGGATGGGCCTCCCGTGTTAATTTCTGACTGATGTGTACAACCTGAGCTTACTCTGCAAGGCACCGAGGATATTTGGAGATGCCCCCAATAGTGGTTTCCATGTATTCAGAGGACACTGGTGTGGAACAAAAAGCTACTTTTCATTTAACAGTACAAGTGTTCTCCGACAGCCCTGCAAGGGACGTAAGAAAGCTGAGCCTGGGAGAGTGGCACAACCATTAAACCTGAAATAGCCCCAACTTAGACCTCTTTCTTGAGCCCAAAGCCCAACTTTTGTCTTTGCCAATGGTTTCTCAAACCACTGATCCTGCTTCTTCCCAGGTCAGGATGGGACTCAGACACACATAAGTGTCATGAATCTGATGCACATCAGTGTCACAGAGTCACACTGCCCCGTAAGTGCCCTGACCTGCACAGAGCTGCTGCTTAACACAAGAGCTGCACAGAAGGCTGAATGAGCAACAAGAGCAGGGCCGTAAAAGGAACCAGAAAGGCAGAACCATTTCTCAATATTCTGAGCAGTCTTGCTATTAGAAAAACATTTCAAAACAATCATCATGATTAGACTTTACTCCAAAATGAGTAAGTGAGCAGATAAAGAAAGAAGGAGGTTTTAGCTTTATAAAAAATATGATTAAGCTCATAGTGATTAAGCATAAAACATACGGAGTGGAGCGGAGGGGAAAAGGTGTGGCAAAGCAAGAAAAAGCAAAGCCTGTGAATCAACTGCACTCAGGCCCAAGCCACTGAGCAGGGGCGAGGGACGCATCTGCCCGAGCCTGCCATCTCACACAGCCTAGCAATGGAGGATGTTTGATGACTTATAAGTTATCTGACAATACGATTGTTTCTCTGGCCAAGATGTCACTCCTAACAATCTTTCTTTTAAGAAAATCACACTTTGTAAAAGAGAGATCCCCTTATCAAGCCAACCAGTCTCATCCTCGCCAATTCTGGGACCATCATCTGGCTGAAGACTGACCTCAGGCTGCAGTAGCCTTGCATTATTCTCATCCAAAATATTTAACCTAAACTTAAGCCTTTAGACCTCACTGCTATTTTAGATTAAAAACAGAGCTGGAGAATTAGCTAAACAATACCATGAGACTCAATCATAAATGCCCAGGAGAGGGACACTCTACAAGACCGCTGGCCTGATCTTAGAAAGGTTAATGTCATGGAGAAGGGAAAAAGAGATGGGGTCTACTCTGGAGCAAGATTCTCTCACCCCTCTCTGCCACCCCTCAGACTCACTCCCTCACCAGACAATCCAACTCCTCACCCCTCTCCTTACCTCAACTATCTGCTTCATTCACCTTCATACTGAGCCCAGATCCTTTTATTTTACGGTGCTGGGAATTGAATCTAGGGCCTCACACAGGCTTCCTGAATCCACAGCCCCCACCATTTCAATAACCCAACTAGAGTTGCAGCATTCTTACCTGCAACGTAGTCCTGAATTCTCCAGGATGCAACTACATACACACTGTTATAGAGCTTCCAAAGTTTCACAGATGAATGCAAATGACAAGGTTGCCAGCTGCTTCTCTCTCTCTAACCATGTAACTAGGATGAACCCATTTCAGAAAGATTCTAACCAAGGCCCTGCCACACACCAGCCAGGTAACCAGCCCTTATCCAATTGCTTTGACCTAAGAGGCAAGAAAGAAAACAGACAAAAAGAAAAAACCAGGTGCAGTGGCGCACACCTGTAACCCCAAAACTTGGGAGGCTGAGACAGGAGGTTCACATAAGTTCAAGGCCAGCCTCAGCAACTAAGCAAAGCCCTAAACTTGGTGAGATCCTGTCTCAAAATTTAAAAAATTAAAAAGGACTGGGGACGAAGCTCAGTGGTAAAGTGCTCTTGGGTTCAATCCGAAAATAAGAAAGTAAGAAAGAAAGCAAGCAAGCAAGCAAGCAAGCAAGAGAGAAAGAAAAAAAATTAATTGTGGGTCACTGACTACATAGAGTTATAAAAATAATAAATTTAGCCGGGCATGGTGGCACAGGCCTATAATCCCAGCGACCTGGGAGGCTGAGGCAGGAGGATCACGAGTTCAAAGCCAGCCTCAGCAACTTAGCGAGGCCCTAAGCAACTCAGTGAGACCCTGTCTCTAAATAAAATACAAAATAGGGCTGGGGATGTGGCTAAGTGGCTGAGTGCCCCTGAGTTCAATCCCCGGTTCCAAAATAATAATAATAATAATAATAATAATAATAATAATAATAATAATAAAAAATTTGTATTACAGCATTAAGTACCCAGATTGATAATATCATAGCATTCAATAAGTCTCAGTTCTTCCCTTCCAGCCTCTGTGATACCTATACTTGCTGATCAATGCTCACTGAAACTCTCATGTCTAAGTCTTCTTCTATGCTTCAAACACTTTAGTTCCTTCAGGGTCACTTGTCCACTCCTGTGACGTTTCTCTGCTGGCTCCTCCTCCCTCTAAACAATCTTCCTGTCTCACTCCAAACACTCCTCTTTGGTGATCTCACTCACTCCTGCTTCTTCTGAGATAATCTCTATTTACACGTCTCAAAGCTTTCTCTCGGCGTACCTGCTCACCTCTGGACAGCTGCTGCAGTGCACTGGACACAGCTCTCAGGGGTCTGTGGCTGGTGCAGGGCTTGTGCATGAGACACCTGGTAGGTATGTTAAGAACACGTTTCTGGGCCCTATCCACGGGCACGCTGAGTCAGTACAACCAGAAGATGCAAGGGCTCTGCAGCTGAAAAGCTCTCCAAGTGACTCTGATGGGCCACCAGGTTTGAGACTCATGGGCACTCCCATTGTCCCCATAACTCCTAATACTCGAATGTCAGAAAAAGAACCCACAACCTTTGTCTCCACTTGCTGGCTCACCTGTCCTCCCATCTCAACTGCAAGCATCACTTCCTAGCATTTTAGTTCCACACCAATCCACCCTTTACCAGAACAGGTGCTCTGACAACAGAGAGACCCCAAGTCACTCAGCATGTCGTTTCTGGACCTTCACCACCTATTCCCACTTCAAGTCCTCCCAGAGTCACCACAACCCAGGTATGGGGCTCCTCCTCCCCAGTCAAGCCCTAGGGACTCCATCCTCCTTTTTCTTCTTACACAAGGATTGTGTAAGAATCTCTCAGTGGATCACTGACCTGTCTCCATCTAGTCCAACCTTCTGCACTGCACTAAACTCAATGCCAAACAAAATCTCCTCTAAGGCTCTTCTAATGGTACTCGGGGTCAAAGTCCTCCCTCTAACACGTGTCCATACACACGACAGGACTCTTCAAGCTCTGCTGTGCATCCCTGCATTAGAACTCTTTGTGTGTGCCCGTACCCAAAGTATACTGTTTGAGAGTAGGAACCGTTCCCAGTCTTCTCTCATACCCGCAAAGTCCTCACATTTGCCTTGAATGTATTGTTAAATATGGAAATTTATCATGTAATTTGCTGAGCAGCATACAACAGAGAACACACCAAAAGCCCTGGCTTCATGAGCCATTTGTGTATTCTCAGGCCACCCCAGTCACCTTCAATCCCTAACCTCAATTTCCACCCACTATTACTAATCATATAAAAGAGTTAAAGAGCACACCAAAATAGCATTCCACCTGCCGCCTACCTAAATATTGTTACTAGTTTCTACTAATAGCTAGGCGGGATAAGGACTGAGTCATTAAGAGTACCTTTTTCTGAATCATCCATAGCACTTCCTGTTCTTTATTCTTCCAAGTAAAATACCCAATACCAAGTCAAACTCTATCTTAAGAAAATAAAATTAGTTTAAAACTCAAAAATATATAGCCAACATTTGTCTCAATGAACATTGTGTGCAACATTGTACATACCTGAGTTGGGATAGAGGCAAACATCATTGAGGTCATGTTCTGGTTCCAAGGAAGTAAATATCTTCCCCTGAAACAGTAAGCAAAAATGAATTATTTAAATAGTTAAAGGTAACTTTTGGCAATGTTACATAAAGAAAATGGAGACATAACTCAACTACCTGCTACTGCATAAATAAATAAAATAACCTAACTGAAGAAATTTACATTTAAAATATCTTAAAGAATTTGTATATTAATTTATCAAATGCTCTCATTTTAGAGATGAACAAATTGAGGCCCAAATTGGAGTGGTAACTTGTCCAAAAAAGTCCCATGGTTTTAAAGATGACGCCTACATGGTGGAAAAAAAAGTTGTAGATCAATTTTTAAAAAAATCTGCATCAACATGATTCTCTATCTAGAAGATCCTAAGAATTCCACCAGAAAACTACTGGAACTCATTAATGAATTCAGCAATGTAGCAGGATATAAAATTAATGCTCATAAATCTAATGCATTTTTATTCGTAAGTGATGCATCCTCTGAGAGAGAAATTAGGAAAACTACCCCATTCACACTAACCTCAAAAAAAATAAAATACTTGGGAATCAATCTAACAAAAGATGTGAAAGACCTCTACACTGAGAACTACAGAACACTTAAGAAAGAAGTTAAAGAGCATCTGAGAAGATGGAAAGATCTTCCATGTTCTTGGATAGGCAGAATTAATATTGTCAAAATGGCCATACTTCCAAAAATGCTATACAAATTCAATGCAATTCCAATTAAAATCCCAATGATGGACCTCATAGAAATAGAGCAAGCAATCATGAAATTCATATGGAGGAATAAGAGACCCAGAATTGCTAAAGCAATCCTTAGCAAGAAGAGCGAAGCAGGGGGTTTCACAATACCAGACCTCCAACTATACTACAGAGCAATAGTGACAAAAACAGCATGGTATTGGTACCAAAATAGGCAGGTAGATCAATGGTACAGAATAGAGGACACAGAGACAAACCCAAATAAGTACAGGTATCTCATACTTGACAAAGGAGGCAAAAACATGCAATGGAGAAAAGACAGCCTCTTCAACAAATGGTGCTGGGAAAACTGGAAATCCATATGCAGCAAAATGAAACTAAACCCATATCTCTCACCCTGTACAAAACTCAACTCAAAGTGGATCAAGGACCTAGAAATCAGGCCAGAGACTCTGCACCTAATAGAAGAGAAAATAGGTCCAAATCTTCATCATGTGGGACTAGGACCAGATTTCCTTAACATGACTCCCAAAGTGCAAGAAATAAAAGCACGAATCAATGGGATAGAGTGAAACTAAAAAGCTTCTTCTCAGCAAAGGAAACAATCAGCAATGTGAAGAGAGAGCCTTCAGAGTGGGAGAAAATCTTTGCCACACACACTTCGGACAGAGCACTAATCTCCAGAATCTACCAAGTACTCAAAAATCTTTACACCACGAACACCAATAACCCAATCAATAAATGGGCCAAGGAAATGAACAGACACTTTACAGAGGAAGATCTACAAGCAATCAACAGATTTATGAAAAAATGTTCAACATCACTCGTTATAAGAGAAATGCAAATCAAAACCACCTTAAGATTTCATCTTACCCCAATTAGAATGTCTTTTATCAAGAACACAGGCAACAACAGGTGTTGGCGAGGATGTGGGGAAAAGGGTACACTCATACATTGCTGGTGGGAGTGCAAGTTGGTGCAGCCACTCTGGAAAGCAGTGTGGAGATTCCTTAGAAAACTTGGAATGGATCCACCATTTGACCCTGCTATCCCACTCCTTGGCTTATACCCAAAGGACTTAAAATCAGATTGCCTCAGTGATGCAGCCACATCAATGTTCATAGCTGCTCAATTCACAATAGCTAGATTATGGAATCAACCTAGATGCCCTTCAGTAGATGAATGGATAAAGAAACTGTGGTATATATACACAATGGAATATTACTCAGCCATAAAGAAGAATAAAATTGTGGTATTTGTAGGTAAATGGATGATGTTGGAAACTGTTATGCTAAGTGAGATCAGCCAATCCCAAAAATCCAAAAGCCGAATGGTCTCTCTGATAAATGAATGATGATGCATAATATGGGGGGGAAAGATGGCAAGAATGGAGGAAAGATAGCTAGCATAGAGGGAAGGAGGAGTGGGGGCGGGTGGGGGGTAAAATTAATAACAGAATGGGTGACAGATACCATTGCCCTGTGTACATGCATGAACGCACAGATGGTGTGACTCTACTTTGTGTACAATCAGTGAAACAATAGCTGTACTCCATTTGTGTTCAATGAATCAATAAGTAAATAAAAAAAAAAAAATCTGCATCATCTGCATCATCACTTAATTTGCACTCAAAGAACCAGAGGAGAAATGGCCACCACAGTAATGAGGACAGCTGCCATTCCTGTACCACAAATACAGGACAAGAGGGTCACGACAATGGATGTGAAATACAAGTGGGAGTCTACAAATACAGAAGGTCTCAGTTATTATGTAGATAAGGCCAAAACATTCCTATTTTAATGTGGGGAGTATGCTCTATTTAAAAAAAAAAAAAAAGAAAGAAAGAAGGAAGGAAGGAAAGTAAAAGAAAAATGACAGAAGGGGGCTGTAGAGAAGGGTGATGAGAAAGATAAACAAGGCAGTTAAGTCACACAAAGCCGAGTGGCCTGGGAGTTAGTCAAGAGGAAGTATGTAGTCATAAGAAATGAAAAACGCCAAAAAAAATTTACTGTAGCAATTACAGTGTGATGGCTTTAAGTTGCGATGCTAAAGAGGTCTGCCGGCTCTTGCAGCTCTACGACTTTACTAGAAGACCAACACCCGGCCACGGCAAGCCCTGTGGGGCGGAGTGGCCCTGCGGCCAGGCAAGGAGGTAAGTTCAAGCTGCACCAACAGCAGAAGCCAACGTGACACTCACACAGCTATCTCCCTTCCTTCTCAGGTTTCTGAGATGGAAAGGTGGAGGGAAGGAAGGAAGGGAAAGGGAACTGTAACAGCATTGAACAAAAAAGAAAGGGGACTACACATTACAGAAATCCAAGAAAACTTGATGCAGCTGAAGAGTCTGGGGAATGCACGCAAATATCCAAACTGATAAGCTGCTGCTTTTAGGACGGAAGCCAAGCCAAGGTAACTTCCTCAGTACCAGTATGTATGGATTTTTAAAAATAAAAACATACACATTTGTAGTACTAAGAAGTGTTTTTTATTTGTTTGTTTTGGCACTGGAGATTGAACCCAGGGGCTCTTTACCACTGAGTACAGTCTCAGTCCTTTGTTTTTATTTTTGAGACAGGGTCTCATGAAGTTGCTGAGGTTGACCTTGAACTTGCAAACCTCCTGCCTTAGCCTCCTGAGTCCCTGGGATAGGCATGCAACCACCCTACCTGGCAAGAAGAGTGTTTTAACACTGAAGTTTGGATTGCCAGAAAAAGAGCAGAGAAAATCCTGATCTAAGACATGCTGAATCTTCCTGAGAAAGCCATCCAAACCCTGCAAACTCAAAGCCCACAAAGCACACAGCTTAACTAATTCTCCCTGCATCACTTAAACAGTCATAAGGAACTCACAGAACAAGGGCTCGAGAGGCAAACCCCCACCCCCGCCCCCAGCCACTCAAAGACAGCTCTAAACCTCCAGAGCAGATGCAGAGGGGGTTAAAGGTAAGTTCAATATTTCAGGAGTCAAAAAATAGAACTTAAAAAACCAAAAGTAATGGCCTGAAAGCCAGAGACGAGGGAACAAGGTGACAGGGCTGAGCTGTGCAGCTGCCTACGGGAGATGAATGTGGAGGCTTTGGGCCTTCTACCCAAACTCATC
>JAJEJO010000229.1:796370-837859 GCA_020662805.1 Glaucomys volans
TACGGGAGATGAATGTGGAGGCTTTGGGCCTTCTACCCAAACTCATCACACACACAAATAAAAACAGAAGTGATTCCAACCCAAAAATACATACTGAGTTCTTATTCCACATTTTGATAATTCGAGAGTCTGCAGACAAAATTAGATCTAATGACTCCTGGAAATGAACTGACTTAATGGGCAGACCATACTGGTGGTCCTTAACTAGCAGTGGCTTATCCGAGCGAAGATCATACAATAAAACCTGAAAGAAAAACACAAGTTACTTCTGAGGAAACAAACTAAACCATTTACCTTAAAAAGAAACATGTGGCAATAAGAAAAAAGACCCTCATTTTTTTCATTACCTTTTTATGAACACAATCAACACACTTTCTCAGAGTGCTAACATTCTACCAGCAATACTCCAGTAAAGACTTCCAAACCACCGTTAGAATACGAATCCAAAACTGAGAGTCATTTTTAGGTACACTAAGCTTGAGAACTCCTGATTTATGCTAAGAAAGGAATAATAGCAAAGTCCTATTACGTGTTTTTTTTTTTTTTCATTTGTTCATTTTTTTTAACATGGTGATATTTTTCACTTGTTAATTCAACAAATATACACTGAGGGCCTACTACATACCAACTGCTGCTACAATTGATATGAGAAAGAAAACAGTCCTGGTAGATTAAGGCTGACGGTGGCAGCATGGTACTTTGGGAGTAGGGAAATCTCTTCTAACCCCTATCTTCAGAGGCAAGGGGGCCTAGGGAAGTAGGTCTCAGTCCTAGTGACAGCCCCCTCTAGCAAAGGATGACAGAGGCAGTCCATCTATTAGAGGTGGGTATCAGGCCTCTTGTGGATTAGAGAAAACTTCCAAGTATGTGGACTCTGCCTTCAAGGAAAGACCTGCTCCTCAGAGTAGCCCTGCTGAGGTTCTGATGACCTCACTGCAAGGGATATGGCTAAAAGTGCCATGTGAATAAAAGGTTCCTTGCACACACAAATCTTGAAAGTATCTACTAACCACACTTCTTGTCTACAGGAGTTCTCAGATCCTTCACTATGTACTTAAACCCACTATGAATTTACAAGAGTAGAAGCCTGGCAAAATTTCACACTTTCTTGATCACAGACTTTGTTTCACACACTCTAGAAAATGCCCCTATTAAGAAAACCCCTGGGCCACACAAGCCAAATTATATTGTTATTTGGGTACATGTCTAACATACATTCATGGGACAGCCCACCCCACTATTATGGACAATTACAATGCACCAATAGAAAAATAAGGGGAAAGAATGCCTAAGCCTACCCCATCGTGGTTCTAACTCACAGCACCTCGGACAAGGCTTGAAGGCAGGATTTCTTCCTTTTTTGTTTATTTTTGATACCGGGGATTAAATTCAGGGTCTCAGGCATGTAGGCAAGCATTCTACCAGTGAGCCACCCACCTCAGCACTCCCCTTTTTTTCCTTTTACTTTTTCTAATTAGAGCATTATGTTTGTACATAGTAGCTGGGTTCATTTTGACAAAACCATACATGGATGAAAATCCCCAGCCCTTTTAAGTTTTGAGACAGGGTCTCAGTAAGTTACTCAAACTTGTGATCCTGAGTAACTGGGATTGAAGCATGCGGCACCATGCTTAGCTAAGTCAAGCTGTGCACAGGTATTAGAAGAATCCAGCATTCTGGAGTATCCTCACCACTCAGGCCAAAACAGTAATGTCTCATTCTCTGTTCCCACAGTATGATTCTCCCGACACATGCCTCTGAAATACCAACTATCATGTGACGTTTCCAACTTAAACATTATTTACCTGCCCTGTAGATGTTCCAACTGCCATGGTCAAGGCACCGTTAAATTTCAAAGCAGAGATGGTTGGTAAGCTGTTTATCCTGAAAGGCAAAATATTCATGTTCCATGAATATATTGTCGAACCTCAGTCTAAGTAACAAGTTCATTGCTAAACTTCACTTCAAATCTGATAGGGAGCTGGGCATAGTGGTGCATACCTATAGCTCTAGCAACTCAAGAGGCTAAGGCAGGAGGATGGCAAGTTTGAGGCCAGCCTCAGCAACTTAGCCAGACCCTATCTCAAAAAATAAGAAGGGATGGAGTTGGAGTTCAGTGATAAAAGTACCCTCAGGTTCAATCCCAGTACCAAGAAAAAAAAAAAAAAACTAATGGAGAAAATCATATTTCTAGCCTTTTTAGAGGGTAAGTACATCCACATTTTCATAACCACAATTTAAAATACATTTTACATACAGAATGTAATCTATATTTACCTTACATTTTAATTAAAGCAGAATAAGGTATTCTCAGAAAAATCTGTTTTTACTTAAAACAATTTTATTTTTGGACATGGTATGCACATTTCCATTTCATAATTAGCTACATTCAGGTAAAACAAAAGACTAATCTCCAAATGAGGACCCTAGGATGTCTAAGAGTACCAAAGACATCTCTAGAATATGCTTCTTACTCATCCACAGGAGTTTCAGCACAAAAAGCAATGATCCACAATGGAAAGAGTGACAGACATGACTCAGAATGCACAAGCGTCCCTGCTTTCAGTACTGGTCTGCAAGTCCTTGACAGGTCCAGGCCAGGCTGCTGGCACTGAGCAGCAGCTTTGCCTCTTCTGCCACCCAAAGCCTCAGCTTGGAAGCACCACTGAAGTGGCTGTCAGAAGGAAGCCCCAGGCTTCACCTCCTCTTACAAGTGATCCTTGGAAAAATCCTTTCTATACTGATACATATTTTCCACGTATTCAAACTTTGTTTCTTAATAAAATTGTGTCACTTTCTTCAGAAAAAGTAACGCAGTACTACAGTACTTTGCAATTTTTGTGGTGAATGAGAACTTTGGTCTGCTACATAAAACAGGACATTGCTGATAAACACCAAAGTCACTGATCTTTGTACATTTACTTTGTAACCAATTTATTTAACTTGCATATTTACACTTTTTTCTTTCTTTCTGTATGGACTCCACCTTCCAGAACTTGTTAAGTAACAGAAGTGACAGCTTACAAGGTTTGTAAGGAAAAAAATAAAGCCAAGCATTAAAAAAACAAAAAACAAAACCTGAAATTCAATCAGTGAGAAAAATTCTTTTAACATTTTGGTATATCTCGAGATTTTTTTTCATCTGACTATACACATACATGTTCATTGTTCTTCTTACAAGAATGTGGTAAAATTCTATAGGCAACTATGATTTACTTTCCCACTGTAATGTATTTGGAGCATCCTTCCCTGGTAATAAGTATGCTTCTGAAACAATTCTTAAAGGCTTATTAGTAATAAATATGCCAATAATGGATGCTTTTCATCTGTAAAGTAACTAGAGCAAAAGGTTATTGTTTTACATATAAAGAATTTAGAAGAACACCCAGTACTATGTGTTTGCTATTATTTCTACCAAGCTTTAATTAACTGATATCCTCTGGCTCTTTCTAACACTGTAAGACTAATAATAAGGAACCAGCTGTGGCAGCCATGCCTGTAGTCCCAGCTACCAAGACTGAGGCAACAGGATTGCAAGAGTCTAGAAATTCCAGGCCAACCTGGGCAACACATCAAAACCCATCTCAAAAAAAGAGCAGGATGTTAGTAACTGTGCTGGACTGAGGAGATGGGAGAGGGTACAGTATGAGCAGGTGGGCAGCCATTTAGACTGATAGGAAGTTTTCTGTAAGACAATTTAGCAACATAGCACATTCCTTAAAAATAGGCTGTTAAACTCAGCATATTTCTCAGATTCTAGCCATTTCCCCTCAGAAAATAATCACCAAATTGTAAACACCCATCTTAGAGCAACAGTGGTTTGGTTACTTAAAGATATCAGCCTACACATACACAGGCCATTTTTACTTTCTTTATTGTATTTCTAGAATTTTTTAACATCTTTTTTCACTAAGAATAAATTAAAAAACATTTATATTTTTAAAAAACTCCATCACAAAAGCTAAAATGCCCTACCTCTAAGAACAAAAGAAGTCAGTAAAAAATGTTTGTGAATCAATATTCAATTTTTTTAAAATAAACAGAATAAATACTCTCTCATTTCTAAAGACCACAGTTTAGGGGGGTTTTTTGGCAATAATGGGGATTGAGCCCAAGGGTCTTGCACATGTCAGGCAAGTGCTCTACCCTGAAGCTACATCCCCAACCTCAACCACAGCCCATTTTCATTTTGTTTTAAGGCAGGGTCTTGCCAAGTTGCCCAGGCTGGCCAAACTTGTAATCGTTCTGCCTCAGCCTCCTGGTTCACTGGGATTACAGAGGTGTGCCATCTCTACTGCCCAGCAAGATTATTTTTTTCACATAGATTTTCTACAATGTTACCTCCACTGTGGTCACTAAATTGAAAGTAGGAATAGCCTTAAGACAGACTGTAATTAACCTGCTGACTTGTCTTTCTACATGACTTTTCCAAGATATAACAATTGACAACAGAACTGATTCCAGAACCCAAGCCTCTGCTTTACTTCAAGGAATAGTCAGTATTTAGGAGTGAGAGAGAATTAGCCTCTGCTTCCTAAGTGGGTAAAGATCTTTAACTTCATGCCTGTATGATAAAATATTAATATGCATTTTGCATTAATTTATTCTATTAGCAAATATAGGAATGAATTTTCTGATTTAAAATTGTTTACTATTATGTATGCCATTCCACAATTAATGAAGGTGTTTGCTTTAATAAGACAATAAAAATTAGGACAAGAATTTTTCTATGTTCACTTTAAATGTCATAATTAAAAGGTAAAAAAAACCTAATTTATTCTTTCTTTACCACACAGAAAGACACAGCTTCCTAATTTAGTGATTCTTAATTTTTTTTCTAGGTCAAAGGTGTTTCACATAAACTGATTTTTTTAAATAGAACTATAAATTCTTCCCTCCCTCTCCACCCCAAAAAAGGAAATTGCAGAAAATTTTGTAATGCTTCAGAGAGCTCACAGTCTCCATTATCCTGGAGCCATCAAACACCCACGTCCCACATTGTACAACTATAGTAAGTATCTAAACTCTCACTGAACTGAAATGAGGATGAAACGGTAAAAGCACTAGAGCCCAGAGAAAAGGCATTTCTGAACTGACTGCAGCAACAAATCCCACGTTAAGGATTTACCCGAGAGAGTGTCATCCACCTGTGTTCATACAAACACAGGACAACTGTGAAACCAGGGCCACTGGTGAGTGGGAAGAGGCAAGGGCTTTCTCTTCTTAATTCAAATCTCTATTTTTTTGTGTTAGAGGTTTTCAACCCCAAGTATGTACTCCTTTTCTAAATGTGTTTAGTGTGGGTATTAGACAAAAAAGAGCAAGAAAAAATTGAAAACCCTTGCTTTCCTTCACCTTAGCATTCAAAGCACATCTTTTGCCTGTTAACTGGAGTGGTACATCTCTGGTCCTGTCACTAGATCCTACAGAACCAGAATACAAATTCCTATAATATATTGACAAATTCCACAACAACCAAAGAAATAAGGCATTCTGTGTAGTATTTGAGAAAGGAATTTTGATGGTAGGGCACAGTGGCACATGCCTGGAATCCTAGCTACTCCGAAAGCTGAGGATCACAAGGTTGAAGCCAGTGTGGGCAACTTAGCAACATCCTGTCTCAAAAAAATTTTTAAAGGCCTCAGGATATAGCTCCATTTCAGGACACTTGCCTACTATGTGCAAGGCCCTGGGTTCAATGCCCAATATTGCAAAAAAAAAAAAAAAAAGAAGAAAAAGAGGAAGAAGAAAGAAGAAAGAAGAAGGAAGAAGAAAAGAAGAAGAAAGGAATCCTATCTGGCTCACCCACCTACTCAGCTTTTACATGAGAGCATTTTTATATAAAATACTCATAGACGCTACTTTTCCCTAAAGAGTTTAATCCTGTAGCAATTTATATGTATTTTCATGTTGATACATTTGCTTAAATCAGAAAGTTGATATTAGTTATACTACAAATTAACTTCTACTTACTCTGAATCTGCTGTGACACTATTTAATGCACAGTCTAACAGGCCAACTCTGTTTCGAGTTCTTGGATCCCAGCACTCCACTCGACCCTAAACAAATGAAAATCAATCTTAAATGGAAGTTAGTAGACGAAAAATTTCAAACACATTTCAAAATAAGGTTTATTAACACTGATTATCTCATGGGAAATAAAAATTTAACTTTTTACCTTATGATCTTTTTAGTACTATTTAAATATTGTTCCATGAGCTGATTACCTTTTATAATTAAGGGAAAAACTAGTCACGAGTTATGTCTAAGTTATAGGGTTTAGTATCTGGAAGGCATTGGAGAATACATTTATTATTATTTACTTCTGGCATATAAGCATCTTTTTAAACTGAATATTTATCATTATCCCAATGGAAAAGTGCAAATCTCAGGGGAAAAAATATATATTTTTTGCAGTACAGGAAAGTTGAAATTAGAAGCACTCTGCCACTGAGTTACATCCAAGTCCTATTTTTTGCTAAGTTGCCCAGGTTGCCTCAAATTTGCCATCTTCCTGCCTTAGTCTCCCAAGTCACTAGGATTACAGGTGTGCACCACCATGCCCAGCTATCTAGAAAAATTCTTGACAAGCATGAAGCACACTGATTCAAAGTTACTGTAGTTTAAAAGAAAAGTACTGTGTGTTTGATTTTTACTGAATGCTACTATACGACATGTGCAAGACACTATTCTATATACCTCTCTACTTCATGTTGTTTTTACATAGGTTATTTCATGTGAATGTCACCCACACTTCTGAAGAGTTGGTAAGCTAAGTACAGTCACATGTTGCTTAATGTTGGGGATACGATCTGAGACGCACATCACTGGGTAATTTTATCCTTGCATGAACATTACAGCATGTACTAACACAAAGATGGCTACGGCATCGCTGGACCATAGCCCATACAGACCATCACTGCAGAAATATCATTAAGCAGCTTGTGATTATATTACTGTCTCAGCAACGAAGAAACTCAGACTTAGGAAAAATAACTAATTCACAGACGTGAAGCCACCTAATAAATGAGAGCTGGGACTCCAAGAAATATTGCCTTCAATGAGAACCAGGGTGGCTGTGTGCAGTGCTTCTCTTGGGTCAGCAATCCAAGGGTAGTGGCAGGTTGTACTTAGCTATCTACAAGTACCCCAGATCAATGTCTGTGCCTGCCCAATCTGATGCACAACCAGCACAGTTAGCAGCTGTGGGGTAGTCATGTCGGTGTACAAAGATCAATGTTACATGCAAACAGCAAACCATCAATCACCTCATTACCATTCTGCTCTGAGGAATCAAGCAACAGTCTTTAAATAAAAAATCCATTCATGATCAAATGTGAAACTAATATTTAAAGAAATACAGTCAGCATGTGCATACCTCAATTGTTCCTGTGGCAAACAAGCCATGCACTGCATTTATGTCACAAACATTATTCTCCCTAAAACGGTAAAGCAACAGGGAGGAAATACTAGTTAGCATCTACTTTTGAGAGAAGAGGTATTCAATAAACTTTCTAAATAAACAGCCAATACAAATTCCATGGAGACAGAAGACGTGCATATCCCCTCATCACCTGCAAGTGAAAAACAACAAGGTATGAAAGGGTTAAGCCTGGGCTGTAGCCACCAGCGCTTCTAATCCCCAAGGGAACAGGTAACACCCTGCCTGCCAGGAGACAGACAAGACAGGCTTTCCTTCTGAAACACTATTCCACCATCTAGAGAAGAGAAGGCTCATTCTACTTTCTTCCAAGGCAAGGCTGCAGTCTCAGGAATGCAGGCTATCACTAAGGCAATCTTAAGACCCGAGTACACTGAGCTAAGCCTCATTTTCTTTCTCTATCAAGCAGATATTTCACCTACATCATGGAGTTTTGTGAGGATTAAATGAAAGTGACTGTAAAGTGTTCAGTAGTATACACAGTATGAAGACATGCAATAAATAGCAGCTTTTATTATAATAAACAGGAAATCATGAAGCTAAAAAGTAGGTAACTTTTTGTTATACAATTATGTAAAGAGAAGCTAAAAGTTTAAAAAAAAAAAAAAAAAGACAGAAAATAAAAGCATTATAGGCATGCTGGTGCAGGTCTATAATCCCTGCAACCTGGGAGGCTAAAGCAGCGGGATAGCTGGTTCAAGGACAGCCTGGGCAATTTAGCAAGACTGCCTCAAAAACAAGAAAGGGCTGGCTATGTAGCTCAAGAGAGCCCCTGGGTTCAATCCTCAATACAGAAAAAAAAAGGAAAAGAAAAAGAAAAAGAAAAGCATTTCAGGCCAATGTGGAACAAGTTTACTTGTCTCATAAATCACTATGTTCTTCGAACCTTTAAAAATACTCTCAAAGCAATAAGACAAATTCAACAAGCCTTCCTGCACACGATGAGAGGGCACACGATGAGAAACAATCCAGCTCCCATCCTAGATTCACTGTCTGGCCTTGGGCCAACCACTAACCCCTGACACTAGGCTGCTCTCTGTGAATTGGAGCTGTTGGGACCTACCACAAATCTGACTTCAGTTTAAAATGAGCTGAGGTAAGTAAAATAGAAAAATGCCTGCCATGTGGTTAGTGTTTTCATTTTCATGGTTATTTATTATTCAATAAGATGATAGTAATAGGTTCATTCCTAAAGAATTTCTCTTTGAATAAAATATAAGTGCAGCTTATAGTGTATGATAAAAGGGGAAATTTTAAAAACTTACATATATGCTAATAACATAAAAATAAAATTTTTTAAATGACACACTAATTCAAAATTTTCCAACTGAGAAAATCTGGAACAAAACAAAACAAAATCATAAATGAAAACTTAACACTGCAAATAAAAATATTAAGCTGAGTGCTTCTGTTCCTTGTGTTGCTGCAGCTCTGGGGATTGATTCAGGGATTCATGCCTGCTAGGCAAGTGTGAAGCCACTCAGCCACATCCCCAGCCCTAAGCTGAGTCCTTTTAAAGGAATTTTTAGACGTTTTAAAGTAAGAATTGAATTTTTTTTAAAGAAATCACCAGTCTCTCAGTGAATTTTTTGTTTAAGAAAAAAATTTTAAACCAAGTAGACCAGAGTTCTACTTAAATACAATACCGATTACCTGATAACAACCTGGGCACCTAGCACCATCTCCTGGTCAAAATAAATACAGCATCACTTCACAGGATACTCACGCGGCATTAGTTTGCAGAGGATTCAGATATCGTCCTTGTTCTAAGTTTAATCTATAAACTTCAGAGCTGCAAAGTAATAAAGAAAGCTAAAAATCAGGCAAACTACAATGAACTTTTCTATAATAAATATAAATTTCAAACCTATACACATATATCACTCATAATTCATCACTCCCTTTGTAAAACTGATAAAAAGATTTCAGATCTAAAATATATTCATCTTATTTATAAACCTGTCATGTAAAAAGGTGAGTGAAACTATTTGCTGAGGAAATACTGTGAATTAGACTATTTACAAACAACAGGGAGAATGCAAGATCCAAAAGTATTTATAATGTATCTAATATAAAAATAAGAAAAGATTAGAAGGAATACAATAAAACACTAGCAAAGATTTCCTCTGGGTGGCATAATTATGGATGAATTTTTTCTTTTTGTACTTTTCTACATTTCAAAATTTTCTAAAAAGGATATGAATTATCTTTTATATTCATAAAAATGGTTACACATAAGGATAAAAAGTTTTAGAATACTATGCAATAGGGCTAAGAAATGGCCCTCGCTAACAAAATTATCCTAGTAGGCTGCACACTTAGCTCTCTGGATTTAGAGCACCAGGCAACAGAAGCCCGGGGTGGCATCCTAAATGGTTTTGTCACCTTGGAACTAAAGCAACTGAAAAGTAGGGATCATATATTACTTTTGTTTAAAGCTGCTCCCCAATGTTTTCTCACTAGAGTCCATAACCAAATATGCTCTTAATTACAAAATGGTCCAGAGAGAAATTCATTACTGATACTGAATAAACTTAACACAGGAACTACAAGTTTGGGGAAATAAAGAGAAATCTGGGAAACAGAGCAAAATAAACAATATTGTATCTTATACATTGTGGCACCTGGGCTGTACTGAACAGGCTTTGCTTCCTACCAACATTTCCTGCTTGAACCACTGTGACATAAAGCTATCATAAATACTTTTAATGTTAGAATATTTTATTAAGCAGAATAACAGGCATTAAAACATTATGATACCTCTTATCCATAAAATGCACTAATATGTAGACTACTGGACTTATTTTTGGCTTATTCCTTGGTTTCCTTTTTTTTTTGGCGGGGGGTACTGGGGACTGAATCCAGGGCACTTAACCACTGAGCCACATCCCCAGTCTTTTTATTTTGAGACCGTGTCTCAGGTGCTTAGGGCCTTGTTAAATTGCTAAGGCCGACTTTGAACTTGTGATCCTCCTGCCTCAGCCTCCTAAGCAGCTAGGATTACAAGCATGCACCCACCACACTCCCCCAAGATTTTTTTAAAAATAATAACCATGCCTCACTTTATCTACTAAGGCTATTTAAATAGACAAAATATACAGGAAATTTAATGAGAAGTTGACTGTTCACAAAGTGAAAAGGAGAAAGCAAAGAGTGAGTGGATCCAATACCTTGCACCAACAAAGTACAAGTCACAGGATGGATAGTGATATGAGAAATCTCTCCCGAATTTTGGTATTCTGGTTTTGTAGTAAAAACCTGATTGTGAATGAAATTCAATGTATCTATCATTATGTAAGAAGACAATCTGAAAATAAAAGAAAATCAGTTTACTTAGGTTTCTACACAAAGTTTTTATTTCATCATCACTAAAACAAGCAAAGCAAAACAAACTGACTGCTCACACTTGCTTTTTCTAAACACACAGGCATCCCCACACACTCCAGTGCGATTAAGAATAACAACTCTTCACTGGTCCCTGATGCCCTCCTGCACCCTGACGGCATCTCTGCAAGCCCTTCCTTCTAACTGACAGATCTAAAACAAATGCCTTTCACCAATGTGGCTCCAGCACGTTCTAATGTGGAGCACTGCACGAGCCACAACGAGTAACTTCCTGTTTCACTAAAGAACAGATTCTAATAATTCCATAGCTATCACACAGGGTTTGATAAACTCATTTAATTTTATTGTAATATACTATGAAGGTATCTGAAAAATCTACAGATGGTATTTAAGTGCAAATTTATCAATATTAGAGAAAATAAACTATAAAATTATGTTGCAAAAATACATGATAAATGCTACCCCACAGATAAAAGGATAAACTGAACTCACAGTTAGAACTGAAGATAATACATGAAGCATGTCAGCTAAGAAAATTCAATTTTCCTTCAAGATGACTTTTTTTTTGGGTGGTGCTGAGGATTGAATTCAGGGCCTTTGCAAGAGGTAGGAAACTGCTGTACCATTGAGCTACACCGCCAGCTCTCGCGATGGCATTTAACATCACTAAGTAATGTTCTTATTTTATTAAAGTTATTCTAGCTGGTACATAAAAATTGTACATGGTAATGGGATACCATAATGTTTCATAAAAGTTTTTCATTTTAAATTGAATAAAGACCTTATTGACAATTTTCTAGTTGTTGAAAATGACCCTAAGAATTGAAAGATAGACCAATGGCACCAAGAAAAGCAAAGAAATAAATCTATTTAGCTGTGTTCTGAACTGTTTGAGAAGACACCACAAGCACTTGCTGGGTCAAAAAAATTAAATGTACAAGAATGCAAGTTTACCCTTCACTTACAAATAAGAAAGCAAAAACAACCTGGCAACAAAACTGAGTTAAGTTCAAAAATCAGAACTGCAAATCTAGAACATAAGATAGACTAAAAAAGATGACTGCTACCAATTCTTAAAAATGGAGATTAGGTCTCATCCATGATACAGACAGCTAAATTAGACAAGCCAAAGGCCATCTCTACCACAATTGTCCTAAAAAATACTACCCATCATACATGTGCCAAACTACAAGTATATTAAGAGAAAAAAGACAGGTAATCTAATATGCTACTATTTCTAACAACTGAAAACTGAAAATCTTTATACTTATAAAAATGTAAGTACTTCCAGAACTGAAGTTCACTTGCTCATTCCTTTAATATCCAGCACAAACCATTGCTGTCAAACATACCTTTGAATAGTCATCAGATAAAATTTCAAAGGTGACAACTGGAAAACAAGAAATGGGGGAAAAATGCAATTATCAACCAACATTCTTAAAATAAAAATACAAACTTGAGACAAAGATTCTAATTCAACACAGAAATTACACAGAAATGCCGTGAATGAAATTGCCATAATGCCCCCACAATGACAAATGAAAAACTCAAAAGTTTACAGCTTTTCAATACACCATCTAGAATTTTTTTTTTTTTTTTTTTTTTTTTTGGAACTAGGGATTGAACTCAGGGATACTCGGCCACTGAGCCACATCCCCAGCCCTATTTTGTATTTTATTTAGAGACAGGGTCTCACTGAGTTGCTTAGGGTCTCGCTAAGTTGCTGAGGCTGGCTTTGAACTCACGATCCTCCTGACTCAGCCTCCCAAGTTGCTTGGATTACAGGCATGCGCCACCATGCCCGGCTAGATTTTTTGTATAGAACTGAAACAAATGCAGAAAATATGACTTCTAAATTTTATCACTATTTTACCAAGACATTCAAAATAATTTTCAAGACTTTCAAATATATATTTAAAAACATTTTTAAATGTTGATTAAAAAAGGGTAATGGTAACTCTTTACCTATTCATAGTTTACCTGCTAAATAAAAATAAAAAATGAAAATCACTGCTACCAGTGGCACACAGAGTTCCCAATTTTTAAAAGGCAAAGGGTGAGACAAGTTAGAATGCACTTATAATTCTAAGGAACACTCCCCCCCTCCAGGCGTGGTGGCACACACCTGTAATCCCAGTGACTGGGGAGGCTGAGGCAGGAAGACCACAAGTTCAAGGCCAGCTTTGGCAACTTAGTGAGGGCCTTAGCAACCTCTTGTTCTTTTTCCCTCAATCCCCAACACGAGGCCAACTAATAAAGGTTGAACTTCCTCATTTTAATGTGCCTTCTATGTTTGGCAGAAAATGAGAATGACCCTCCATGACCTTCACTTGACTACAATCCTCCCGCCCCACCAGTGTGGGTAAAAAATGACTTACTGAGATACCTCTCCTGTGATATGCTACATTATATATCAAATGGGAGATTTATAATCATATGAGCACTGTAAAAGAAGTTTCCTTTCGCTGGCAGTGAGGGGAAAATCAGAAAGATGTGAAAGCACTAGAAGGATCTAATGAGCTGTCGCTTGAATGCAGGGGTGACCATGTGACAAGGCAGGCAGACAGCCTCAACAGGCCAAGCAGGGCCAGCTGACAGCAAGGAGTGGGATCACTAGGCCTTCAGCCACAATCAACTGAATTCTGCCAACAACCTGAGTATGTTTGGAAGCACAGCCTTGTGCTCCGTCCTACAGATAAGAGCACACCTGGCTGACACCCTGATTCAGCCTTGAGCACAGAACACAGCAGAGTCTGGAAGGACTTAAGGGCTTACAGAAGAGAAAGCTGTTAAATATATGCTGTAAACTACCATGTTTGTACTAATTTGCTACATAACAATAGAACACTAATATACAACTGTTATGGTTTAGATATGAGTGTCACCCAAAAGTTCCTGCATTAATGCAGGGCTATTTCAGAGGTGACACAATTGCATTATGGGAGTTGTAAAATCAGCCCATCCTAGTTCTAATGCACTGACTGGGTGGCAACTACAGGCAGGTGGGGCCTGGCTGGAGGAGGTAATTCACTGAGGGCATGACCTGGAAGGGAGCACCTTCCCCACTTTCTCTCTGCTTTCCAGCCACCGTGGGGGTGGGGCGCGGCAGCTCTCCTCCACTATGCTCTTCCACCATGATGTCCTGACTTGCCTTGGGCACAGAGCAATGGCTGACCACTGAACCAAGAATCAAAATAAACTTTCCCTCCTCTAAGTTGTTCTTCTCAAGTATTTTGATCACAGTAACAAAAGTTGACTAGCACAACACCCCATTTCCACCCTGAAAAGCAGAAAAGTAGACAAATAACAAAAGCTATTTTTACAAACTCAAAGTTAGTGTCTTACTCACCTTCAGAATCTAAACACCTTTCAAACTTCAAGGATAACTGATAGGTGTCGTAACATCGAACCCGGGGTTTATATGTTCCTATAAAAAAATTAAAGTGATGTAAAACCTAAAGATAGACTTTTCATAGTCAATATCCTGTAGAACTGTGGAGGATACTTTTTGTTCAGAGGTAGGCAGGATTTGTTGTAACCAAATCAAACAAAAGGAACTTAAATGCAGTCCAAGAGGGAAATGAGCAAAGGACAAACAAGCAAGTCATGGAAAATGAAATACAAATAATAAGTCTCACGAAGACTCTGATGAAAGTAGACTGAAACAATGACGGCATTTTATCCATCAGAATGGCAAAGATGAAGAAGGTCTGTACTGGTGGGAGGGCTGAACAGTGATTCATATAAACTGCTGTTGATCAGTGTAATGGACACAACCTCTTCAGAGGACCAGCCAGCAACACCTGTAGGATATGTCATGTTTATACACCTTGAAACTACATTTCAACTTACACAAAGTGAATCTAAAGAAACCTCCCCACAAGTGTACCAGAGACATAAGAATGTTTGCTGCTGCATTGTTTATAATGGCCAGAAACTGAGAGCAAATAAAATATCCCCTCACAAGAAAATGCTTAAATAAATGGTGGTAAATCTACTCAAGGGAACACTATGCACCTCATAAAGAGGAGGAGCAGGCCTGTGCCTCCTGGTGTGGAAAGCTGCGAGATGTACCGCAGAGGAAGAAAACTGAAGTTAGCGTCACAGAAGAGGGTGCACTATGACCTCAAGACTGTGGACCTGAACGCGGGTGATGTGAGCACTCGGTGCAGGGAAAGGTGGAGGAACCAGGACCAACTTCTGTCCCTGAGAAGTGCAATTCTGCAGACTTTCACATTTTATACTATAAAACATTTTATGTTATTTCTGTAAGTTTGCATCTTGTATAAGTTTGTCACATTTATAATGAGGGGAAAATATTGTTTTTTTTAAAAAAAATCTTTAAAAAAAAGAAAAGCAAATGAGATAGTTTTGGGTTTTGACATGGATCAAAGCCTAAGATTTTATCTGAAAACGAAAAGTTCAGGGCTGGAAAACGTAGCTCAGCTGGCAAAGCACTTGCCTAGCACATGCAAGGGCCTGGGTTCCATCCTCAGCACCATCAAAACAATAAACAAACAGAAGTTTAAAAACCAGTAAATATAAAGCAGCTCAATTCACAACAGCTAAACTATGGAATCAACCTAGATGCCCTTCAACAGATGAATGGATAAAGAAAATGTGGTTCATATACACAATGGAACATTACTCAGCTTTAAATAATGTAATTATGTTATTTGCAGGTAAATGGATGGAACTAGAGAATATCATGCTAAGTGAAATAAGTCAATCCCCAGAAACCAAAGGCAGAATGTTTTTTCTGATAAGCAGATGCTGATCCATAGTGAAGGGTGAGTAGAGATGAATGAAGGAACTTTGGGTTCTGCAGGGTAAGGGAAAGGGTGGGGCAGCAGGGATGTGAAGGATGGTGGAATGAGACAGACATTACCCTATATAAATGTATGATTACACTACTGGTGTGATTCAGCACTATGTACAGCCAGAGGAATGAGAAGTTATGCTCCATTTGTGTACAATCTGTCAAAATGCATTCGACTATCATGTATAACCAATTAGAACAAATTTTAAAAATAAAAAAAAAACAGTAAGTGAACTTGGAGCCCACTGTTGTATGATGGCCATTTAAAAAAATTTGTACATATGAGTGTCAGAAAGGTCATATATGAGACTGAATATATGCAGGGCCTTCATTCCTGTTTTGTTTATTTTTGGTTTTGTTTTTGCTTTATATTTTTATATCACTTACAAAGTTTACAAGTTTTACTTTGGCCATCACCAAAAAAAAAAAAAAAAAAAAAAAAGTGACAAAAAAGATAGATATAAATAAAAGCAGTCCTTCTATTTCCTGTTTTATTTTTCTCATTCCCAAGACTAATAATGCAACTGAGAATAGGTTCAAATCTGTCATGATCATAAACCAAATGCTTCTAAAAGAAACCAAAACACTGATTAGTTTTGTAGCAGATCAATATTTAGCACATCCCCTGAGCTCATTCCCTGGAAGAGTCTATTTCTTCAACTAGACTGAAATACCAGGGGCCAATCTTATTCAACTTATTTTAGCCACAGTCATAGAACACTGAAGGCAATCCAAGAAAGAGGTAGAGACAGAGATCAAGATCAAGATGGGCAGGGCACGGTGGCCTGCACCTGTAATTCCAGTGCCTCAGGAGGCTAAGACAGAAGGATCACAAGTTCAAGACCAGCCTGGGCAACTTAGCAAGACCTTGTCTCAAAAATGATAAAATAATAAAAATAAAAAGGGCTGGGGATATAACTTAGTGATGGAGCACCCCTGGACTCAATCCCCAATACTGAAAAAAGAAAAAAAATCAAGACCTTTGTTGAATGGTGATGCCAAGTAAACTTCCTCTACTGATATGAGAGAGAAGCTGCTAGAGAGGCAAACCAGAGGCACTCTGGACTCTAGAAATAACTGTATAACCAGCAGAGCAGCCACCAGTCATGTGTGGCTATTTAAATTAATTAAATGGGGCTGGGATGTAACTCTAAAGGTAGAGTGCTTGCCTAGCCTGCAAGAGGCCCTGGATTCAATCCTCAGCAGGGTAAAACGAATTAATTAGAATCAAATAAAAGTATAAATTCAGTTCCTCAGACCAACCGACCATGTTTTACACATTCCTGATGAAATATTAAGATAAAAATAAAACAAGGTATTTGGAGGCTGAGGCAAGAGAATCCCAAGTTTGAGACTGCACTGGACAACTTAGGAAGATCCTGTCTCCAAATAAAAAATAAAAAGGGTTGGGAACACAGCTCAACCTGGATTCAATTTCTAGTACCATAAAAAATAAAAATTCGAAAAATCAAAACAAAATATTTAAAACATTCTAAATAAGGAAAAGTGCAATTAATTTTTGCCTGGGGGTAAAAAATGACTATTGTCAATTAATTAATTAAAATCAAAATTTTAAAAAGAATAGTTTAACAGATTTAACTTCTTAATCTATATCCTGACCCTCTTCGATAATAAGTCTTTGAGCCTGGACAGTAACTTAATACTTCTGGTTACAGAAGATGAACAAAATGAATTAAGTTTCTAAGTTCCTTCCAGTTCTCAACAACTGTGCCCTACATCATGAATTTCCTAAATCCTCCTTACCAGTTTCTGAAAATAAACCTGGAGGCAAGAGATGAGGACTATGACAATACTGAGACAACCACTAACAAAGAACAAAAAAGATTAGCCTAGGTGTGCACAAAGGTCTGAAAACAGAAAGTGATTGGAATCAGGTACAGTGGTGCACACCTACAATCCCAGAGATTCAGGAGGCTCAGGCAAGAGGTTCATACATTGGAGGGTCTGCACTAAGCAACTTAGCGAGACCCTCTCTCAAAACAAACAAACAAAAAATAGGACTGAGGATTAGCTCAATGGTAAAGCACCCCTGGGCTCAATCCCCAGTACCACACATATGCACACACAGAAAAAGGACACAGATAGTATTAAACCAATAAGAAAAGGTTGTGGACAACACAAAGAGATATAGATAGCATTAAACCAGTAAGGGATAGTGTTGAACCAATAAGAAAAGGTTGGGGACAACGCACACAACATTTGCACCAAAAGCACAATCAAAAAACCATTAATCAAAACTGTTCTGCGTTATAACACATTAAAAGTCCTCTCTATTTCATGTTTTTTTAAGCATAAAATATTAATATAAAATCTTACATAAGTTTTTTTTAATGCATGATACAGAATGTCATGACTCTTCCTGGAACCCTTCTTCCTTGCTGGTTTTAAGTCTAAATAATACAACCATTTTGAGAGAAAGTCTGAAGGTTTTCTTAAAAAAGTAACCAGCTAGTCCACTCCTAGGTATTTACCAAAGACAAATAAAAGCATGAATCCCAATAGAGATCTATTTAGAATTGTTCATAGTGCTTTATCAACAGTAGCTAAAAACTAAAAATAGTCTAGGTACTCATCAGACGGAAAAATGGATAGAGTATTTGCATTATAATGAAATACTATTTGGTAATTAATTTTAAAAGAACAAGCTATTGATACATACAACAAATGAATCTCAAATATAAGATCCTAAGCAAAATAAATCTTAAAACAAAATACACAAGGCATGATTGCATCTAGATAGTTCTAAAACAGGCTAAACTTGTTTGTGATGAAAAAAATAAGAGCAGTGGGTGCCTCTGCCTGGTTGGGCACAAGACTGACTGTAAGAGGCATGAGGGAATATTCTAGGTGGAAGGAATGTTCTGAATGTGACAGGGATTTGGGTTACACAGGTGTGTGCATTTGTCAAAATTCAACAAACTATAAACCTAAGACCTATGCAAGGCTGGAGATGTAGCTCAGTGTTAGAGCACTTGCCTAGCACACGGCCTTGAGCCCAATCTCCTGCACTACTACACACACACACTCCACGCATTTCTAGTTAATGACACACATGCTAAGGTACTTACAGGTGAAGTAAGCTGATACCTACAACTTGTTCTAAAATGCAACAAAAAATAAGATGGAACCAGGGACAGTGGCACACCTGTAACCTATTATCTGGGAGGCTGACAGGAATACCACAAGTTCAAGGCCAACCTGGGTAACTTAGCAAGACCTTGTCTCAAAAAAAAAAGGCAAGGAGGGGTAGAGTATAGAACCCTAGGTTCAATCCCCAATACAACAACAAAAACCAAGACAGATTGATGGATGGACAGAAAGAAAAACAGACATGTGAGAAAGCAAACAGTAAACTATTTATTTATTTACTATTATACATAGTTAACTATTTATTGCAAAATCTAGGTATTAGGTAAATGGGTGCTTACCATACAATTTTTTCAATATTTCTTTATGTTTGAAATTTTTTACAATAAAATATTAGGGTTAAAAAAAAAAAGTGACCTTTCCCATGTGAATCATAACCAAAAAGATGCTTACCAGTTGCTAAAATATACTGTCCATCTTTTGACACCTTAATAGTGGTACACACAGTAGGCATTTCAAAATCCTGAATAAGTTCAATTCTCCTACGGACATCTACAGAGAAGAGAAAAAATAACCAGTTTAACTTTCTCTATCACAGGCACGCTCAACAGTCCCCGCAAACACGAACAGGCCATTCACATTCCAAACATTTCCAGGCCTCGGGAAAGGACACCAGCACAGCCCACCCATCACAACACACATTTCTCTCAGCTCAGACATTAGTCTAACCTCTGTACTAAATAAAACCTACTCGTGATCTTGACCCTACATCCAGAAACCCTTCAATCTTTGATTCTTATACACCCAGTTTTAAATAAAATAAAAGGGAAGATGGGCATGGTGGCACACACCTGTAATTCCAGTGGCTAAGGAGGCTGAGGCAGGAGTATCACAAATTCAAAGCCAGCCTCAGCAACTAAGCAAGGCCCTAAGCAACTTAGAGAGACCCTATCTCAAAAAAAAAAATAAAAAATAAAAAGGGTTGGGATGTGGTTCAGTGGTTAAACACCCCTCGGTTCAATCCCTGGTGCCAAAAAAAAAAAAAAAAGAAAGAAAGAAAAAGAAAAAGAAGCCGGGTGCATGGCACATGCCTGTAAACCCAGCGACTCGGGAGACTGAGGCAGGAGGATTGCAAGTTCAAAGCCAACCTCAGCAATTCAGTGAGACCCTGTCTCTAAAAAAAAATACAAAATAGGGCTGGGGATGTGGCTCAGTGGCTGAGTGTCCCTGAGTTCAAACCCTGGTTCCCCCGAGCCCACAAAAAAAAAAAAAAGAAAAAGAAAGATAAATCCTTCATCTCTGATAAGATGCAATGGAGAAAATTTAAAGAAAATTTGTCCACAAAATGATTTAGGAATTAATCTTACATTCTGATTTTCCCTGCTGTCATTAAGTTAAAGAATCAAAATCTTCCCACAATACAACTCTAATGCACCAATTTTAAAAAGTGGGGAAAAAATCGTATTATAAAAGAATCAAAATCTTCTGCAATGATCTTTTGCTATTTATGTTCATATGTTCTCTGTGTATAATTCTTTTGTTCAGAAAGAAAAACGCTTGTTATCTCAAAAACAGACAAATGAATTTAACAGAAAAAGATTTTGATGCACTGAAGAACAAAGCAATTATACAATTGTTGGAACACTGGGAGAGCTGGTCCTCCCTGGGCCTTGGGATCTCACTCCCACTGCCACTATTATATCTAGACATTTCTCAGGGTTACTTTGCAGCTGGAAACCTGATCCACTGCGTAGGGAGCATCCATCTGCATGGTGCTGAATATCCCCATGGGACTCTAGTGGAAATTGACACAAGCATGCTGACACTCATTGCATTTTGTTGTGCTATGAGTAATAAAGTCCCCAATCTCTGACCCAGGAAGTAAGAGGCTAATTTATTAGTTTTTAAGTACAATAAAATCAAATCCCACATCTCCCAGGAATATAGCAGCCACAACAAAAAGTTTCTTAAAAAGAAAAAGGCAAAAGTATTTATTTTCCACTATATTAATCCCTTTGCATTTTGTAACTCCTCACTTCTACATGATAACAATGGATGAGTGAGAGCTTTAAGATGGATCACCAGTGTCCCTGAAGCAGGAAGAGACAATACTCACCAACATCTTTCTTCTGCAATGCTCTCTTTTTCCTGTCAGACAGCCACTTAAAAGAAAATGAAGAGACTGTATTTTAAAACAAATTTACCTAAATTGTTTTCTGCTTACAAAAGTAATACATACGCATATTAGAAAATTCAGGCCTGACAGACATATGTAACATAGAAGATGAAAATATTCTGTGATCCTAATACCACTACTATTAGGTATTCTGGACTTTTTCTTGTATATGTTTACATAAATGAGACAAGGAGTTTTTCAAACTTCTGTTTCACACGGGAGAAAATTAACTCATCTAACCAACCTAAAGGAAAGTAGTAAGCCTCAAATAGATAAATAACTGGCCAAATAGCTGACATGGTTAATAAATGAATGTTATGCTTTCCAGTCATACTCACTGATATCAGGTTTTGTTTTACACCCCAGCCTAGCAAACAGCACAATTCTGTTGCCTTACCAAGCGACAAAAAGGAAGCACTTGTCAATTACGATTATTCTAAACCAATGGTTCCTGACCAGGGCAATTTTGCTCCCCAAAAAGCATCTGGCAATTCCTGAAAATACAGTTGTCATAAATAGGGTGGGGGGTTATCCTCCTGGCATGTAGCAGGTAAAGCCAGGAACAATGCCAAACATCCTAGGATAAATGCATAAGACAGCCCCCAGCAACAAAGAACCGACCAGTTCAACAGGTCAATGTCAATAATGGTGAAGAAACCCTGCCCTAAAGGAGTAAAAGCAAGCAAAAGAAAAATGGCTGTATGTCTCCTTTAAAGACACAAGTCAATGTATACCCCTTATTAGACATGACACCATAATCTCTAGGACTCCCTGGTTATACAGATTCACCACTCAAGTCCCTAAATGTGACACCTGAGGCAGTGTCTACATGCAGAACAGGATAATAGTTTGAAGCGCCTGGGTTTGAGCCAGAGCTTCCTTCTGCCTTTGTGTTTAGTGGACTGATACAGATTTATGCCAGAGATTGTACTGCTGATTTTACTTTAGGCAGTAACATTTTAATTAAAGGTTATGTTGAGCACATTTTGGAGCATTCAATGTGTTCTTCCACATCAATTTAACACAAGCAGAACAAAGGTGTATTTCTAAGGTGCCCCTCAACAAATAATAGAATACAACTCTTCTTAGAAGTTTTGCTCACAAATGCAAAAACCCATAAATCATAGGTCTCATTCTTTCTGAGCAAATGAGTGTGGGGCAAAGAGGATTTCCTTCCACATGGGGGCCTGGGACCTGAAAGGCCAGGAATTCAACACAGTAAAGATGGGAAGAAAGGAAAGTTCATTCAGGAGTTCCTATAAAAACTGACAGCAATACAGGACAGCACACAGGAAAAGGAGTCAGCATGGGACAAGAAAAAAGAGGCCTAAACATGGTTTTGAAGTTCATCAAAGAACCAAAGTTTTCACTAAATTAAGCCATCCTCTCGATATTCTATAAAATTAGAGCTAATATAGAACTATACCACAGGTGATGGTGCACACTGTCATGCCAGGTACTCAGGAGGCTGAGGAAAGAGGATTACAAGTTCCAGGGCGGTGCGGGTAACTTAGAAAGACCCTGTCTCCAAATAAAAAATTTAAAAAGCTGGTAAAGCATCCCCAGTACAAAACAGAAAATAATCATACCTTACCAAATAATTTAATCAGAAGCCTAGCACCACCCCTAAAAGAAGGCAGAAGCAAGCAAGTTCTAGGAAAGCTGGTGACCTCGTTCTCTCACTGCATAGCTGCCTCTCTCTTGCAAAAAGAAAGAAAAAGACCCTATGTTCCTTTACATTTGAAGGAGATAATGCTACAATATACACAACTATTTACTACTCAAGGTTTTCATTTGATGCTTATTAGAACTTCAAACCTTCAGTGTCAAAAAAAAACTTACATTTTTTTTTTTTGCTCATCCCTTTCCCACTCCCAACCATTCATCACTGATAGCACTTTTTATCATCTGTAACTGTCTTCTCACTTGCTCATTTGTTTATTATTCTTTTCCCCAACAGGGATCTTTATCTAACATGTTCACCATGTACCTTAACATTTAGAGCTGCCTTGGCTGGAGATGTGGTCCAATGGCAGAGGGCTTGACACTTGCCGTGCATGCATACGGTCCTAAGTTCAATCCCCAGGACAACAAAAAAACAAAAATGGAACTCTCTGCACATACTCTCAACAAATGAGCACAATGAAAACACAAATGAGAAAGATCACCTGTGTGAAGAACAACTGGAAGAGGAGGAATTATTTAAACCTGAATTTTTATAAGAAGGAATGTAATCATTGACTCCAAATTTCTCAAGGCCAAGTACGCTGAAGAAGAGCTATGTTTATTCTGTTTTCCTTGGGCCAGACTCCGCCCAATAGTGGCATGCTATCAACTGGTACATTTTGAAACCACTTTCTGACAAGTGCAGAGTCTTGAGAATTTTGAGCTGAGACTATAAATTTTCACCTCCTTGAGGCTGGAGACCTGCAAATGGAAATGAGCTTCCACAAAAAGTTTTCTCTCCTCGGAAGTGCTTGAACAGAGGCTTGACCATCACTTAAAAGAATTAAACACCAAGCTTCAAAGCCTAGTGTGTGACCATGGATAAGTCATCTTTCCCCTGGCTAGATCTCAGCTGCATACGTCAACACGAAAAGACTAGAGGAGCACTACCGATTTGTTCAAGCCCCTCTGTCTCTGATGTTCTAACATTATGGAATCAAGTTCAGCAAGATTCGAATACACTGTCCTTTGCACAATAAACGCTGCCAAGTGCAAAGACTGGATCTCCTTTGTCCGGTGCTCTGACTCTAGGGCCTCGCATTTAACATAAGCTCAACAAAGAGCTAATGAACGGGTATGAAAACCGGGAGGTCGTTAAAATGAGGGAAGAGATGTCTGTCAACCGACCTATCCACGTTTTCCTGCTCGGCGTGGGAATGACTGTGGACACGCACAGAAGCCCAAAGGGACACATCGCCTGGTCTGGAGAACTTCACGAAAACTCCAGCAAAGTTCATCGACCCTGATCACCTCTCGGTCCAGCTTCTGGAGCGGTGACAGTAGCGTCAGACCCCCAGCTCACAGACACCCGCCTCTGGGCCTCCACGAATCGCGGACGGGTAAAGGTCCAGCTAAACCAGGCCAAGGCCAGGGCCAAGGAGAGCGGCGGCTGCCCGGCGCGGAGTGCCCCCGAGAGTGCCGGTGAGGGGCGTGGGCGGACTCACCTCGGGAAGGGACTTGCCGCAGCTGAGACTGTAAATCTTCACCTCGTTGAGGCTGGAGACCTGCATGGTGGCACCGAGAAGCGGCGGCGCAGGCTGCAGCCCTCGTCCCTGTGGCTCCTGAGCCACCCAGCAAGACAACCCCGGGCACCGCGCGGCGCGGCGCGGCGCAGGGCGTGCGGCAGATGGCGCGCGGTGATGACGCACTTCCGGGCGCCGGGACGCGTACTTCCGGGAAGCGGGCGGCGTGAACCTCGGTGGGGTGCGGCTGGGAGAAGCTGGGAGAACCTGCGAGGCCCGGCGGGGAGGCTGGGGCTGGCACCGCGGACCCTGTTCTTCCTTCTCTCAACTCCCGGAGCGGCGGGAAGTGGCTTCTAGTCGGTGCCGCTGCCCAGGCCAAGATGTCGCGGTCCCGGGCAGGAGCGGGTGGGGTCAGCGAGCGAAGCCCACCGGGCTGCGGATTCGGAGTGGACGTGGGCTTCTCGTTCCTCCTGCCTTCCTCCAGCGTTTCTGTGCTTGAGGAATACATGGCTAGTGTTGGCCGCCACTGGTCCCAGCTCCTCGGGAGGCCAAGCAGCAGGATCGTGGTTGCTGACCAGTCTCAGCAGCTTGGCGAGGCCCCGTCTCAAAGTAAAATGGAGGGTGGGAGGAGGCCGGGGTGCAGCTCGGTGTAGAGGCTTGCCTGGCATGCTTGAGGCCCTGCATTCAATCCCCAGTGTCCGGGGCGGGCGAGTTAAATGTTGTTTTTGTCGGTACTTCACATTCATCTACTGATGAAAGAAACAAAAGAAGAAAGCAAACAGGAAAAAGAAAATAGTACAACAACAACAACAAAAACAGCAGAAGAAGATTGGGTTTTGAAAAGTGGGTTTGAACCTGATGTCTTTTGAGGCGGGTGTGCCAGCCGTGACAGCACAGCTCCTCAGTACCGTATTTCTCATTTGATTGTTACTTCATAGAGAACTGCCTCTACTGTTGTCTAAATAGGAGGACTTGAGAATTCTTAGCTAGATGACAGCTGCAGGGGCAAGTGCAGGCTAACACTAGTCCTTTTGGAAAGTGGAACGTTACCCACTTCCCTTACTTAGCAGTGTTGGCATTCTTCCAAATCATAGATTGGAGAAATAAGTGGATTCAAGGTTCAGTGTCCTCAAATGCATGGTAGCCCTACTACTATATTGACAAATTAGCCCTCACTTCAAGGACAAGAGCACTGCTTATAATAACTTAGTATGTCTAGAGCCCAGTCCCTGCCTATTTGAGTATCCCATGGCTTGCCAGCCCCACACCTAGCCTGTCCAGCTACCTTCCTTCGCTCAGTTCCTCTCAACCTTCAACTGTGCTCTCTCCTGGTTAACTATTAGCAGTGTCTTCACAACCATCCTCAACCCACTCCCATCTCTGGTCACGACACTCAGTATCTTAAACCGTGTGATTTTTAATTCTGAAATATTTCTTCAAAACTCAATTCCGTTTTCACCCCTCCTGCCCCAGTTCAAATATCCATCATTTTTGGATTATCACATTTCCGACTAATCTCCCTTCATCCTTTCTTTGAAAATCCTTTCACTACCATACTTCCTAAAACCCAAATATATCATTTCATCCCCCTTGCATCTGAATTAGACTGAGAGTTTTGAATTACCTGTATGTCATTTGTCCACATCCTCTACCCTCCCCATCCACCACCACCCAGTACCTGACAGTGTCTGGCTTATATTAAGGATTATCAAATATTTACATTTAGCATTATAAATACGAATAAGTTTCTAAACTCTCCTTTTTACACAAATCCAAGACCCTCACAGTTAAGTGCAAATGTCATTGGAAAAAGCAGCATAATAGAAATGTGAACCCTCATACATTGCTCATACAAACGTAAAGTGCAGCCACTACGAAAGAGCAATTTGGTTCCTTAAAGATCTAAATGTGAAGCTGGGTGTGGTGGCACACGCCTGTAATCCAAGCAACTTGGGAGGCTGAGTCAGGAGGATCGCGAGTTCAAAGCCAACCTCAGCAACTTAGCGAGGCCCTAAGCAACTCAGTGAGACCCTGTCTCTAAATAAAATACAAAATAGGGCTGGGGATGTGGCTCAGTGGCCGAGTGTCCCTGAGTTCAATCCCTGGTTCCAAAAAAAAAAGATCGAAATGTGAAATTGCTATAGTAGAACACTGAAGATCTGACTCTGGAACCAGTCTGGCAGGGTTCAAATCCCAACTGCCATTTTTATGTTCTTTTGTAAAGTACTTAGAATCCAGTGCATGGCACATAATAATCATGGAAGTGTTTGTAAAACAAAGCTGAAAATAAATGCCATGTAACTAAATAAATATAAAATTTATCCAAGTGCCGTTAGCATTTCATTTTTTAACATAGGTCATCTATTTAAAGTGTACAGAGCTGGGGATGCAGCTCTGTGATAGAGCTCTTGCCTGGCATGCAGATTCAACCCCCAGCAACACACACAAAATTAAAGTGTTCAAAGTTATGAGCTCTCATATCCTCACAGAGTTGTGCAACCATCACCACAATCAATTTTAGAACATGTCATGTTCTGACAGCAGGGTTGAGCGACTGACTGTGGTCAATAACGGGGCTGCCATCTGCTTTCTTTGGCAATCACTGACCACACAAATTAACCTAGGTGCTCGGTCCATCTTACTTAAGGTTGTTTTTGTTTTTGTTTTTGTTTTCCCTGTTATAACCATCTTTGAAGTTTGCATCCAAATTCTGCCTCCTGCCTGAGACACCTCTTGGAGGCATGGGGAGGCAGAGTGCCCTGACATACCAAGGCTCCATTGGGTGGTAAAGTCAAAGAAGGCATAACCATAGAAAACATATTTTTCAAAATACACAGGATGGCTTTAAAGAAATCTTGAATGATTTTACACACTATTTTATTACTCAAGAATGTGTTGTAAAAGCCATCTGGAATGTAAAACACTTTGAACGTGTTAAGTGCTTATAAGTGTTGTAGGTGAGATTTCTAGGTATCTCCTACTCCTGATTTTGATAATCAAGGGCCCCAGACCTCTTGGCCTCACTTGATTCGATCCTATCTCCATATCCATAGATGAACCTGCTGCTTCATTAGTGGTGGGTATCATTATTCAGGCTTTGAATCTTTGCTGATCTGGACCCAATAATGCCTCCCAGATCCTCCTGCCCAAGCCCCACCAGTTCCTCAAAACTCACCTGCTAAATATTTTACTTGTTTTCTTATGCTTCACTCCTTAAATGCCTTCATAGCAATTGCAACTTTCCTGACTGATACAGTTTGTTCCAAAGTACACCCTGCAAATGCACGAATAGAGAACTTGCATACAGCACTGTTAAATGTCTACCCTGCGTGGTTACCTTCAGACACTCAGGTTTTCTCAGGCCACCAGATCACCCTCAAGGCTAATAAAAGTGTCATTTTTAAAGAGCCTGTAAATCTTTATTAGTCTTGGGATGGGCTCATTTTGAATGTGTCTGCCACTTTGTTACTTCCTTTCTCCATCCTTTTGGTAACTATAGGAATATAGGGTGGTATCTCGCACTCACCTGTACCATCCAGGACTTCTGCAATCCACGCAGGACCCATCTTGTTTAAGAGGTTCGCTCACTACTCCCTCATCCTTGGGTTTTGTTTTGTTTTGTTTTTCTTGTGGTACCAGAGACATTCTATCACTGAGCTATACCGTGGCCCTTTTTATTTTAAGACAGTCTGCTTCCCAAGCCAGTCTCAAACTTGCTATCCTCCTGCCTCAGACCCTGCCCACTCACCCCCACTCCCACCAGTCACTGGGATGACAGGCATGTGCCACCATGCCTGGCCTCACTCTTGGATTCTTTTTGGTTGGTTTTGAAGCAAATCTGTGGCAGTTATCTCCGTGAATTGCAATGTGCTGGTCTGACCTCTCTGCTTCTTATGGAATTGAGACAGGATTGGACCTTGTTCAATTCTGTGTGCCCCTGGTGTATGGGGCACTTGTAGTAAATATTTATTGGTAAAAGTGAACCAGTGGTCTCCTTGTCTTGGTCCAAGAACACCTTAAACTGCATGGTTTAAAACAACAGAGAATTCTCCTTTCTGGAGGTTGGAAGTCCAAAATCAAGAAGCCTCAGTTCTGGTGTCTGGTGAGGACCTTCTTCCTTCATAGACATCTTCTCACCATAACCTCACAGGGCAGAGGGGACAATGAGCGCCCTTTGACCTATTTTATAAGGGAACTATTCCCATTTGTAAGGGCCCCACAGACCCAGTCACCTCCAAAGGCCCACCCCCAATACCATCACCTTGGGTTTCAAGACCATGACTCTCCCCATCCTGACCCTGCTTCACATTGAATGCATGTCAGTCTCAGGGACATTGAAAACAGCATGACTCTGGCCCGTGGTCCCTTGTTGTTTCCAACACTACTACTCTTGTCTCTCCAAGAGTGGCACACCCAAGTGTTGGGAGTCGCCCCCCAGGGAACAAAGCATTTTCTCCAAGAAAAAACGAGTTGTTCTGGGTCCTCAGAGCCAGAGCAGCTTCCTCTCCACCATCACTGGCCTGAGGTCTTGACCTACTTCTCTGCTGGGTTGCCTCCGTCAAGGATGAGACTGTAATGCAGATGTAGTGTGTCTAGTACGATGTCTGACACAGCATCCAGTCCCCGGGTAGCAATGAACTTGACCCTAGTGCTGTACTAGATGCTGCTCTTGGGCAAGGTGCACCACACTGCCTGGCTCTGAGCACTGGCCCTGCCTCCTGTTACCTGTGAAAGCAAGTTAACCCAACCCTCTCCACCTCTGCGTCCTCATTTCTTAGATGAGGAATGCTAACAATACCCTCTTCAGAGGTTTGTTGGGAAAATCTATAGAGTTTGTGCTGCTAATTGCTGAGTCCAGGCTGTTTTTAACAACCCAGAAATCAGGATGTGTCCTGTGAGCCAGTATGTTTAATTGCCTGCATTGTTTCCTCTAGTGATACAAGAAGTAAGGGTTCATATTATAGTTAAAGGACTTTTATTCTATTTTTAAAAGTGAATCATCTGACTGTGTTGCCCAGGCTGGACCTGAACTTGACTCAGGTGATTTCCCTTCCTCGCCCTCCTGAGTAACTGGGACTACACAGTACTGTCACTGTGCCTCTGGATTTTTAGATTTAGCAAAACACAGTACAATTGGTTAGTAAGGAACCAAAGAAAAGAAAAACTTACTAGTTTATAGATTCTAACGAACCCAAAATGCTCTGGTCTTAGTTGGCACTCCAGAAACCTTCAAGTAACATTTGGGATCCCTCTGCGGGTTCTTTATCTCGGGAGGCCAGTGGGTCTCCAGATCCTGTGAACTCCTTCAGGTGCCAGGCTTGTCTCCTCTGCTGCCACTGCCACGGGAGGTCTGGTGCGATGCCCTTTTCTGGACTTCTGTCACACAAGAGAGTACCTCTATCAGACAGATCCGATCGTGCCACACAGCTGCTCAAAACTCTTCAGTTCCCCCACAGACAAAAGAACGCATATGAAGACTTTGGTGGCTCCAGATCCTTCAGCACATGGCCCTGTCTTCCTTTCCCAGCCTGTGTCCCATGCTGCCACCTACCCCCGCCACTCACTACACTCTCCCAAAATCATAGTTTGGAAACAATGAGAGTTGGGCATTGTGGTGCACACCTGTAATCCCAGCAACTTGGGAGGCTGAGGCAGGAGGATCACATGTTTGAGGCCAGCCTCAGCAACTTAGCAAGGCCCTAAGCAACTTAGCAAGACCCTGTCTTTAAAAAAAAAAAAATCTGGTGACATAGCTCAGCACTCCTGGGTTCAATCTCTCCAAAAGAAAAGAAAAGAAAACCATGTGACTCCCCTTGCACCCTTCATGCCTTTCCTCCTGCTCCTCTGGCTACTGTTAACACCCTCCTTGGCCAGGTGAGGAGGTATGTACATGCAGCCCCAGCTACTCAGAGGGTTGAGGCAGGAGGATCTCTTGAGTCCAAGAGTTCAAGACCAGCCTGGGTGGCAAGAGCCCATCTCATAACTAAGCAAGAAACAGAAAAAACTCCTTCTCTACACACCTGGGCAATGCTCAGGCACCCTTCTTCACCTCCAGGCCCCCCAGGTGTCCAAGTTCTCCCCACGTATGATCTTACCACACCGTTTCTTCCACCAGAGTTTTACAGGTGCATTCCCAAAATAACCTTCAGGGGTCTTTTTGATTTTGATGATCGTTTTAGCAATTGAGATATGTGAATCTGATTCTCTGCTTAGCCTTGTTCTGAGAAGTGCTGCTGCTTGATTTGAGTGCCAAGTTCATACATAAGGTTCCAGGTCACTGATGTCACATGCCACTACCTTTATTGCCTTGGCTCAATGGGAGAGGGTGATGGTAGGAACTAATATCACAGAAATGAGTCTGAGCCAAGGAAAAGTCAAATGATGTCACAGCCCACTGTGCAAAAGAAGGTTTTGCAGTTGGCAGGGATAGGGGTGGGAAGAATTAAATCGTTCACAGAACCTGAGAAGGTAGGGACAGAGAAAGCAAAACGCCTCTTGTCACAGCAGTGCTGCTTATTCATTTAGCTTAGAGGCAGCGGCCTTTCATCAAACCAATATGAGCCTGGCGTTGGGGTGCTTCTGTGATGGAGCGCTTGCCCAACATGTGGGGGTCCCTGGGTTCAATCCCCCGTACTGAAAAAAATGTGAATCCTTATATCAAATTAATTTGAATTATATCAGTTTTGAAGTTTTAAAGTTTTGCTTTTCAAAAAGCAATAAAGATTTTCTAGAAAATAATGTATAATTTTGTTTTGGTTTTTATTAATGCCAGGGCTAAACACATAGTAAGTTGTCTAGTGAAGTTTGTATTTATTCATTTGTGTGTGTGTGTGCTGGGAATTGAACCCAGGGCCAGATGCAAGCTAAGCACTGCTCGACACTGAGCTACACCCCCAGCCCATATTTGTACATCTTTAACAAATTACGAATGATTAAGTCTTTCTTATTTTGTTTGGTACTGAGAATTGAAACCCAGGGGCATTCACCACTGAGTTGCATCCCCATCCCCAGTTGTTTTATTTATTTACTGTTTTTGTTTTGTTTTGTTTTGTTTGGAACCAGGGATTGAACTCAGGGACACTCAGCCACTGAGCCACATCCCCAGCCCTATTTTGTATTTTATTTAGAGACAGGGTCTCACTGAGTTGCTCAGGGCCTCGCTAAGTTGCTGGGGCTGGCTTTGAAAGCGTGATCCTCCTGACTCAGCCTCCCAAATCGCTTGGATTACAGGTGTGCACCACCACACCCGGCTATTTTACTGTTTTGAGACAGGATCTCACTAAGTTGCTTATGGCCTCACTAAGTTGGTGAGGTTGGTCTCAAACATGCGATCCTCCTGTTTCATCCTCCTGAGGCACTGGGGTTATAGGTACGCACCATTCAAACAATTAAGACTTAAATGCAACACAGTGTCCTCTACTGAATTTCAGAACAGATAAAAGACATTAGCAGGAAAACTGGTAACCTTGTAACGCCTACACTTTAGTTAGTAGAATTATAACAATGTTAATTTCTTAGTTTTTTGGTTTTGGTGCTAGGGATTGAAACCAGGGACACTTCATCACCAACATATATCCCAAATCCTTTTTTAGTCTTTGAGACAGGATCCAACTAAATTGTCCAGAGTGGCCTTGAATTTGCAGTCCTCCTGCCTCAGCCTCCGGATTACAGGCCTGGAATTTCAGGCATGTGCCACCATGCTCAACAAATCTCTTAGTTTGGATGAATAATGCCATCTTACGCAGTATGGTAACAACAGGGAGGGCAGGAAGGAGGACAAACAGGAACTCTCTGTAGTATTTTTGCCAACTTTTGTCTACATCTAAAATTCTTCCAAAATAAGTTTAAAGACAGAGTTAAGTCAACACAGAGAGTCTGAGATTTCCACTTACAAGACTGAACACTATTCAAGTTTGAAGAATACTATCTTATATTGTAATCTTTTATTTACTTATCCAGCCTGTGGATACCCAAACCACAAGATCTGTCATCAGATTTCTGGAACTTGGACAATGCCTCATCCTGTAGATGCCCCATAAGTGTATGTTAAGAGAATTAATAACACTAATAAAATAATCAGAGTTTATTGTGTGCACAGAGGCATTCTGAGTCAACTGTTACACAAGGTACCTCATTTAACCTTCAGCCCAATCTTATGAGGGAGGTAACTTTAATTTTCCAGTTTTCCAGGTGAAGAAAATGAGACATTGGTTGGCAAATTAGAAACTTACCCAAGACATTAGTATTGTTGGGTCTATATAAGGAGTTTATGAGAAATACTATTTTCTGACTTTTTCATAGATTTGAAAGCTCACAAAGAAAAAGAGAGGCAGACTTGTCCAAGTGTCCCCAGAGAGGCAGAGTTCCAGGGCTGGCCTGGGTGACATTGGCCCTCGCTCCTCCCCTCTTCCTGCTTTCTCCTCTTCTTCCTTCTCTGGCCCTCGTCCTATCCTATGGCTACATCCCAGACCAGTCACACTGGTTGATTCAAAAGGAAAAGGAAGGTGTAGAAGGCATGTCGAGCGCCCCACAGGTCCTCCAGGAGGGCAGGGAAGCCAGCTCAGAAACCATGCAGAACCGAGGGGGGCGGGGGGCTGCAGGACCTGGTCTAACCCTACCCTACGGACACTCTGCCATCACCAAAGACCCCCAGCCTGCACAGCTCGCTGCGCTGCCCCAGCTCCAGAAGAGTGCTTTCTCCTTCGCCTGCCTTACTCCCATTGGGACATCCATGAGCATCTAGCCAGCCAAGCCCACGTCACCGGCCCGGCCTGCTGCGAGGCAGCTGAGAAGCAAGAACCACGTTTGTATCACTTGCACTGAGATTCTTCTGTGGACCTTGCTGGGCATTCACAGGTGATTGTATCCTCTACACATATGTCTGGGCCTGTGGTCAGTGCGAGTGAGAGCTTTTGGCCCCCTTCCTTGCTCAGCGTACTGTCCCCGGAGCTACAGGCTGACTCCAGGGATTGGCTTCCTTTTCTAAAGCCCCATGGTGACTGAGTAGAGCGGTACATGTGCATTTTCCTAGAAAAGAGATGGAGTTCTCATTAGATTCTTCAAGGGGTTGGGACCCAAATAGGGTTAGTAACCACTGCCTGGTTTGGGGCCTAAGGAATAAGCCCTAGCCAACTTCAGAGGCCAACACCGGTACAAGAAGCACTGTTCACACTGAGGCCATTAAGGTTGTCACCCAGCCCATGGATCTCCTTTGTTTCTTCTAGAACCTTCCTCCTTGCTTGCTTGCTTGCTTGATTGGTTGATCGATTTTTGGGTTGAACCCAAGGGTTCATAAACACTGAGCAACATCCACAGCCCGTTTTAATTTTTGATTTTGAGACAGGGTCTAAGTTGCTTAGGGCCCTGCTAAGTTGCTGAGTTTGGTTTTGAACTTTCGATCCTCCTGCCTCAGCCCCCCAGCCGCTGGGATTACAGGTGTGCAGGACCACACCCAGCTAGAAACTGCTTCTGAACTTTTTACCAGGCGGCATTACAAGAAGCTTATGGAAGGGTCACCCAACTTCACCCTTAACAGATCCTGGATCTTTCCTCTCCCTGGTCTTCTTTTTCCCATTAAATGGGATCATCAAATCTGTTCACCTGTTCACCCTCCATGTCAGATCCACAGAGAGTCTGACCCGCTGTATCTCCAAGTAGCCTTTCTGGATTTCCACGTCACGGCTGCCACCCTTGGGTCGAGGCACCCACCTGCCGCCTGGCGGGTACAAGAGCCTGCTGGTTGGTCTGCCGGTGCTCACTCCTCCCAGCGGCAGTCAGTTCTCACCTCAGCCCTCAGAGCAAGCTTTTAAAAATGGTGCACCAAGCCGGGTGTGGTGGCGCACGCCTGTAATCCAAGCAACTTGGGAGGCTGAGTCAGGAGGATTGTGAGTTCAAAGCCAGCCTCAGCAACTTAGTGAGGCCCTAAGCAACTCAGTGAGACCCTGTCTCTAAATAAAATACAAAATAGGGCTGGGGATGTGGCTCAGTGGCCGAGTGTCCCTGAGTTCAATCCCTGGTTCCAAAAAAAAAAATGGTGCGCCACGCTGAAGACATGGCTCAGTAGTAGAGCACGTGCCTGGCATGTGTGAGGAACTGGGTTCCATCTGAAAATAAAGAAAGAGATAAAAATAGTGCCCCAGAGCGCTGGCCTTTAAAATGGAATGCCTTCCTGTGTTGGCCAGACCCCACGCAGCCTGCTGCGGCCTGCCTCGCTGGTGTCCTTCTGGTGGCTCCCTCCACTGTGTCCTGCTTTCCTGCCTCAGGGTCTTTGCACTTGCTATTCTCTCTGCCCAGCAGGCTCTGACCCCAACTTTTCCATGACTGGCCACTTTGCACCATCCAGATCCCAGCTGAAATGTCACCCCCTCAGAGATGCCTTCGAGGACCCGAAGTGTCCCCTCCCCAGCAGCCTCTGTCTTGTCATGGGTTCTATTGTTTTCCTCGCACTATTGATTGGAAATGACCTTGCTCTTTGCCGCTGTGCATTCCTCTCCTCAGATTCCTCTACTGCAGACCCTGTGAGAACAGGCCCTGGTCCACCTGAGGGCTGCCGATGGAAGGCTGAGGGCAGAACAAAGAGAAATACGTACTGAATGAATGCAAGACAGATGCTGATCTAAGTGGTCACCGAAGACCTGGTTCCTGTCCCTCCAACTCTTGCTGATCTCAGTCTTCTCCATGCGGCTCAGACCCCTGTCCTCTGTCTGATGCATCTGATTATCCCTGGAGTACTGGGATGTCCGAGAGAACTGGCCAGGGCCTGACCATCTAGGATACCAAGCCCACCCACCTCCATTTCCCTGAATCATCACCTAGCTTTGCTCAGATTGCTCAGAACCTAAATGTTTCACATTCCTTAAAATGAGGAGGGAGCTGGGCATGTGACTTGGTGGTAAAGCACTTTCCTAGCCCATGTGAGGCCCTGAGTTCAATCCCCAGCACTTAAACAAACCAAAGAACAGCCTGAGTGACTGGACTAGTTTTCTATTGCCATATAACAGATGACCACAAACTCAGTGGCTAAACGACACCCATTTACTAGCTCACAGTTGTGGAGGCCAGAGGCCTGGCACAGTGTGGCTGGACCCTTTTCTAAGGGGACTAACTGTAGGCAAGCCAAGGTGCCAGCAGGTGAGCTCTTATCTGGAGAAGAATCAGCTTCCAGCTCATTCTTGCTGTTGGCAGAATTTATTCTTTCACAATTATGGGACAGAGGTCCCACATTCCAGCTGGCTGTCAGGGGGCTGTGTGCAGCTCACAGAGGTCTTTCTCACGTCCTTCCTCCGTGGCATTCTTTCAGGCCAGCCAGAATGTGTCTCTGACCCCTGCTGTTGTTTGGTTTGTTTGTAGCACTGAGGATAGAACCTAGGGCTGCTCCACCATTCTCAGTTCTCCCCATCCTTTCATTTGTTTGTTTGTTTATATATTTATTTATATATTTATTTATTTATTTTTGAGCAAGGGCGTCACTAAGTTGCCAGGATGGCCTCAAACTTGTGATCCTCCTGTCTCTGCCTCGAGAGTGACTGGGGTCAGGGTGTGTGCCACCATGACTGGCACGAATTTTATTTCAGCCACATGGTCTGAGTGTGTGGACCTGGCTATCCTCCAGCTCCTGGTGGCGGGGACTCCAGGGCCCAGCTTAGTTCTCTCATTTGCACAGCACAGTAGAGGACGACCCTAGGATCCTATTCTTTCCTCCCCTGGTTTTTGTTCTTTCTCTTCCTTTCATCAGCCAAGCATTTAGTGGACCAAACATTAGACTTTGCACACATTAGGAATAAAAGCCTGGAGAGAACCCAGCCGGCCCCCGGAGTTCTGGAAAACAACTGGGGGAGATACACAAAGGCAGGAGAAAACACTCACAAGTGTCTATCTGAGGAAGGACTAGTATTGAGTATATACAAAGAACTCCTAGAACTCAGTGATAAGACAAATAATCCAATAGAAATACACTAGTGTATTGATAACCAATAAGCACATGAAAATGTCCTCCATATGATTAGTCATCAGGAACATACAAACTAAACCCATACAAGCTGTCATTACACACACATTTGAAGGGCTAAGATTTAAATGCCAGCAATACCAAGTACTGATACAACAGAAAGGTGCTTCCCCAGTTCTGGTGGTATGCGACTGAGCATGATCACGTTGGAAGACTTTGGAGTGATCTACATAAGTCAAGCATTGTGTGCCTGAGGACCTAGCAGTTTCCCTCCTAGATACAACAGAAACGTGTACATATGTTCTCCAAAAGGCGTTTACAGCAGCCTTATGCATCATGGCCCACCACGGAGTCTCCCAGGCACGATGCTGGACGGAAGGAGCCAGGTCCTGAAGAGGAAACGCTGTGTGATTCTGTTGGGACAGGCAGAACTAACTGATGGTGTAGAGGTCAGGATGGTAATTTCCCTGGAGAGTGGGGAGGGGAGAGTGGCTGGAAGAGGGCAGAGGGGCTTCTGGCCTCTCGTAGTGCTCCATTCTAGACAAGAGTGATGATGGCTCAGCCAGGTTGGTGCACACGCCTGTAATCCCAGTTGCTAGGGAGGTTGAGGCAGGAGGATCACAAGTTTGAGGCCAGCCTCAGCAACTTAGGGAGACCTTGACTCAAAAATTAAAACTATAAAGGGCTGGGGTTGTGGAGCACTTTGCTAGCATGAGCCCCGACTTCAATTCCTAGTGCTACAAAAAAGAAAAAGTCTTCATAGCAAGACCGAGAAGGTGGTAGAGGCTATTCCTATGCCCCCTCCCACCCCCACTGTTGACACCCACCATGTGGCACCTTTGCCACAATGAGTGACTTACGCTGACTTGTCATGATCACCCAAGGTTCATACCTTCCATTAGGGTCCCCCGGGTGATACGTTCTGTGGCTTCTGACTGATGTGCAGTGACGCCTGCCCACCCCGCGGTGTCACATGGAGCAGTTTCGCCGCCCTAACCCTCTGTGCTCGGCCTCTGCACCCCTCCAGCTTTGGAAGTTATACATGGTTCCGGGGAGCAGATGGGATCTCCCCAGGAACCGGGCACAGAACACAAGGCCTCTTAACTTGGAGTTCATGACATGGCGCAGTGGGGGGACCCCAATCCCCCTTGATAATGTTGTATGAAAAAATCGTACCTGTGTGCAATGAGAGATCAGAAGAGAGTCAAAGGAATCTTAGGTGCCCCTCCAAAAGGCCTCAACCTCCGGTGTAGAGTAAGAGGGCAGCGGGGACACTGGGGACACATGGGACAACAACATGTAAAAGGAAAGAACACCCACGAGGAGAGGGGTGGTGACACAGGAGGACAAGCAGATCTGCAGCCATGGGAGTCACAGAGGGAGCAGGCGGACTGATGAGGGGACCCACTCTCTGGGGTCACACGTGACAAGAGCATTGTGAGCAAGGATGCAGGGAGGGTAGAAGGGAGGACCGGGCGAGGTTCCCCAGGCTGCTTCCCAGCCCCGCAGCCTCCGTGCCTCTGCCACCCGTGCTCCTCCCTCTGTCCCTCTTCTGTCTCAGACCCCGTGGTTCCTCCAGAGAGAACCCTTGCTGTTGGGGATTCCCCCGGTTGACACCGCCCTGTGACCCCCCTATGCTCACGGCACCTTAGAGGAGCACGAGCCTTCGTCCTTCTTGTTTACCTGCCCACTGGCCTCCTCACTGCCTTCCACACCAGACCACCAGCTTCAGGAGGTGGGTGGCCTGGATTGTTGGCCTGTGTATGGCGGGGTGGGTGGAGACAGTGACCCAGGGCCTCCAAGGAGATGCGACGGGAAGGGAGAGGAGAGATTGGGTGGCAGCTAGCAGGGGTCTCAGGACCAACTGCAGTAGTTGTGGGGACCTAAGACAATTTGGCCTCTCTGCAGCTGGGGAGGGGTCCATAGAAGACAAGGAAGTAAGCAGGCCAGCTGTGTGGTCAGGGCCTGAACAGGGGCAGCCACAGCGTCCTTGGAGATAGGAAAGGGGAGGGTTGGGGCTAGCTCAGTGACAGGGTGCTTGCCAGCATTTGTGAGGCCCTGGGTTCCATCCCCAGCACTGTACCCAAAAATAATAAATACACAAATAGGTAGATAGATAGATGAAAGAAGTGATAGAAACCAGCCAGGCGCGGTGGCGCACATCTGTAATCTCAGCAGCTCAGGAGGCTGAGGAAGGAGGATTGTAAGTTCAAAGAAGCCTCAGCAACTTAGCGAAGCACTAAACAGCTCAGTGAGACCTTGTCCCTAAATAAAATACAAAGAGGGCTGGGGACGTGACTCAGTAGTTAGGGCCCCAGTTCAATCCCCAGTACAAAAAAAAGTTGATACAGAGTGTGATACAACATCTGGCCTTCGTCTGGCTCCTGGCACGGGCTCCCAGCTCCCTTGGGCTTCCTCAGTGATGGGAGCATCTGGTTATGTTTGCTCTTAGCCTTTGGTTCCTGACTCAAGTGCTTGTGAGATCTTGGACTCTCCAGAGTGATGAGATTGTCTCTTTGTCTGCTAACAAGATCACTCTTGGGGTCCCCTCGACAGCTTCCGGGTGGGCCTATCACTCAAAAAACCCGCACTGTTAGAGGGTCAGAGGCTGGTGCCCTCCTTACCTCTGGGCAGGGAGAGGTCTGAGCTCACGGCCTGTGGTCAGCGATGTGATCCGTCAGGCCCGCACAGTAAAGCCTCCATAAAGCCTCGCCAGGAAGGGGTGTCCTGGGGGTGGACACAGAGGTTCTGGGAGGTGACTTGCTCTGAGAGGGAATGGAAGACGTGCAGCCCATCCCCCATGTGCTCTTCCATTCCTTACAGTAAAATGGTAATAGAAAGTCATCATTCTTCATTGTTTGTTCGTTTCTGAGTTCTAGGAACCACTCTTGCAAGTATCCGGGCTGAGGAAGGGCTGACAGGAGCCTTCTACCCCTAACCGCTTGGTTAGGAACAGGGGGACCCTGGGGTCTGTGGACTGCGCCCTCACCTGTGGGGTCTGTGAGAACTCCTGGCAGCTGGCCTCAGAGTTGGACCAAACTGTAGGACACCAGCTGGGGCAAAGCTGAGAGAGGCTGTGCGAGGAGGGAAACCCCACAAGCTGGGGGACAGAGTGTGGGGCAAAGATGGTTCAAGGCGGTGTTCAATCAGCTTTGTTGTTGCTGCGACTGAAAGACCCAAGCAGGACAAAAGTTTCCTTGCTCACGGTCTCAGAGGTCTCAGTCCATAGACAGCAGGCTCCATTCCTTGGGGCTCGGGGTGAGGCAGAACATCATGGCAGAAGAGCATGGCAGGGGGAAGCAGATGGTATGGTGATCAGGAAGCAGAGAGAGGGGTCTCTGCTCTCTAGATACAAAATATATACCCCAAAGCTATGCCCCCAATGCCCACCTCCTCCAGCCACACCCACCTGCCTCCAGTCACCACTCAGTTAATCCCATCAGGAATCAATTCACTGGTTAGGTTAAGGCTGTGGCCCAATCACTTCTCTGAACCTCCTTGCATGGCCTCACACGTGAGCTTTTGGGGGACACCACATCTAAAGCATAAGAGGCGGAGTGCCTGGGGAGGTAAGTGCATGGACCAGTGGAGTCAGAGAGCAAAGACACGGGCAGGGGGTCACTATTCTTGCAGGAGGAGGGCTAAGATCAGGCACTGTGAAGACTGCAGAAGTCAAAGAGGGAGCTCTAGAAACTCTGACATGCTAATGAGCTGAATCATTTTGATAATGTTAGAGAAAAATTGCAGGAGACCCTATTCTTTTTTGTTCCTTGTTTGTCTGTGGCAGAGCTGGGGATCGCACGCAGGGATCACACCCCGGCCCCACCCAGCCGTCAAGCACTCCGCCACGGAGCTACACCCCAAGACGGAGAGGCCTTGTTCTGGACCAAGCTCCCGCACTGGGCACCAACAGGCCAGGCGAAAAATCAAGATGGAGCCCCTGAGGCTAAGGTTGCTGTCACCAAGCTGCAACTAAACTGTTCATGCAACAGGGAAGCCAGGGAATGAGAACAGCCAGCTTTCCCAAACCGGCCTGTTTCAATGGCCGTAATAAGGAAGTTTCCTTTGCCTTCCAGCCTTACAAAAAACACCCTGAAGTAAGCTGAAGTCAACCTATCAGTTCTTTTTCTATTGTTCCATCCCTGCCTTACACAGAAAATCACTTTGCAAGGACCATGGCTTTTCCCGTTTCTGCCGTGTGGCCTTGGTCTGCGGAGTAGGCCTCCTCGGCTGGGCCAGCCGAGCACTGACTCCATCCCACGGAATGAAGTGTTGCCTGGTTCTCAAACGGAAAATAAAGCCAATACAGACCAATAAACCAAAGTTGGCTCTTCTTGTCTTTAGAACATTAAACCAAGCCGGGCGTGGTGGCGCACGCCTGTAATCCCAGCACTTGGGAGGCTGAGGCAGGAGGATTGTGAGTTCAAAGCCGGTCTCAGCAACTTAGCGAGGCCCTAAGCAACTCAGTGAGACCCTGTCTCAAACAAAATACAAAATAGGGCTGAGGAGGTGGCTCAGTGGTCGAGTGCCCCTGGGTTCAATCCCCGGTTCCAAAAAAAAAAGAGAACATTAAACCACCTTGGTTTCTATCTCTGGTGCTGGGGACTGAACCCGGGGCTGGCGCACACTCTGCTGCTGAGCTACACCCTGCAATTTTGTCTTTTGGCAAGAGTCATTTCCCAATTACCGCCTCCCCCACTAGCAGGAAAGTCCCTGATATCAGGGACCGGCCTGTCTTTCTGATGACTCAGTTCCCACACCCCCGGACCGTCCTGGGCTGAGGTTGGTGCCCAGTGCGTGTCTGTGGGTGGTGTGAATGGGCGAGTGGCTGAAGGAAAGGGATGAGAGCACAGTGGTCAGTGCTGCTGTGGGGTGGGAGGCCCTTCCCAGCTCTGCTCAGCCATGGAGTGCAGGCCAAGGGACGCTCCTCAGGTGACCTCAGGGAGGGCAAAAGAAGGGGATACGGCAGTCCAAGATGCAGGGCAGAGGGAGGTGCAGACCATTGTGGAGGCTCAGACTTGGCCAGAAAAGGGCAGGAAGAGGTGACAGCCAGGGAAAGCAGAGGCAGGTGTGCAAACCTGTGAGAAGGAAGCCGGCCAGCAGGTGGGAAGCACGGCAGGTTGTGGTGAGAGTGTGACACTGGAATTCAAGGTGTCAGAGGTGGAGCAGTTTCAGGCAATGACAAGGTGCAGGGTGTGGCCACAGGAGTGGGCAACCAGAAGGACAAAACGGAAAGGTCCCTCCAGGAGCGGTGGCACACACCTGTAATCCCAGTGGATCCAGAGGCTGAGACAGGAGGACTGCACATTTGAAGCCAGCCTCAGCAACTTAGCAAGGCTCTAAAAAATTAGTGAGACCCTGTCTCAAAATCAAAAATAAAAGGCTGGGGTTGGAGGCTGGGGTTGTGGCTCAGTGGTGGAGCACTTGCCTCGCACATGGGAGGCACTGGGTTTAATCCTCAGCAC